>CM046872.1:3620677-4220677 GCA_025617745.1 Heliocidaris erythrogramma | reverse complement strand
GGCTACAGCTATGGACCTCTAACCGGATTAAAATGAACTTAAAAATCATGTTCTATCCACACGTGCTTGTCAAAGTCGTAAAAGTGTCAAATAAGACAAATATCCTGGTTTTTGTTTATATTTTCAAGTGTACTGGGGTGACATAGCTTGACATCTGACGCATTGTACTCTATCAAAAGTTCTTTGACTGAAGTTAGAGACTATATTTTTTGGGTCAACCAGTTGCCAATTAGAAGGATTTTTAGTGATCACCCGCAAGCGCCCTCTCTAAAACCTGCTTCATTCCACGTATTAACTCTATGGTACGATCTTCGTTTCTTACGTTTGTGCTTCTGCTGTGGAAGAAATTAAGCGATGCAACTTGCGAAACTAATGGACGAGGACGACTTTGGTTATATACACTGCCGAAAATGCGTGCAATCAAAGTACGCTTTAAAACAACTAAAAATACTCAAAGAGAATACAAACTTACTGTAAAACAATACTTTAGCAAACAGTACTTCATCCATAATATCTCAGAGAAATAATGATATTTAAGGATTACGGGTGCACTTCATATCGCGATAAGGCAGCCATATTCGCCATTGTTCAGAGCGTTCGACTGCAGATGGCGGCGGAGAGGAAAAGAAAATACCGTGCACGAGATCAGGTGATCAGCCAGCCATCGGTGTAAGGCCCACAATTTCTTCCTCTCTGCTGCCATATGTGGTGTTGCTTCAAGAAAATACCAGCTTAAGACAGTAACCCCCTCCTCTAACATTAACAAGACCCTAACAGCTTATTTCAGGCCATGTGTGTGCATTTTCATGTTTTTTTGTGTACATTGTAGATGATTTTCAGGCCCGCTTGTGAATACTAACTGGCATCCCTGCTCTTTGTTTTCACAGTACCTAGACAAGGAAGAAGTGGTTCTTTGGATGAACACCGTGGGTCCGTACCACAATCGACAGGAGACCTACAGCTATTTCTCCCTCCCATTCTGCAGAGGGCCACAGCAGGGTATCAGCCATTACCATGAAACGCTTGGAGAGGCTTTGCAGGGTGTGGAACTAGAGTTCAGTGGTCTTGACATCGATTATAAATGTAAGCCTCGTTAGGGATGACAATAGTTATCAGTCATTTCTTGAAATTTTATCAGTCATTATAATTTTCTAGAAATTTTTCCTCCTGCTTTTATGACTCACATGTAAGTTGATAATTTTTCTGAGAAAGCATAAAAATGATGAATGCATTGAATATTAAAATAGGAAACAAATTAGAATACACTTTTTGTATGTATTCTTTAGTAGAGTGTATGTATTTGATCAATTTGATTTTTATAATGGGGAGTGAGATGTGCTATCAAAATATACTCCTGTGGTTGTATGTGCATGTAAGTTAATTTTACATGCTCAGTGTTTCCTTACAAAAGACAATATATTTTTGTTATGTTTGTATTCTCTGTTTTCCACATAATTATAATACATAAATGTAGTTAAATACAAGTGGGAAAATACAAAGTAGTCGTACATGCATAAATGTCATTGAATTCAAGTAGGAAAAAATGCAAAGTATTTGTTTTTATGATGCAAAATGTCATTAAAATCAATTTAGGAAGGTAAAAGAATTTACATTTATAAATTATGATTCATAAATGTCATTAAATTCAAGTAGGGAAAACAAAGGATTAGAACTCTTGTTGTGTAAATGACAGATTGCCCCTTTTTCTCTATTCGCTTCCTTGTTCCGTCGACATGGTTTTTACCAGCAACGCAAGTCGGTGATCAAGTCAATTGGCTTAAAAGTCTGCCCTTTAACGATCTGTCAGCTAACTGACCCTTGTATCAATTGATAATAACTTCTTTTTACCCCTGTTTTTGTGAGATTTTTATTGCATATACCTTTCAGAGTGTTTGTACTGTGAAGTGAATATAGTTCTTTTTTAATTTCCCCCTACTTCTGCATTTTTCAGTGGATAAACCCCAAACTCAGTACTGTGAGATTGAAGTGACGGATGAGATCCTGAGGGCTTTCTCTTATGCAGTCAAGAACCACTACTGGTACCAGATGTACATAGATGATCTACCCATCTGGGGTAAGTTGGTAGTCAGCACAGTGGAGCAGTGATAGATGTGTTAATGTTTATGCGTACACTATGAAACTTTGTGCTGGACGCATAATCTAGAAAGTGAATGAAGATAAACTTGGCTTTATAAAGAAGCCAAACAAATTAAGTGATCGAAGTGACAGAACTGACATGGAAGTACATGAAGGTGAATTACATGTTTTGAAAAGTAAAATATAAGGGGAATAATGCTATTACAAGACATATTTTGAATAATGTGTGATCTGCATAGACACATCCCTCAACCTCTGCCAATATTCTTCCTTTATTTTCATTTCTCTGAATATCAACTGTTTTCATACTTATTTCCTTCTCCCCTTTCCCCCCAGGCATCATCGGAGAGGCCGATGACAACGGCCAGGACTACTACATCTGGACGCACAAGAAACTTGACATTGGGTACAATGACAACCAGATCGTGGACGTCAATCTGACCTCTGAGGTCAAGGTCAAACTGGAGAAGGGCATCAAAATTCCCTTCACCTACCAGATACAGTGGAAGAAGTCCACCGTCACCTTCAAGAAACGATTTGACAAGTACCTTGACCCCAACTTCTTCCAACACAGGGTAGGTTACTTGTTCTATATCAGCCAGGCAATCCTTAACCCCCAAAGTGTCAAGATACCTTGAAAATCTCACTACTGAACAAGTGCAGGAGGGGGTTGATTTTAGTACCCCCTCCTCAGTTTACGCCATAGAATGACAAAAAAATTAGTATGGTACCAACTTCCTTGACATGTACGTCCTTAGTAAGGGGTATTATTATCAAGGTTTTATCACTTTAGAGGTAGTTGTCCAAAGGGAATAATTGCCCATCTTGTACTTGTTAGGGATCGTTTTCTGGATTTCTTTTGGTTTTTTGGTGCATGTAGTACAATGTTTTCTGATGCTGTTCAAGAAACCACTCCCAAAAATTGTAAATACGTAGCAATCTTAATGCTCATTTCAATTGGTCAAATCTGGCTTGTTTTTCTTTCAGATCCACTGGTTCTCTATCTTCAACTCTTTCATGATGGTCATCTTTCTGGTTGGACTCGTCTCCATGATACTCATGAGGACTCTGAGGAAAGACTATGCTCGTTACAGCAGGGACGATGATCTGGATGATATGGTATGTAAGAAAACATTTTGTAACAAGAATGTAGTGAAGAAGTCTTGTGCAGAAGAATCCAAGAAATGACATGGAACGGTTAAAGTCTTATGATTCTCATGACTTCTCCGATGAAAACGATGTTTGTAGCAGCATGGAAGATGGTCTATCTTGACAAGATGTTGTTGCCCAGTGTGGGGAAACAGTTTTTCAAGAGAAAATCCTGAATTTTGACATTCTAGATCACTATAAGAAACTGGTTCCAATTTTAATTCTCGTGTCAATTTGATTCACTTACGTTATTTTGCATATCATGTCATCTTGTTTAGTTAGTTGCGATGCGACTTAAACCCCTTTCAGATTGCCGAAACGCTTTTCATTCCACAATTGATTCTGGTGTCAGTCTGCCTTTCTTGGAAGCACTGCTTTGGTTGCACATCAAGCAAAAGATAACGCTATTTCATGGAAGTGGAAGCATGTCATCTGCATAATGCATTGTTCTTTTGTCTTTCATTCCACTTTATTTGGTGCGACTTTTCACATCAAAATTCTGCTTTTTGCTAGATAGCGCTTTCAAAACACCTCTCGAGACACCAAAGCGTTATCTGACCAAAGCACTTTTGATTCCGCTATATTGGCTCAATACGAAAGGGTATTAGATGACAAGTGTGGAGGAGTTCAGTCTGCCAGTCCACTCTTCTACATTCACTGTGATTGTGACATGTTTCTTATTGCATATCTTTACTCTCTCTCCAATAGGAACGTGACCTGGGTGACGAGTATGGATGGAAGCAGGTGCATGGGGATGTGTTCAGACCTCCAACCTATCCTACTGTATTTTCTGCCTTGATTGGCAATGGATATCACATGTGTACTGTAGTTCTCTCCGTCATTCTTTTCTGCATTTGGGGCCATCTCTACACAGAGTAAGTGACATCACTAACAAATTTTGATGCCAGGTGGTGATAAATGATTGATTTTGGTTATTTAAGGTCTCTTATTTTTATGAGGAAAAATATTCTTGGAATTGAATCAACATAAGGTTATCCTTTAACTAACACTGTACATAATGTTTGTCATAGAAACAGCTGCTTACCTGTGAACACAACGATACATTTATTTCTGAGGAATCTTTTGGTAGATGGATTTTGTTATTTTGTGGGTTTTTAACAATCATGTTTTTGAATGATCATTGAATTTTTTTCTTAAATGTAGATGTCACTCATGTCAGATTGAATGAACCACATGACTTATCCTATTTTCATCATCTCCATTTCAGTCGTGGGTCCATCCTTAGTACGGCCATCTTTGCCTATGCTGCTACAGCCCCTGTAAACGGTTACTACGGAGGTGGACTTTATTCAAGAATAGGAGGTTAGTACCGTTTCAGCCTCAAGACACCCCGCCACCCTGGACAACTACACCCCAGATAACTACCTTCTTAACAATTTAGCCAAATTATTAAAACTATTGCCTGGACAACTACATAGGAGGAAATTATCCTTGGGGATAGTTTTCTGAGTGTAGTTGTTGGGGGTGTAGGTAGTCCAGTGAGTATAGTCATCACATTTTTGATAGCAGCTGCTGAAGCTACAAGCCAGGCTACTAATATCCAGTGCTTTCTGGAATTACATTTAGACATTGGATGTACTATACGAATATAGAATATTTTTTTAGTATCTGAGGTGTTTAACATGCACGTATACTTGCTTCTGTGCTTTAACAAGTCTCAGCAGTACTGCACAGTGCGGCACCCACTAGGTTTTGTGTTGTAATGGTAACCCACAGTCATGCCTTGAGAGCATCAAGTGGATAATGCCTCTTGAGTTCCCTATTGTGATTTGACTTTCTGCATTCATGTTGACACACCCTCTAATCTCCCTATTGTTGCAGTTTGGCCCTCTCCTTCGTAATCCTCTACACGTACCTGCTGAATAATTGTGCTTTCTTCTTTCAACCTTACTGACTCTGTTATGGTATTACATGTTTCTATACTGGGTCACTTTTTGTATTTTGTAGTATTTAAAAAATATTAAAAAATTGGCAACATCTAGATCGATTTTCTTTTAAAGGGAAAGGTTCTGGGAAAGGTAGAAAAATAATTTGTGAGCTTTCTCATTCTTTTTATGTTACTTTGGAAGATTATCATAGTAGATGTGTCCCCTGAAAAGGATTGCTCTTCAAATGCTCTTGCATTCAAAATATGACAAACAGCTAAAATGTTTGGGCCGAACAATTGCATGTAGTCCCATATAGACACTTCTGTGCGCAGTGCATGTGACTCTCAGCAGGATTGAGTCAATTTCTTATTATTTTGGTGATTCCAAAACCTTACAGCATACACCAATTCTTATGTGCTATATAATCAACCTAGGTCTCTATAAAATGCATTACAAAAGATGGAAGTTAATCTAATGGATTAAGTGGTAAATCGGGTTCATAACTATAGCTGTGCATAGAAGTTTTGTTCAGCATGACTAAAGCGCCCCCCCCCCAGTTACAACAGAGTAAAAGGAGCCAAACCGAAATTGATACATAGTTAACACTATCTACCATTTATAATATTTTCCAATTTGAAATATAATTTGCCCCATCCTTTATCTTTTAAATAACTTTCTGTTTTTATTTTACAGGTAAATTATGGATCAAGCAGATGGTGATGGGTGCTTTTCTTGTGCCAGTCAGTGTCTGTGGTCTTGCATTCTTAATCAACTTCATAGCTATGTATTACCATGCATCCAGGGCTATTCCATTGGGAACAATGGTAAGTGGAACTTACATAGACATAGCCTGAAATTTCTTGAATGATAATTTAATGTAATGTGCATTATGCCAGGGTGTTGAGTTTTAGCAACGGCTATTTGCTGTGTGATGTATGGATATCATAAATGGATTTTTAAAAATTGTTTTTTTGCTCTCCCCCTATAAAAAATGATTTTTAAATATAGGAATATTATACAAATGTTGACTGCTTTGAGGGGCACGGTGAAAACTATGGCACGGTGTGAGCTTGCAACTGTGGTATGCCCCTCGACTGTCGTCTTGGGGCATAGCACAGTTGCGAGATCACCGAGGGCCATAGTTTTAACCGTGACCCGAAAAAGAAACAGTGAACATTTGTTTTATATACAGCATCCTTCTTTAGCTCAGAAATTCATTTCAAAGACAGATGAAATACAGTACCGTAAAGTAATTCCCATCGATCATTCGTTCAAAATTTCGTTCAGTGTACATTGTATGGTGCTGGCCGCGCGCCCGAGTATCTAAATTGCCATAGCTAAGCGCGCATTGCATTGTATTGCATTGTACGCGCGAGCAGAACTATGCCCGGTCAATATTTTTCACGGTACCGCCCGGCAGTCCGTAGTGAATTTCATAACCGCAAATTTGACCAATCAGAGGCCTAGAATCTAGACAGGCGGTATATAAATATTTATATATCTCATAAAATTTGGCACCCCTGTGAACTATTCATTGAAGTGTAACCCTTTTTCTTCTACAGCTTGCAGTGACAGCTATCTGTTTGTTTGTGATCCTGCCCCTCAACCTGGTGGGTACTATCCTGGGAAGGGCCCTGGCTGGTCAATCTAACCACCCATGCAGGGTCAACGCAGTGCCACGCCCAATCCCAGAGAAGAAGTGGTTCATGGAACCTGCTGTCATTGTGCTGCTAGGGGGCGTCCTACCCTTCGGCTCTATCTTTATTGAAATGTAAGATTTCAGGCTCTTTCTCTCTCATTATGCAGTGTGAATGGTATTACTACCACAGAGCATTTGTAATATTATATTGATGTATCTTACAAGAAATCACATAGTTTAGTGTTAATTTATTGGGATTTGTCCATAGTAAATATCTGTTATTGCTAATTTGAGTATCTCCTGGATGTAATTGTGTCTAAACATACAATGCCCAGATAGGGTCCTAGCCATGTTCATAAGTTTGACAGGAAATTGAGAGAATCAATTTATTTAAGAGGTAAAGCAGATTTCTATGTCTTGACAGATAGTCCAGACATATATTGTCATCATAGCTATTGGAGCTTATTAAAAGAAATTACTATACGGTCTCAAACCAAGAAGCAGCACAAAGAAAGTCATAATTTCACCAAAGTCATGACCTTGATGAACAATGAATTACCTTTAAAACTTGCAAATTCCTGGATTATGCATTGTTTAAGATAACCATATCTGTCTGTATTCCTCGTAGGTATTTCATCTTCACATCATTCTGGGCCTACAAGATCTACTACGTCTTTGGCTTCATGCTACTGGTCTTCTTTATCCTGGCCGTGGTGACGATATGTGTGACCATCGTCTGTACCTACTTCTTGCTCAACGCAGAGGACTATCGCTGGCAGTGGACCAGCTTTCTGGCAGCAGCCTCTACGTCCTTCTATGTCTACTTGTATAGTTTCTACTACTTCCTCTTCAAAACAAAGTAAGTGGCAATGGCAAAAGATATGACGTGAGGTTTGCGTAACCATTGACTGTTAACCGCCACAGAGTTTACAATCGTGTCACCAAGGAAATATTGGGAGGCAAGTCTTTAGTCATGGTGCCTGGGGAGCATTTCATCAAGCGTTTTGTCAGTGATTTTTACTGACAAATTTGCTCTCGGCCAATCAGATGTAATGATTTCAGTAGCTTATAACAGTTGTCGTTAAAAATCACTGACAAAACGCTTGATGAAACGCTCCCATTTTGTTCTTCACCTGAATAGAAATATTGCTCCATGATATCATACTTTAGATTTCACGGAGCCTTTTGGGGAAAAAAGAATAATAAAGACAAGTTTTTCTTTGTCTGAATATATGAGATGAAGTATGAAGCAATGTTCAGGTTATATAACTATGTCTGTTTGGAGTTCTGGTTGTGAAACTTTATTTTGAAAGAAAGCGGTTTATTCTGTATTGTTTACTTAACAAAGTACACCAATCACCTGAAAAAATAATTTGTGTACAGCTAGAAAGTGTGAAATCAATCTCCAAGAACTTTATCTGGCATTCTATAGGTCAACAGTTAAAGAGTATGAAGGAAATTAATGATAACATGAAAATGCTCACGCGGAACCAAACACTGAGTTTGGTTCTGCGCGACCCTTTTTCTTGGCGGGCGCGTACGTGTGTGTGTGTCATGTCTACTCACGAGTCCTTTTTACGCTTATAGAGAGTGTAATAAAAATTGCAATATCTCTTTATAGAATTAATATTTGAAGCTCATAATTTGAATATAGTATAGCGATATGGAACCTCTAATATACAGAACAAAATATTTTTTGGTGATAGGTACCCTTTAATAAAAACTTGTTGAACATCATATTCACTGAATCCATGTGGTCTAATGCATGATACACAGTCTGGAGTACTAACTTGAGTCTCTCATCTCTCTTTCCTCATTATTCATATTATACCAAATTTGTTTTTGCAGTTTTTTTGTTTTTTTTTGTCTTGAATATTAAGTGCGATTTTGGTTTGAACCTTTAAAATTCTGTTTTTGTCATTACTATAACTTGTGCTTTCAGGTGTTCAATTCCACGCCTCTTAACATCTTTTTCTCTCTCACTTTTGTTTTCAGAATGTATGGCTTGTTTCAAACTACGTTTTACTTTGGCTACATGGCCCTGTTCAGCTTAGCGCTAGGTGTGATGTGTGGGACGATTGGATATGTAGGAACAGGCACCTTCGTCAGAAAGATCTACTCCACAGTCAAAATAGATTAGAACAGTAAATTGATGGACCATCTGGCTTCGTGCATCGTCTTTAATGAGAGGGCAAGAATCTTGTCTGGATGGAGAGTCGACTCAGAAAATGCAGATTTGGAATGTTGAAACAGTGGAGCTATGAACGAGAAAGATGGATACAAAACTATTGAGGCTAACAGATTTATGTAGAACAAGTTTGGGAAGGAGACCGGAAAAAGTCAGGCCTTCAAAAGGTGTAAATTCATGGTAGTTTGGAATGCCATGCGTATTTTCAAGTCGGGCTTGAACTCACACGTATCAAGCATTCACAATTACTAATTGAATCCTTTTGCTACATCTAGAGAATTTCCATTTGGTAGATATACTAATGAAGTGAAAGAGAGAGAGTGAGAAAGAGGATTGAGAAAGTGTGACAAAGAAGAGAAGAGTGTGTTTGTGTGTGTGAGAGAGAGAGAGAGAAGTGCGTGCATGAGCAAGCTTGTGATGATTACATCGTAAAGATTCATGAAAATTACATCTTGATATATTTTTACATGTTACCATTTCCACCCCGCAGAAAATTTCAATGATTGAATATATTTATTACCAAGATTGAGTAGGCATGAAGAAATGAAGGTACCACTCGCAGTGTTCTCTTCTTCTATTCATGATGATCTTGATGTATTGGCTTACAATTGGGTGTGGAATAGGGATGAAGACTTTGAAGAGCGTATATTAGAGAGACATTTTATATATAGGAATAGAGCAGTTAAAACCAGATATTATTTGAATCCAATTATATTACCTAAAATTTTACCTTTTTCTTTTTTTTAATGCTTTATGTCATGTCAGCGGCGGAAATGTGCTCTTATCTTGTGATTTTTATAAGTTGATCTTATGTGATTATCAGTGTGAGGTTTGATAGAATATTTATTTACTACATCTTGTGGCAGAGGTGTCCATTTTTTGTGAATTTGAAAAGGTGTATTTCTGTATAGAGGATTTGAATTTTTGACTTGTTTCACGAATATTTATGATACAAGTAATTTTGCTGAATTTGTTAAATCTCATACACTGACTGTATAAATTTCCAGTCCAAGGAAAAACTCCACCCGTTTGTTGAGAAAACGTGTCCGAAGCTTTGAAGAGAAATGCTGCTGTAGTCGACAATGTTTCAGCAAGTTTTCATTGGTTGTAGCCTGCTACTGTTATACTGCACCTGCATTTACCAAAATCATGAAAGAAGTGCAATAGAGTTCCAGTGGTGCACTCTCGTCGTTTTACCCCAAAATGGGCGGGTTATTTTGATGGTCCCTCGGACAAGGAGGGCAAGTGAATTCTGGGGAGCGTTTCATGAAGTGTTTTGTCTGTGATATTTACCGACAACTGTTATAAGCTACTGAAATCCTTGTATCTGATTGGCTGAAAGCAAATTTGTCAGTAAAAATCGCTGACAAAACACTTGATGAAACGCTCCCTGTTTTTGATGTTGCGTCATGGATAGCTGAACATAAGAATACTTCATCTGGCATCCATTCAAAAAGGTGTGTTAAATGATATCCGAAGTGTCTCAAAAAGTTTAGTTTCCATGCACTCATCATTGCTATGTCATGATGGTCCCATTTTCATTGGGAGCAGTCTGTTTGGTGTTATATTTGTTGATCATTTATAGTAATCGGTGATAAAAAAAAAGAAAGAAAAAATGTCAATAACCTACCGTTTCATTGCTACGCATGAACACAAAACGTGCATCATTCATTGCAGTGAAATCATGTGACTACATGTAGAATGTGATCTTGTCATGTTGGGTAGTCCTTTGATTCCTCAACCTGACATCAGTTTTGCTACAAGTGTTACATGTCTAGAAATGACAATCACCATATTCATATTGTATTGGGTTATGAGAGAGACTGATGTAAAAAGTACAATGCAAATTTTTAAGAAGCACTTGCATGTTCCATGAACTCTGTTTGAGTTTGCCATGCTCTGTCTGCAAGCAGTTTAGATCATTATTTTTGTAATACCCTTTATACCGTTGTTATCATATACCACGAACCGTAGCATTGAATATCTTAGATTAGGTGTATCAGTTTGACAACAAGATAGTCGATTGTGGAGTCATGAAACAAACCAATATTGGTGGAAGGTGATTATTTTGTTCTTTTAAATTTGTATTTTATTCATTTTTAAAAATTCAACTTCATTTTATTTCAGTATTGTTCGTGTCATGAAAGTGCCTAGAGTTCCGTAAAATATATTGGTGTTGTTTTGCTCATGGTCATTGAAGACAACGGTAATCAGAGAGACAGAGATCTGGTTCTCGTTACAAGACATGGCATGATGAACAGTTTTGTTAGGTAGCACTATCTCCAGGCGAGAATGCAATGATGATGTACATGTATTTAGGGTCAGCTCCAGGAAGGTGACAGCGATGCTAAATTGAACTTCTGGAGCACCTGTTGAGGATGCTCTACGAGGAATAGCATGATCTATCATGAGCTATCTCTTGTAATGAGCGATAAAGAACGTTGTTTAGAGGGGATCGATCACCTTGGCCTCGGGAAGTGGATATACCTTGGTTCCCGTGTGTAAAATCAAGAAGGAGCTCAGAAATGACATGGGGAATGGGTTTTATATTACAAGTCTAATGGCAAAAAGACCTTTCAGAATGAATGTCCTACATGTCCTTCAGACGACAACAACTGACTGCAGGTCAGGTGTGTATGACATTAGTCCTAGCGGCCCTTCTTCGCACGCCCCGTGGCAAGACGCGCTGTCAACTCGTGAATGAGAATGGGGTCAAAGAAAGTTTCATCCTTTTGGTTCTTATAAAAAGTTAAATTAGATATTTTCCCACTCAGATTTATTATGTATGACCATTTCTTTTTAATTTTTTTTTTAAATTTAAGCTTTAGTATTCTCAGTATGGTTAATTTAATCAGTCTTTGTACTATAGGTGGAGGTGTATTTTTTTAAAAGTGAAATTGGATGACAAAGTTTGTTTCTTTTGTGATTTAAGGGAAAATTTAAGGCCCCATCTTTGAACACATGTTTGTATCTTTTTATATTAGTACCATTCTTGTGTCGAGTGTTTCAAACTTTCATGTCATGGTATATACCAAAGTGTATTATACATTCTGTAACATATATTATTTCCACTTTGTGCGAAAATGTATAGCTAAAGAAGAGATTATGTATTGCTTTGTACATATGAAAATTTGAATAGAATGCAGTAGTCCCCCTCTCTCATAGAACCTGTTATGTAGATATATTATGTATATTTGTTTAACACTCATTTGATATGATTCAGTCCAGACTTATGTTGCCATATATAGTAAATCTTTTTCTGTTTCTTTCTTCCCGACATATTTTTGGTACCATTTCTGAGTGAAACAGATGGAAAAGCAAAAGAAATGCGCTTACATGTATTTGATGTTGATTCTATTGGATGATTTAATAAATTGTTACAACTAAACACACTTTGAGTTTTTTGTAATTATGTGCATTTAGCTACGGGTGATTTCAGTGTGACTGTGTACAATTTGTACTATAAAGAAATGCTCGTGAGAACAATATCTTTGAAAACGATGACAAAGACGTTCACAAAATCAACCTCGGGGAAATTTCAATACCCCATTGTAACGCCAATAAAAATCATGTCTGGTCCCCGTTTCATAAACTTATTGATCGATAACAAGTTACAATAATTGTTATAAGCTGCTGAAATCCTTGAATCTGATTGGCTGAGAGCGAATTTGTCATAGAAATGAGGCAGTTGTTGCTGATAAGTTTTATGAAACGAGGCCCTGGATTATGTAATATGTCATTACAAAGTCAAAAATTTTCTCAGTGATGCTCAAAACTACTAAAATTGCCTGGAGATTTTTTTTTCTTCCTTCAAGTCTTTGCACTCGTGGTTATGAAAAGTAGGCCTACTGTTCAACATTTCAATCGACATGTCACAAAGTTAGTCCATAGTGCTAAGGGAAAAAATTAACAAAAGTAAATTGTTTCTCCCTCAAGAAGATGATGATAACAATAGCAACAGCAACAATAATAATCCTGTATAACGCATAACACGTTATGGAAAAAACGTCGCTATGTGATTCCAAAGTACTTTGGCTTTTGCTCCGACTCCCTGAATCGGTAGTGCACAGTATAACTGGAGGAAGAGAGAGAAAACAAATTTCCGTGTCCAAGCACATGATCGGGCAGGTATTCGAACCCTTAAACCTCTTAATAGGAGGTAGACCTACCTTAAGTGCATCATTTAGCACGGTAAATGATCAATCAGTTTATTTGGAAGATCTTCCTTACATTTCTTTCCCAACACCTTTAAAAGAAATACAGGCACGATTCAATAAGTTTTATGCAAAAAATTTCGATTTCTATGATTTTTTAAACATCTGAAAATACTATTTTATACACTTTATCCTATATCGGGGGGGGGGGGGGGAGGATATTAAAAAACAAAAACAAAGAGACTCAAATATGTATTATACACTAAAGGAAAAAAGAAACTTATAAAAGTTCAAGAGATCACCAAATTAAATTCTCTGCATGGAAATGTACCAAATTTGGATATAATGTTGATTCAATGCATGGCTTTAAATGACAGTCAATAACAAAAAGTTTTCTTCAATGCCACAAAAGAAATGTGCACTGAAACAAAGGACTCTCTAATCCCAAAGTCACAAAGATAAACTGCAGTCTTGTACACCATATGCATGTCAATGAATGAAACAAAAGAATTTCAAAAGGGATTTGCACCCCTCGAGCAAGAGGATATTGATGTTCTGCCATGGTTCGCCCGTTCACCAGACCTTTCCCCAATTGAACATCTCTGGGAAGAGCTTGGTCGACGTGTGTCAAGGCGTGACAATCAACCCATCAATAGGGAGACGCTCATTGCAGCACTGCAAGAGGAATGGAACAATGTTCCCCAGGCTACCATCGCGAATCTGATCGGAAGCATGGGAAGACGGTGTACAGCTTGCCAGCAAGCTAGAGGTGGACATACTGGCTATTAATCTGTTTGGATATGAACTTGCAAATCCGTTTTGAAATTCTTTTGTTTCATTCATTGACATGCATATGGTGTACAAGGCTGCAGTTTGTCTTTGTGACTTGGGGATTAGAGAGTCCTTTGCTTCAGTGCACATTTCTTTTGTGGCATTGAAGAAAACTTTTTGTTATTGACTGTCATTTAAAGCCATGCATTGAATCAACATTATATCCAAATTTGGTACATTTCCATGCAGAGAATTTAATTTGGTGATCTCTTGAACTTTTATAAGTTTCTTTTTTCCTTTAGTGTATAATTGGAAGCAAAATTCTTCAATTTTGAACTCTTTTGAAATGTTTATCGAACCAATATTGGGGCGCGGAACTAAGAGATCCTGAAACAATACATGCGAGGGAGTGAAGTGACCAAGCTTTAGAAAAAAAAATCGCATGTTGAACCTAAACACTCAGTCGATTTTTAATGCACTTTACCCTGCCGATTGGAGGCATTTTTGAGTCCCTGCTTTAAGTGCCGCCTGGGATAAGTGCACTCCTTTAAAAAACTCTGGGGGTGCTGCAGCAGCCCAAGTTCCCAGGGGCCTGGCCCCGGGTCTTTTGAATAGTTATTATTTTGAAGGTTCACGAAAACGACACCCCCCGAAATAGGCAGCCCACGACACCATTGTATTTCTGAGAAGTCCTCTGCGGGTCTCTTTCATGGCAGGGACGTCGATCCTGGAGGGCAAGGAGGCAGTTGCCCCAAAGAAAATATGGGGGGGGGGGACAAACATATCGTTTTGCCTCCCCAACCTATAAATCCGGAGGCGTAAAATAAAATAAAGAGAGATGATGCATAACTCGGGAAATGAAATACTAAAGTATTACAGGATCAGACTACAATTTCGCAGGGCGCTCCGTGGCGAAATTCTCTAATTTTCCCTGCTTTATGTAATCGTGGAGAAGCTAGTAATAAGCCAGTTCTGGGTTAGCGCATGGTACAAATGACTCCAAATATCCACAGATATTTTAGACATGGAGGGTCCCTTTATGTGCACTTCAGAAAAATAACTCTGGGAGTGATAGAGGTGCCTCATGAATAGCTTTTGTTTCCCCCTTTAAAAAGAATACTTCCACCTGGATATCATGGAATGCACCATTAGTGCATAATTGAATAACGATTACATGACATTCATGAGCACATATTGAATATTAGTGTCAGTGGGTTTTAGAATTTTGTACAGATGACCTTTATCTGCTCATGCTCAGATTGCATCTCCGAAATGGCTTATTAAGAGGCGTTAGAAAAATCATGTGCATATTGAACATCGTTCCGTTAGACTGTCTTGCCCCCCCCCCCCCCCCTCCCTAATCCGGAAAACGGATCGACGCTCCTGTCTCATGGGATGTCAATACAGTGGGCCGTCAGTCTCAATGGGCCGTCGGTCTCGTGGACTGTCGGTCAATACGGTGGGATATCCCCATGCAGATGTCATTCCCTCGTGAATAATCGCAGAATTGATTGTTAACGAATACTCAAATGTTTTAAACAAGGGTTGGCGTGAAAAAAGGATTATAAAATTTATGTGGATTCATAGTGATAATATTTGATTTTATTCATTTGTTTCTACATTCAACAAAAGCCAATATTCATCTCCTAAGATCGTTGCGTAATATACAAAGCATAATTATTTTTCAATCCCTAATTATATTGTTTTGACCTAATCATTGTTTATATCAATATAATATTCCAAGTTCATATACCATAGTATATGAACTTGGTTAGTCCTATTATGATTTTTCTATTATGATTTTTCTATTGCATTGTTTATATCTGTATGATATCCAGTTTGATACAATGGTATATAATTTGTCACATGGTGAATATGATTAGTGACATTATGATTTTTATATCATTATTTATACCAATATGATATCCAATTTGATAATGTTATATAATTTGTCACATGTTAAACCTGAGTAGTCCTAATATGATTTGCTTTATTTCTCTCTTTAATAATAATAATAATATTCCGTTCTTGTATAGCGCATAACACGTTAACTCTCTATGCGCTTCCAAAGGGTTTGGATATTATTACCCTGGCTTTAGCTCCGGCAGCCGTAATCAGCGCAAGTGCATTTCAAGGAATAAATCCTGCCAGGTACCCATTTACTACACCTGGGTGGAGAGTGGCAAATGTGGATTAATGTCTTGCCAAAAGACACTAGTGCCGGGCTGAGATTCGAACACTCAACCCTTGGATTGAGAGTCAAGTGAATGAACCACTATACCACGACACCTCCACATCTTTGTTTTCATTTCATTTCCATATGACTGTTACTTTTCTTTATACTAATACTTTGTATTGTAAAACAAAATATTGATGTCAATGTCAATGAAGTTTCTTAATAAAATACCAAAATACCAAGAAAATACCAATCGTTTACAGTTTGTGAATACAGAGTAAAGAGACAGAGCATGCAAATTACATCAGATGACCGACACTATTACGACACAAATTAATAATGTAATTAATATGATTACAATAAATATCTTTATCTCGTACAACCAAAGTGTGTTGTGCATGGTCCTCGGTGAAATATCATATTTCGAATAATTTTTAGACAATTTACTTAATAACCCCCAAAACTGAACGAATTCATTTTGTAACATATTCATGATATTCGGCGAAGCCGTCTAAATGATAATACATTCAACACATTTCTTCAACAATTTCTAACTTTAAATCAAAAGGCATGCAGAGATATATTATTTGAATGATCTACCTACCTTACTTACATATATTTATTTTTACATCATAATCACCTGATCGATAATTCTAAATTTATTGGAGTGATTGGAGTTATCTATAAAGTTTCTTTCTCTAGAGTTCTATAGTGGCCTTTCGAGATGGGGTGGAATGCACTATCATTCCCAGTCGGGTATACCAGCAGATATGGTTCTTAGGTAGATTTGACACTCTCACCAGGGAACACTTCCCTGCATGCTCTCACCGTACTGCTGGGCGGATTTGGTCACTTTTATGGTCATTGTATTTTTGTCAAGAGCACCAAGTTCGCCGAGCGGATGTGAAGACAGCATACCAAATCCACCATGGAACACTTCCCTGAGTCCACCAAAGAACCATATTTTTGCTTGTTAGATATTGTTGATTAATTATCATTGATCAAATACTTCGTCATTCATGCAGAAGCATCTGTTCATACATGATACAGAGCAATTATATATTGTAAACATAACAGTTAAAAGCTTAAAAATATAATTGATAATAATAATAATAATAATAATAATAATAAATGTAACTTATATAGCGCCAAATCCACTCTGTGGAGTGCTCAAGGCGCATGTAGAAATTAACTAAGAATTAAACAGAAATGTTTTTACATGATTTTTAAAAGAATCAGATGTTATTCACTTTTTGATGTCTTCAGGAATGCTATTCCATAATTTAGGACACGCATGATCTTGCGACTTTAGGGATCACAAGAGAACTGGAAGTGGATGAGCGCAAAGATCTCGCGGGGGTGTAATTTTGAATTAAAGAGGTATTGTATTGGGGAGCAGAACCGTGAACGCAGTGAAAAGTGAGCAACAAAATTTTGAAAATAATGCGATGTTTGACAGGGAGCCAGTGTAGCGACTGTAAAACAGGGGAGATATGAGTACGCTTGGTGGACAGAGTAACAATGCGAGCCGCAGCACTTTGAAGCTTCTGGAGCTTGGACAACATATTTTGGCGTATATTGAACAGAAGGGCATTGCCAAAGTCGAGACGGGAGGAAATTAAGGCGTGAACTATCTTTTCAGTGGCAGACTTGGACAAATATTTCCGAATAAAACCGATATTACGTAATTGGTACCTAACTGATCTGCAGATATTTGAAATTTGATTAGACATTGTCATATATGAGTCAAACATAACACCAAGATTGCGACAAGTCTGCGACAAATAAATTGTGTGGCCAGAAAATGAGATGGAATTAATATCAATTTTACTAAGCTGCACTTTAGAACCAAATATAAGGAATTCACATTTATCTGAATTCAGTTTCAGAGAACGTGCGAGCATCCAATCGTGAACATCAACCATGCATGATTCAAGGCGATGAACAGCCCTTTCCGCAGCGGATTGATCTGAATTAAAGGAAATCATGAGTTGAATATCGTCTGCATAAATATGATAATCTATGCCATGTTGTAGCAGAACTTGTCGCAATCCAATTAAATAAATTGAAAAAAGAGTCGGCCCACCCACAGAACCCTGTGGTACTCCACAGGAGAGAGGCAAAGCAACTGATTTGCAACCATTTATACAAACGATCTGAGAGTGGTATGAGAGATAGGACTCGAACCATTTGTATGCCTCACCCTTGATACCAAATGAACTAAGTGTGTTCAAAAGAATAGTATGATTGATAGTGTCGAAGGCGGAGGACAAATCTAGGAGCAGGAGAGCAGTTGAGTACCCTCTTTCCATCCCTTGCAGGATGTGGTTAGACACATTCACAAGCAGTGTTTCCACGCTATGATGGGATCTGTAAGCCGATTGGAAAGGGTCAAACAGATCATTGGCCAGGAAATAATCCGAAAGACGAGAAAACACAACCCTTTCAAGAATTTTGAACAAAAAAGGTAAGTTTGAAACTGGTCGATAATTTTGGAGGGAATTTCGGTCCAGAGAAGGTTTCTTCAACAACGGAGTAACGTAAGCAGTTTTCAGTGAAGAAGGAACATGTGCCTGCTCTAAACTCAAATTAACCTAGAAGGATAGGATGGGAGCAAATGTGGAGGAGCAATCCTTTAATAATTTTGTGGGAACAGGATCTAATTGACATGACTTGGGGGGCAATTTACGTAAGAGTGACAAAATCTCATCTGGGTTAGTAGGTCGTATTACTTCTAAGGAAGAGGAAGTGAGGGGATGAAGTGGTGTTTCGTCAGGAGATAAGCTGTCGCAGATGGTCTTGACTTTCGCCTGAAAGAAGTGGATGAATGTAGAGGCCATTTGCTGACTATCTGTGTGGGTTGGAAGAGGTGATGATTGTTGACGATTTAGTAGTCGGTTAGCCACAGAAAATAGTTTTTTGGAATCATCTCGACAGTCTTCAACAAGACCCACAAAGTATGAGCGCTTCGCCCTTTTCACAAGGGAATGGACAAGATCACGCTGAGCGCAGAAATGGTCTCTGTAGATCTGAAGTCTGCCGTTACGTTGGACCGCCATTTCCTCTCGAGCCTTCTACGTATCCTCTTCTGGGTACAGATGTCAACGTTGTACCATGTGATAACCACAAAATCAAATAGAAAATTTACTGTAAGCACGTTAAATTCACACATAACTATGCGTTTGCATTGTAGCCTATTATACAAACGATATAACTCCTTGAAAACATAGAGAGTGACGAATTTCCAATCCAATCCTGGAATTATGAGAGCTAATATCTAGTTGCCTATAGTCAAAGGTGTTGGTTGGTGAGACTAATTTTTTTCTGAATGTGATTGAACTGAGGACATTTCTATGTTTCGTGGTGTCATCTCAAGGCGATGTTACGATGCTCTTATTCTTCTCTGTGTCATGTACAGACAGGCTGATAGTGGATGTCACCGGTACCTTATCCGTCTTCGCAGACGACGTCTCCTCGGAACCTCCCCGACCTCCTCCCAAGCAACGAGGTAGCTTATCCCTAAACTCAGTCAGCCGCGACCAAAATATGATAGGATTAAGCACCTGGTTCAAGCATAAAATATTAAAACAGATTCTGTCCACGGTAACGAACCAAGCTCTGTCACCGTACAGCTGCAACCCTTCCAAGATCTCGACGATACTCGCCGGGATCCAACACAAGCACGTTGATCCAATCACAAGACCAAACGTTAGAATGATCTTCTGATGAACTCTGACTCGTTGCTGGAGAAAATTGTCCGACTGGCCGACATCGCGAGACGTCGACGAGATTCTTTGATAAATGAAGCCATAACACGTCGCTGTTATCAATATGGCTAACCAAATGGTGAATGTTAAAGCTACTCTGCTGATGATGGGCTTGTAATCTTTGAAGTAAGCGCCGATGAAATAGAGCACGAAGACCAACATCCAGCCAACTAGACAGACCAAAATCGATCGGCATGGGGTGATGATATCGCGATTTCCAAAAGGATCGACACGAAATATTATGAATCGTTGGACAGCGATAGCAAGTGTACTGAGGATGGATACTATCAAGCCAGTTGAGAAAACAAGCTCTGTCCAGCCTGATAGCGTCAGCTGTAAAAAGATTTGACAGCATGAAGGTATTATTTATCATATTATAGTGGTCACAACTCTGTGTTAGTTTTTACTAAAATAATTAGGCCTAGATGTGTCAATTATTCATCCTCAATCATTCTGTTAATCAACAATTATCTGTTAATCAACAGTGATCAGATTATCATGTCTATAATAATCTTATTTACTTTAAGAAACGAACTGATATTTAATGACACGAAATAAATGAATTCATAATAATTCTTAACTGTAAAACACGTACAAAATTTATGCCTATATGAGTTTTCAACAAACCATTTATCACGTTTACTGAACTGAATTAAATTCTATTTTTGAATAGTGGCCCGCCAAAATTATGTTGTAATGTTTGTCAAGTGTTTCACTTTAAAGCTGTCTCTGTCAATTATATTACGTGTTGAGATTAATTGGCTTACATTAATTATGGATTGTTCATTATATAGAAGAGGATATTTGAACAAGCAAAACAGAAACAACCTAATCGCAAAAAAATTCCAATCGCTGAAAAGTACATCTCTCAATGCACAGAGAGACTGGGTGGGTCCGAACGAAAAACTCTATTTCCTTCCTTTTTATTTGCCATGTTGTTCATTACCTAACTACATGTATCACATTCTCTATCAAAGGTCATTTGGGGATATTTTTCATTGGATTCTGCGAAAATGTATCTTTCGTCATTAGCAGGAGTCAAGATGGCATCTAACTTGATTCAAAATCAGAAAATGGTAGTTTCTCGTAGCCTCTTTTGAATCGAATTGCTTTTCCTAAATGCGTTTGTTTAACGCATATCTTTAGGGGGAAATAATTCAAAATTATAATAAATTTGGCAAACGAAGAAGCCCGATGGGAGGAATCTTAATTTGTAAACAAACCTTTAGGTTTAGGTGGTTGAGTCGCTGCCCGGCAGGCAGTGGATGACGGGTTCGAATCCCGCTGGTTCCAGTTTTTTCTGACTTGTGTTTTTCATTGCAGATCGAGCGTGCGATCTTTGACACTGGGAGTGAAATGCCTAAAGGTTTGTTTACAGATATAATAAATTTGTTTTATTTGCGAGAAATGTTTCATTCAGATTTTTCATTTATTAATTCATGTGGAGTTACAAATGGCTCACAGGCACTTTGGTAGTTTGCATGGATAACTGTCATAGCAAAACCACAGTTGGCTGATCAATGGACTATCTACACGTAGCATGAAAATGAGAGGAAAAGTGATTGCCAAAGCAAACAATAATAAAGGAGGAGATGACTTACCCCTGGGTGAAGTCTCGGTACGTAAGTTATCACGATACCCAGTGATGCAACGAAATCGCAGAGCGATAGGTGAAAAGTGAAAATATTTTTCTGCTTTCGTAAGGTATTGTAACCCAGTATGGCAGACATAGAAAGAAAGTTCAGTATTACCGCTGAAGCTGAAGTTGCCAGTGGGAAAATAAGCGACACAGTATACGTGGTTATCATGGTTATTCTTCTCTGATTATCTTGTGGCAAGTTTAAATAAATAAACCGGTGGTATTTAATTTCAATCGAAATGGTAAATGCGGTTTTTCCTCCAGAAAAAATATTTATTTCACTTTATAAACGTTAACAGCCCGATGTTTAATATCAATATATAGGTATGACAAATTACAAAATTCGACCACTGCCTTCTTGTTTCAAAGTCGTCGCAAAAAAACCTTTTCCAGGAAGTTGCGAAAAGCCGAAGATGACGAGTATTTAGCAAAGCAGGTTCTTTTACCCAGTAGAGCCAATGATGCTCCGACGAAATTGAAATTACATAATAACAACAAGATATCGCGGAATAATATCAAAATCAGTTTTGTCATGTGATTTGTCCAAGGCAAGACGTAAAGATGTCTTGAAAACTTTGGGTGTGTGCGTGGACCATGGCGTGGACATGTATGTGTGTGCGTGTGAGCGGGTGTACATGTATACGCATTCAAACCGATGACAAAGAGAAGAATAGGTCATCGGTTGTCAACAATTGGTGAGGTTTATTCCGTCAATGAATTTTGTGACGCAATTCAATAGTGGAGTCATCGGTTGAAATTCGAACAATAGAAAACAGATGTGTGAACGCGTGTGTGTGTGAGCGGTGGGCTTACATGGATTCAGTTGTGGGGTACAGAGAACAATAGAGCACTATGATGGTCTTTATTCCGTCATGCTTGTGGGGTACAAAATACAATAGGAGAAGTGCTTGCCGGGTACAAAATACAATTGGAGAAAACAATTATAAAGTTCCCCACAAATCAATGTGTGTGAGAGTGTGTGTCTGTGTGTGTGTGTGTGAATGTTTTGGGGTAATCTGATATTTGTCCCACCTCATCTCCTATCCATGTTTGTACGCGGGTGTGTGCTTGTGTGTGTGTGCATGGTAGGGGGGGGGGGGGCTATCTTTTATTTTTCATAGTCATTATCGATACCATTACCATAAGGAGGATTATTACTTATTATGATAGAAAGGACGACAGAAGATCATTGCCCTATATGCGAGCGAGCGAAAGGAAACAGTTGGGCATCATCATCTCAGAACGTTATCAATTCTCAATTACAAAGCAATTCAAATTTATTCGTCCATCAATAATATCAAGGAAATATAGTATGGGATTTTTACACACATTACGATCGTATATAAAAAATAAACCCAACAGGAACATGAAATTATAAATCATGAATAATAAATACAAAATCAGTGGAGAATTATAAAAAAACATAACATAGCATCGACACAATAGGCTTTAATTCTGATCTTAACACCACCACATTTTGTCCTGATCTATAAGTAATTTCTTACTTATTCATTATATTCATTTAAAATACAGTGTACGTGTGTTCAGTATACAGAAAACGGCTGAACAAGCATGTACACACTTGCATGATTAAAGCAATAATAAGGGGGGATAAAGAGATTACCTTTTACATATCTTAGAGGATGGAGTATAATGACACTAATAATTAATAGATATGGGCCCTCTTGCATAAAAAGTTTCAATTAAACGCAACTCAAACAGTTAAATGCAAGTCCAAAATACACGATCCTGATTGGTTAAAAATCAAGTTTACAATGGGTTACAATACATTTGTTGCGCTAATGACATTCAGTTGTATACGCCTGTTGATACACCTCTCCTGAAATATTCATGAAACACTTCACCTTATCTCACAATTTACTTGGATGTTGTGTAATTATCTCAGATTGAATTGTACTAAAACTGAATTCATGACTTGTTCTTCTTCTATTGGCCATTTTATTTTAGAATTGATCTCTTCTCTGAAACTTTATTTAAATGGTCAATATTATTGATTCCCCTCTCCTCTAAAGTTACAGATCTTGGTGTATGCATCGATACCATGTTCTCATTGTCTTCTTAGGTGAAACTTGTAGTACGTAATAGCAATATTATCATCTCCGCAATATATGGAGAGTTCGTAGATTTCGGAGCTTTAATTCTTTCCCGATTAGATAATTGTAATACCCTCTATACATTTTTATCTTCCAAAGATGGGAGGAAGTTTGAAACTTTCTAGAAATGAGCCGCTAGTCCTTTGATCTAGGGGAGCGTTTCATGAAAGGAAATTATCGGATATTTTATTTTTTAAGTCATGAAACGCCCCCAGGACACGTACTTCACCTTCGGTTAGGGAACTCCACTGGTTACCTCTACACCAACGCATTTTTTTTTAATAGTCTCTTTGAAAACGTCTTCAAAATTCTAAATCATTTGGCACCTGAATATCTTAATAACACACTCAAAATGTATACATCATATGGCAATCTTCGCTCAACAGCTGATCAATTGAAAAACGTTTCTCAGTGGCCGCATCAAAAACGTGGAACAACATTCCACTCTGCATCAGAGAAATAATCTGTCTTGCCGCTTTCAAAAGATCACTCATAACGTATTTCTTTCCCCAGTAATACAATGTTCTAATGTGATCTTTTACTGTTTGAGTTTTTTTCTTCTTCTTTTTGCAGTTGTTGTTGTGTTTTCACTTTAAATCTGTAATTTTGTAAGCGATATGCCGTGGTAATTTCTGTTTTCAGTGCTCCTAAATACTCCATATTATCATTATTCTTATTATACCGGTAATTAATATTTTGCTGATTGGCGACCGCGCTTAAATATTTCAGTTGATTTGATTGATTGTAGATAAATTAGAAGTTTGTTAAACAGACATCTTGCTTTATATGATATAATGAGCGTTTCTTTAAATTTGTTTTGGGGTATATCAGGTTCATTAGTATGACTTTCAAAACTGGGATCTACACAATTTCATCCAAGAAATCATCACATTTACCTTTTCTTGGAGTATAGGTTTTAGATTAGCACACACATTTTCATTTTTCTAAGGCATGCCAGGAGGAAGAGGGTTAGTAAGAGCCTTATTATGCGAGCCTGCATCGCCGTTAAAAAGTGAGGGGAATGACTGTGCATATACCCAACCTGAACATAACAACAACAGGCAAAAGACAAAAAAAAAATAATGTGTGGATGGGCACCACACCCTTCCCTGTTATTTACATCTCTGGATTTCTCTTACATTGTGAAGCTCCATTTAGGACTGGGATTTTGGGATTTTCATCCTTTTTCTATGATTTTGTACCCTTTTTATCTATTTCGCTTTGTCTATTGGATTGGCGTTCTTGACGTCAATTTATCCGTTGTTGTCTTTTCATTATTTTATCTTCTGTACTCTTTTCACAATTTTCTGGCCTAAAGATAAAATGAAGGGAAATATTTCTTTATCATGTTCATTGAAGAAGTAGAACAATACATTCATTTTCCAGACTTGAGGTGTACTTTACAATCCTCTCTCTCTCTCTATCCTATTTTCTTTGGAAAGTTCGATGAGGTCACTTTCCTAATAACCAACAAAATAACATTATGCTAAATTATTACAAGATGCTAAATCACAATGACACAAGTGTATAGTACGATGATTCCAGTACAGGACTGTCATTTCTTGCCAAAATACCATCTTTAAATTTTCTAAATATTGTGAGAAATCGAGTCGAGCCAGCAAAAGTTGAACGATTCTTTGTTTCAGTAACAGTCACTTTTTATAATTATAGAGTTTTAATGTTATATAGAGTTTTAATGTTATTTAAGTATTTTAACTTATCGAAAAAGATTTTGAAAACTACAAACACACCACATTACCGCTACTGCCGCAAGAACAAGACGAAGGTTACCCAAATCACTGATTATTTGAAATTCGGCGGGGGGGGGGGGCTGCAACCCTTTGAAGTACCCCCGCCTCGTACGAATATGATACAGGTGGATGGAAATCTTTGGGGAAAAAAATAATCAGCAGTTCTCCCAAGGATGAAAGAACGAAAATGATAACTAAATGCATTCATTGAATTTCGGTTGAAAGGATATAGGCTTGATAGTTCCTCTGAATGATTTTTTTCAAGGACTAGATGAAGCAGTATTTGAAAAAAAGCTAATAAGGTGGAATCGACAACAACAACACAAATAGAAAGAAAAAAAATCTTGATCAAATTAATTTCAGTGAAAAGGATGAGTCGACAAAGAACCCATTTCGAGCTCGACTATAGCTTTAAAGTCACACAGCCTCGTGGCATTTGAAAAGGGGGAAAAGCAATGAATTGTAATTATAAAGCAATTTTCATTTTGGTCAAAATGGTGCTATACTAAAACTGGACATGAGAACAATGTACGGGAAAATATTAAATTTCTTCCTTTGAATCTTAGATCGTTGGTAACCTTAAAACGAAGTAATGCACAATGACATTTTATTAAGTGCATGCTCTGAAATAATTTACCGAGATATAAGTAGATCACGCTAAGCAAAACAAAAAGTGTGTGAGTGTGTGTGTGTGTGTGTGTGTGTGTGTGTGTGTGTGAGAGAGAGAGAGAGAGAGAGAGAGAGAGAGAGAGAGAGATGCTGAACGATATTAAAAATCTATTGAAATTATTGTTATTGAAAAGAACAAGAAATGGACACTCAGGAAATGACTGAATCTTAATTATTTCAAGTGTATCAGAAAAGCAAATAATTTTACTCTCTCTGGGGGAAGAAAAAAGATGTATTAATGAATATAGGGAACTCTTTTCTTGTGGAAAACTGTAACTATATTGTGTGATGTATTTTAGCCCTGGAAAGTGAGACTTTTGTAGAACAAGTGTACAACCTTGAATATTTTTTTGGGTGAAAACTATGGTCAGAACTAATGACAGATTTCCTACCATAAAATATTCTCCCGAAAAAGAAATAATATCTCGACATTTATTTGAACATCGAGATTCATCAGAATGCGCTTGAAAGCTCATAAGATTATGACCAATTTCCAGAATACTGGGGGGGGGGGGGGGTTGTTTTGCTGCCATACGTGCATTTTTTTTTAAACCATGGACTGATTTTAACCACCAAGGAAAGGCAAATGCATCATTCCGTTGTTTTGGGAATGAAAATAAAAAAGAATGGCATGTCTACCTTGTGAGTTTAATATGTTTTAGAGGGAATCCAGTATCCATCCTTTGAAAGTTTTATACAGATTAATTTTTTTTCTTCAAATCGTTTAATAATTAATTGTTACTTGCCCATGCAAGTTAAGACCCTTGGACAGGCAGGCACATGATTGCTTAATTGAAATGTGTGTGTGCGTGGGTGTGTGTGCGTGTGTGTGTGTGTGTAATTGGGTTTTTACAGACGTGTATCAATCAGATATGATTATTTACGTCTGGAGACCGATCTTTAACGTCACCATCCAAAAGACATGACTCAGTCTCGAACCTGGGTCCGCTGAATCAGTTTATAACTTCCACTGTTAGCTGGATTACAGGCACACGCCACAACGCCTTCAATCAAGGCGGCGGCTATGCAGCTCTGTCAATCTCCTGGTCGATCCTCGAAACGCTCGGAATAGTCAGTCCTCTGATTGCGCGGGAGGTCGACGCACAAAAATAATCCATATATCTGGCGGTCATGGAATAAAAAAACACTATACTAATAGTCCAGGAGCCAGGGGGTCAACCTAGCTGGAAAGGAAACCAATTTTCATGTGCATGAATGTAAAGATCGCATAGTCCAATATAACGAATTGACAGTCTGGAATGTTCTATGTGGTGGGTGTGGCCAGGGGGAGGTCACAAAGTGGTAAAAAAAATGAGCTAGATCAGCTGGAAAGGAAACCCTTAGAAACCTATATCAAAAGATTCGCCATAGTCCCAAGGTACATGAATGGACAATGCCAGACGTTTTAAGTGGTGGGGAGTGCCCGCCAGACGCCCCCAAAGGGGGTCCAAAATTTGAGCTAAATGAGCTGGAAAGGAAACCGTTAGAAACCTATATCAAAAGATTCGCCATAGTCCCAAGGTACATGAATGGACAATGCCAGACGTTTTAAGTGGTGGGGAGTGCTTGCCACACGCCCCTAAAGGTCCCCAACCCCCAATACTGAGCTAGATCAGCTGGAAAGGAAACCCCAAGAAATCTATATCAAGAGATTCGCCATAGTCCAAAGATACACAAATGACCACTGCCAGATGATTTAAAGGTGTTACTCGGAGATGTACAAACAAATCAAAATGCAATAAATTTGGTATCAACGCGGAAATCCCTAACACATTCCATCAACATTCGAAATCCATAGGTTTTCATAAATTAATATTATTCTGTTTCAAATGTGTGCCAAAATATTCGCATATTTTCACCCCGCGAGCAGTTTCTTTTTCAACCTTGGAAATGTGACGTAATACTCGGGACACACTTGTTTGCTTCTAGCTAGCTCACAATCACGTCAATACAGCGCGCGCACATAACGTTCACGGTTCGAGGCAAGCTGATTTCTTCCAATCATTGAAAATCTTGTCGACAAAATGTCTGATTTTGGCCCTGATTCAGATGTTAGAACCTGGAATCACACCGTCATTCCATCAATCACTGGGTGAATTACAGCAGCAGCCACACACACATATACGATTCATACAGCTACAGTACAGTCAAGTCGTATACCATAAGCTAGCTGTCCCGAGAATGATGTCATTTTTCTAGTGCAAGAATTCTCGCTTTCGTGGCTCATCTGAGACCCTGTCAGGGGTCTTGAAAAAAAGTCGTGATAATCTTTTTGAACAGGCTTACATCTCTAAAATTTAATTTCATCGTATTCTTTGGGGGATTAGCTTTCCAAAAATGTATAATTTGTCCTATTTCTTATTTTATGGGACATTTTCTCCGGTTATCTGCTTTAAGTGGTGGAGAGTGCCTGCCAGACGCCCTATGATAATCCATCCACCATTATTGAGCTAGATCAGCTGGAGAGGAAACCCTATAAGAAACCTATATCAAAAGATTCGCCATAGTCCAAAGATAACACAAATGACCACTGCCAGACGATTTAAGCTGTGGAGAGTGACTGTTAGACGTTACTAATAATATCTAGACGTCAGACAAACGCTGTAAAACCAGCAAAATATGATTGATTTAACGCATGTAAGGAGTTTACTCCTATAAGTACCTTTTAACAATGTGGATTATGGTTTGTTGTGATTGTTAATGATTATAGTATGTTGTATAATTGACATTAGTTCTTGACTGCAGTGGAAAAACAAAGTATTGTCGTTATAAATATATAATTCATAATAGACTTGTAATTATTTTATATGTTTATAGCACCAGCAAATGTTTTATTACTGATATAAGCTGTAAATTAATAAAATTCATTCAAACAAATGCTGACCTTTTTTTTAAAGGGCTAGCACAAGCTTTATAGTCAAATTTGGACCGGTTCACTGATTACCCTATCTACAGTAGATAGTAGACCATTCTGGGGCCAGTTTCTGTGATTTTTTTGTGCGAATGGAGAGAGGAGTTTTATATTGACATAGTATAATATTTGTATATATGACATACTGGTATAGTTTGGAGTTTGAGTTTTGAATTTTTACTTGTTCCACTTTCACATCAAAAACAATTCAGATATTACTACTAGCATATAAGCGTCAGTTTCAAAACGTACGAGTAAAGAACTAAAATCAAGTATAAAATGCGGTAAATAGGTGGAAAGTTTAGAGAGATATACATGTAGGAACGACTGGGGGAAAGAAGATATTTGTAAACGATGAGGAGATTAAATAAAAAAAACACATAACTTGTAAATGATTAGGCTCCCGTTTAGAGTACTTAATATTATAAGTAATTGTGATTAATATGTAATAAAAAGCGAAACGGAATAGAAATATCAGATTCACTAAAGGATCCCCAACAAGGAGAGCAATGCTCATAGCGTGGAGGAAAGAAAGGAAAACGAGGAAAGAGACTAAAGAAAATAAGAAAAAGAAGAAGGAAGAAGCGAGGGGGGGGGGGTTATGGGAGTCCAGTTTCCCTCCATAATTCCCTGACAAGCAACAAAAAAAAAGGTCTTCATTCTAAAGGGGGGGGGGGGGCACAATCGAGAAAATGGCGGATCGTCTATGGTCAAAATGTATACTTTTCTTCCAAAAGGGGGACGGGGGCACGGGCCGGAAGTGCCCCCCTGGATCCGCCAATGCTTAAAAGATTATCTTCTTTCATGTATTGCTAGCGATATACAATATTATTAATCAATAATTTGTCTGTAAATATGCGAATGTTGTATATTTACTTCGAAATGATATAAAATATTTACAGACTAACCTTGTTAGTCCATTCATGTACCTTGGGAATATGGCGAATCTTTTGATATAGGTTTCTAACGGTTTCCTTTCCAGCTCATTTAGCTCAAATTTTGGACCCCCTTTGGGGGCGTCTGGCGGGCACCCCCACCACTTAAAACGTCTGGCATTGTCCATTCATGTACCTTGGGACTATGGCGAATATTTTGATATAGGTTTCTAAGGGTTTCCTTTCCAGCTGATCTAGCTCATTTTTTTTTACCACTTTGTGACCTCCCCCTGGCCACACCCACCACATAGAACATGCCAGACGGTGAATTCGTTCTATCGGACTATGCGATCTTTACATTCATGCACATGAACATTGGTTTCCTTTCCAGCTAGGTTGACCCCCTGGCTCCCGGACTATTAGTATAGTTTTTTTTTATTCCATGACCGCCAGAGATATGGATTATTTTTGTATGTATACATAGTATGATTTTAAAGATGTTGGTATTATTTGTATTTCAAGATTATTTATTTCTTGCAATATTCTAAAACTTTCACTCGGAACCCCTTCTCAATTTCCATTCTTTGTATGACTTCGATATTTTTGATTTTTCATTTCAAGCTAATCTTGAAATGTTCATTTTTTCCGCTGTAGCTCGCTTTTATTGAGGTTCCACAAAGTCTACAGGATTTAGTGATTTGTTTTCTTTGTTTAATTAAGATATTTATTTGAGTACTGTATATCGTATTCAAGAGAAGACATTATATATTAATTATGGCTTATCAAATCTACCCTTGTTTGAATATTGTAAGGTAAAAGAGTGGGAATATGAACAAAAAATTAAGATTTTCTTTAGCTTTTTTTTACACATGAATGATGCAGACTTTTCATTTTTTGCATGAATAAATAATTAGAAGGTTCTGCATTAATTGTAGAATTTTTTTTTGGAATGATTTTCCATTGTTTGTTCCTATATCCCTTTTTACGGTATAGCTTCATGTCAATTGTGATTTCCCTTATCTGTTTCTAGTTGTAATGATTACTTGGTTATATATATTTTTGATCTAGATTTAGATGAGATTCAAATCTCTTTTCATATTTCAAATCTAAATTTGCTTGTGAATAGTGTAGGCCTGGGTGAATAATTGGGATAAATGGAACAAAAGTGTAAAGACTTTATTAACAATTTCGTAGACAGGAATCAAGCATACCCTTTCCATTTTATTTGAGTAACAATCAGTTCATAACTGTAAAAGGACTGTTAAACTTTAAATTCTTCTCTTTTGGGGTGAGGGTGGAAACGATATTCCATTTTTGTTCACTGTCACCCCATTTTACGGTACATCACATTTACATTCATGAAATTATTTCCCCTTTTGTATTTCTATTATCACTTATTATATATAGAGATTTACAAGTGTATATAATTTTTAAAGGGATACTCAATCGCAGATTGTGGACGTTTTTATGCCGCGAGAGGGCACCGTGATCGTTACCTGATTAGAGTACATTTATATAGAGAGTAGCGACAAAGACGTCTGACTTTTCGTGAAACAAAATGGCGTTTGAATTCTTTCTATTGAGAACACGCAGGTGCTCATCGGAATTGAATAGAAATGTTGCATAGCAGATGAAACAAAATGGCGTTCAAATCATGAGTTGTCGCTACTCTCTTTATGTACCTGATCATGCCGTTGCCCCATGGGGCGCAGGCTTCGGACAGACTAATGGCTGTGTAACATGCACGCTCCGCCTGAGCTCGAGCTCTTGTGCGCGCGAGATTCGGTCGGCTTCGTGCAGTTCGAAATATAATCCCAGTAGTCCGATCGACGGACACGTTCGACGCACAAACTTTGTGTACGAGTGAATGAGGCTTATGCAATCCTGAATCTCCCCACGGCCGCCTGGTGGCGTATCCCTTTAAAGTAGAACTTTAATGATTTTAAATATTGGCTTAATACTTATTATTGCATAGATGGCATAAATTAAACAAGGTTATCCAAATTCAACGCTTGGAAACATTTGAAGTAATGATTATTATCAATTATAAAACGGTAAAATACAGCCCCCGATATAGCAGCTGTAGAGCTCCTCGAACGCTGCTGAGATATGTGACGACACACCATGGTCCAGTCCTGTCTAAGCAGACGATGTCCCATAACATCTTACACATTTTTTCAGAGCCTATTTTGTCATCTCCTCTTCACTTATTTCTCTTCCTTCACTAGCGTCAATCTTAATGTTAGTCTGTTGCCTCACTCTTAACTTCGTGTATGGTATTATTTTGATGAAAAATGCAGCGTTAAAAAAATAAAGGAATCAGTCACTTGTAAACAAAATAAGACGCCATTGTATTTTCAGCTGCTTGCACCGGGGCATGTTCGGCGTTTCAAGAGGGAACGAATACCATCCTGCTATTATTCGGAGGGCTTTTCAATTTGAAAGTGGGGTTTATTTCATTGATCATTGACCCTTCTCCTGTGTATTTACAATCAAACGGTTTTAGCTATCAGAATCAGTTTCACTTTCTCTTTATAATGGTGTGAAATAAGGTCATGTTTAAATACACCAAACTCTTTATAATTTGATAAATAATTGCATTGCAATTACGTTCATTCATTATAGGACGTCGTCTGCTTAAGCAGGATCGATCCCGAGTGTGACGACATCAAAACATCGCTATATTTCTGGCGAATCCTCGGATATTCCAGATGCTGAGAAGAGCTTTTATTTGTGTTGTTTTTATAATCATCAGATACGCAGTTGACATAAAACTTATACGATTGCCATCTGTAAGCTTCCCAGTTTCTAGTGATACATTAATTGCCATATTTGTGAATTTCTTTGAATACCTACTTTAAAATAGAAATGATTTTCTCCATTGCTGTACAGCGTGAGTCAATAAAAAGGAAACCCATATTCAAACCAACGCTGTTCCAATTATTTATGTACCTATTCACCTTATTAGTTTTACGAAACTATGTCATTTTCCTTTGTTCATATAGATAGCCTCTTTCATAAAGTTTAGCGTTTTTGATTCACCTTTTCTTTAATTTACCATTAATGCAAAACTGAAAATGGTCTACATTAATACTGTTTTTTTTTAAATACTAAATTGAGATGAATAGGAACAAAAATTGGAAAATAGAAAGCGGATTTTTCAACCAGGAATGGCGCAAAACCTTCATTTCTTTTATTAATTATGAGTACAAAAATGAAAAGAGGCTGCATTAATCCTATTTTTTGTTTAAATCTTATTTTCTTTGTAAAAAACAACAACCATATTCCATTTTTTTATAAATATTCGTTTAGTTTTACAGTATATGAGATTCACAAGATTTTCCCGCTTTTTTCTTCGAGAATACTTATCACAGAGTTGCTTGCTTAAATACTGTGAACAGATTGAATACGAAGCAATTCCCTATCTGTTACATTTTATAGTTATGACTTGTCAAGCAAATTTTATTAATGTACCGTAAAAGGGGAGAAAGGGAACCCCAAAAATGGAATAACTATATTTTTAACCTAATTTTTCACCTAGGAATAAGGCAGACCCTTTTCATTTCATTCATCATGAATGCAAAAATGAACAGAGTCTGCAATATTCCTGGGATTATTATTTTTTTAATGTATGTTATTGCAAATTATGCTAATATAGGTTTGCTTGTGTAATTCTGCATATGATATTCACTGCAACAATTAGAATTCCTCTTTTCTTTTACTCTTAACAGGATCAAAACGACTTTCGAAAAATAAACTCAAGGGCAATTTCAAAGGCCTATTTTACTGCCCATAGAAATCAGGTTCGGATTACGTAATAGGCGATTGTAATGTTCGCACATTTTCTAAAGGTGATAGACAGGGCTATTGAAATTGCCTTCAGTTGATTTTTCGAAAGTAGTTTTTATCGTGTTTCTTAATGATTAATAATTATAACTTACTAAATATGAAATATAGATCAACTTGTTATAGTTTATATATTATGTATGTAATATACATCAATAATACATGTATCATCATGTACAAGGCATGTCCGGTCTCTCAAGGAGTATACATCTCCAATCTGGTATTGCGCAGGTACTACATCTTTGAAGTTATTGGATATGATTCAGAACAAAGCCCTTCTTCAACATAAGATCACATATAATGTTCCCTTGAGTCACTGGAGGAATTTCACATCACTTTTTTCCATAATTTCTTACTTCGTCCTTTTACCGAGCTGGCTGATATCTACCAGATGAGGCACTTTGTTTGAAAACATGATCCAGACATCTAGTGGTCACCCACATTGTGTGCATATTCCTAAACCAAGAACTGAACTTCATCTTCAGTCGTATTTTAATATTCAATGACAAACTGGCTATATAATTCTGCCCCAGTATCAGTTTTCCAGGAATTTCTATATTTGGGTTTCTCTAAGAGCTGTAAATCCGTTTCTTTTGGATCAGTTATATAAGTAATTATGTTACTTTGCTATTGTACATGGCGTTGAGTGTAGTGTAGGTGCTGCCTGGCTGGGAGATGGTGACCTGTGAATGATGAGCCCACGGGGCTTTGTCCCTAAAACTGTGGGTGAACGGCACGCCCAGTCGGGTGTAGTTGGGCTTAGAATAGTGTTTCCATGACACCAGATATATATATATTGTATTATGTGTAATTATTATTATCTTTACATATATACATGAATTTTAGGGTCCATACTGTTTACCATGTTTTTTTTTTTTTTTTTTTTTTTTTTCATTTCAAGCTAATCTTGAAATGTTCATTTTTCCGCTCTAGCTCGCTTTTATTGAGGTTCCACAAAGTCTACAGGATTTAGTGATTTGTTTTCTTTGTTTAATTAAGATATTTATTTGAGTACTGTATATTGTATTCAAGAGAAGACATTATACACTGTCGGTCATAATGTTAGCATAATTCGTATTTTCATAGTCATCCGTTGATTTAATCATATTTAAAAGCCTAAATAGATAATATTGACCAGGTTCATTGATTACATAATGATTTTGTATTGTCGAGGTAAAAGTCGGTCAAGTGAAACATTCCATAACGTGGCCTATCTTATTGTTTGGTGCTATGAAAGGCAGAGCCTCCTTTCTGCTGTTGTTTTGCTCTCCATTTCGTGCAGAAAGCCTACGTGTGTTAACAGCCCGTTTTCAGAGTTAGCTTGATCAATTCCTACCAAATTTGGTACACTGATTCCTTACACTATGCCTCGCCCAACGGCACTTGCAATTCGTCAGAGGGTCCTTGCAATCCGACGGAATGGACAGACACAGGCCCAGATTGCAGATATTCTTGGACTATCGCAGAGTTGTGTGTGCCGCATCCTCAGAAGACATCGAGAGGCGGGTACTTTGAGTCCAGAGAGATCTACAGGCCGAGCACGAAGAACATCCGCATGGGATGACCGTCAACTGCTGAACATGTGCCGTAGGAACCGGAGAATGCCAGCGAGTCGTCTTTGCCACTTCTGGAGGAGGCACTTCGGAGTGAACGTTTCACGGGAAACCGTAAACAGGAGACTTGTCCAACATGGCTACAGAGCTCGGCGAATGACCAAGGTTCCAGGTCTCACTGTTCGCCACATGGTTTCTCGACTCCTGTTGGCTAGGAGTGACAGGAGATGGCAGCTTGGTCACTGGCGCCATGTAATCTTCACTGATGAAAGCCGGTACATCCTTGACCGCACCGATGGGAGGCAGAGGGTTCGACGATTGCGGGGCGAGAACCTCCGTAATGACTGTGTCCAGGAAACCAATCAAGCAGGTGGAGGCTCAGTGATGGTATGGGCCGGAATACATTATGGCGGAAAAACGCCATTGGCTGCACCTGAAGGAAACGTCAACGCCGTCGTGTACCGCGATATCCTGGAACGCCATTGTCTTCCATACGCGAGAAGAGTATATGGCAATAACTTTCAGCTCCAAGACGACAACGCTCGATCACATAGGGCACGTCTGGTGAGGGAATTCCTTGACGCAGAGGACGTGCAGCAGATGCCTTGGTCTGCCAGTTCCCCCGACATGAACCCCCATTGAGCACGCTTGGGATGCATTGGGCTGTGCTAACAATGAGAGAAACAATCATCCTCAAAATGTGCAGGAGTTAGCCCAGGCACTGACCGAAGAGTGGGATGCACTGCCCTTGAACACCATCAACAACCTTGTGGACAGTATGCCACGGCGTGTGGAGGCACTGGTGCGTGCCAGAGGTGGCCATACCAGGTACTAAGTGACCCAACAAGATTAAAAAGAGGAACACTTCCCTTCAATCATCAAAAGATCCCAAGATTTAATTTTCACGATAAACTTATCATGGTTAAACATTTACCAAAAACGATACATTTTATCAAGGAATCCAAGGTCTGGATGATTGTGTTTGTCAAAAGTGGTTTAAACCAGTGTATAAAGTTTGTATGAATTAATTTTTGTCTTATATTTTTTATTTAATATGTTGAGAACATATTTATCAATAAAAATCGGTGAAGATATAAGCTTTATTTTGCCAAAAAATGACTCGCATTGTTGTCAATAGTGTACGAAAAATAGAAAAAAAAAATATGCTACCATTATGAGCAGACAGTGTATATTAATTATGGCTTATCAAATCTACCCTTGTTTGAATATTGTAAGGTAAAAGAGTGGGAATATGAACAAAAAATTAAGATTTTCTTTAGCCTTTTTTTTACACATGAATGATGCAGACTTTTCATTTTTTGCATGAATAAATAATTAGAAGGTTCTGCATTAATTGTAGAATTTTTTTTTGGAATGATTTTCCATTGTTTGTTCCTATATCCCTTTTTACGGTATAGCTTCATGTCAATTGTGATTTCCCTTATCTGTTTCTAGTTGTAATGATTACTTGGTTATAAGATTTGCTTCGTTTGAAAACTGTATATCAGATTCAAAACAACCCCCACCTTCTCCCTATCTCTACGTAACTTTATATAATTATGACTTATCAAATCTGATTTGCACACCTAAGAATTAGGTGAATATAAAAAATTTGGGTGAAAAGGAAGGCAAACTAGAACACTTCTTTCTTGACATAATTTGTCACCAAGGAATGATGCAGACACTTTTCATTTATTTTATTCATGATAAACAGAGAAAATGACAAGGGTCTGCATTGTTCCTGGGATTGACCTTTTTGGGGTAAAAGAAGTAAGTTTCAATTTGTGTTCCTATTCATCCTGATGTTCCTATTTCGCCTGTTTTATATCTGATCCATTTTTTCTGTTTTTTTAAATTCTATTTCAAGGTATTACTCGGATGTAATTGCTTGTTTAAATATTTTATATTAGATTCCAAACAAGCGTTATTCATTCATTCTCTCTCTCTCTGTTACGTTTTACGATTTATGACTTATCAGATCTATATTGGCATGTTAAACTGTACCGCAAAATGTGGTTATAAGACATACAAACGTATTTTTTATATTTTAACCATGAACGACGCAGACCATTTTCATTTCTTCATCATGAATATAAAAATGAAAAGGCTCTGCATTACTGCATATCTCATTCGCCACAACAGTTTTTATTTCTCATTTGTATTTATATTTGTAAATAAACATTTGTTTACTAAACATCAGGTTCACAGTAATAAAAATTGAATGAAAAGAAGGAAGGGTCCAATTTCAGTATGAATTAATATACCGAATGTTTTCCTTTTCAGGGAACTTTTAAGGCGATTCCGCGCAATGTTTCCCGTACGATATAGAACATTAATCCATACATTTTTCATCCATAAATAAAAAATCTCTTGATATGACCTTAACCTAGTGGTAAGTTATACTAGACAAACATTATGGATGAAATTGGGGGGGGGGGGGGGGGGCATACATGCATGTTGTACGGGACACATAACACGGAATGGCCCGTTAATACATGAGCATACATTGTTTAGTACATGTAGAATGATATGTGTTACTATGGCAGCAGTAAATGGCTTAATTAGAGCTGGACTTGGTCCCTTCTTCCAATGACATACCCGACATGCTAGTTTCATAGGCAGATTTATATATTGTAATGTTTAGAGTAATTATCCTCTATATATAGGAATTGTATTTGTTCAGAAACATTAGTGAAAATGAGAGATTTAAAAATGGCAAACACAATGTAACCTTTTTTAACATAATGATCAAAACGGATGCATCTAATAATGTCACTTTCCCCGAAACTAATAACTTCCTGATATCGGATTCCCTTTTTCAGCACACAAGTATACGGTTACCGATGTTAGCAGAGTGAACTTTAATCACGTGGATGGATATCAATCATATCCTACTTGTAACTTCATAACCATCCAATCTAGTAAACAACATGCTCTACTTGTGCTTATGTTTATTCTCTGTATTATGCCATCATGTAGTGTTTTTGTTTCTTCAATTCATGTTCATGCTTTTCACCAGAATTTTAGTCACTACTTAGTTTCAGACCCGTCGGCAAAAAGTGTCGCCATTGTGAGGGTGTTTGCGGGTGCATGTAGTTTATTGTATGATTCACATATAGGGCGTTTTGGAAACATTACTTATTACTTACCAGGCTATCAGATGACGCTCACGGCTTAGTTAACACCCGACCAAGGTTCCCATCACTCATGGGTAAAAAGTAGCGAGCGGATAAAATGCCTTGCCCAAGGACATAAACACCAGACATAGTAGGGTTCGAACCCGCGACCCTCAGATCCAAAGACGAGAACCCCAATCCACTACACCACAGCGCATCTGCAATTAATTCTTATTGAATGGTAATGAGGTGGGACACTACATCGCGCAGGCGCGGCGGTTCACTGTTGCTGAACAGTCTCAATCTAGTTATAAATTGATACCAGATTCACAGCAAGAATGATGTTTTTTTTTTAAATCTTAACATCTTAAAACAAAAACAAAAACATACCTTTCTTTTATGAATACTGTTTGTTTAGAGCAAGAACTTATTCTTCATAATAACTAATCATGCATGATTATATCAAAAAGAAAAATAATATATCCTATTTATATCCTATTAATTCTAGTTCCTTTCTCTGAAGGCTATTTTTTTTCTTCAAATCTATATTAGCTTATTTGAAGACTGTGTATCAGGTTTAAAACATTTTCTTTTCTATTTCCATATTAGTAATCATGTCTTTTATTAGATATATATTGACTTGCTTATCAGATTCAAAGCCAAATTAATTCTTTTGCTTTTTATAATCATGAATTATGAAAACAATATTAGCCTGTTTAATTTTATGTTCCCTCTCTATCTCTGTCACTCTTTATGATTATTACCTCAGATCTAGATTTGCTTTTTTAGATAACTAATACCAAATAATCAAAAACTGAAGGTTAAATATTGCCTCATTTCTTTGTATAATCATCTTTTAATTCTAAATTCCCTCGTTTGAATAATGTACATTAGATTCACAGAAATAATTCTGTTTCTTTTTTCTCTCTCCCTCTATTTTGATTTGCATGTATGAATACTGTATAGCACATTAACATCAAGAAATCTTCTTTCCTTTACAATCATAAGATGTATAGATTTTCTTGATTAAGACTATATAAATTCATTTGTAGCGATTCGTATTTCCTCATTCATATTATTGATTAAATATAGATATCTTCCTTCTTGAATACTGCGTATAAGATTGAAAACAAAAGTTTCCACTATTTCTTTCTCTTTCTCTAAATGACTAATTGCTCAAAATTAGATTTGCTCGTTTCAATACTGCTCATCAGATGCAAATCAAGAATTATCTTTACCCCCACCCACCCACCTATTCTTATTATACTATTCTCAGTATAGGTTTGCATGTTTGAATACCGTGTATCAGATTCAAAACAATCATACTCCTTTTCTCTTTATTCAGTTTAGATTTCCTTATTTAAAAACCGTATATTATAGAATCAAAATGACCTCTCTCTCCCTCTCTGTAACACTTTAGGGTAATGAAATTCGAAATCGTCATTTTTTTCAGTTTGAATATTGTACGTCAGGTGCACAAAGGAAATTGTCATTCCAATATTTTTTAATCTTCATAACCATTGTGACTTTCCAAACCCAGATTTGCCCTTTTAATTACTGTTTATCAATATCTTCAAAGAATTATCCCACCCCCATCTCCTTACTCTTTATATAAGTATGAAATTATAAAAAATAACTATTTCCCTCTTTTTTCTATTGATAATTTGTACAGTATATATGAGATTCAAATCATGTGTTATCCCCTCTATTGTTTGTGCTTATAAAATTACTGAACAAATGATTTTCATTTTTTTCCTCTTATCCCCCCCCCCCCCTCTTCTGATCAATATTTTCGAGTCTAGATTTTCTTTGAATACTTTCGACCAGATTCACAGCACGAGCTATTCACCTTCTCCTACTAAATTTGATATATTCATTGCTATATTCCTGTGCAAGTCCAAGCTATATTGTCCCATACATTACCGACCACATCTAAGATTCGAGTATATCTGATGACGGTTTCCAGCTGATATCTTTCCCACAGCTCGGAGCAGATAAACTGTCAAATAAATCTTATTTTTATGTGAATTTATGTTCAAGAATAGCTAAAATCAAGGAATCAGGGAAAGATCATTTTCGAAGTGCCGAGGAAATTAAAATTGGTTTCGCGCTATCTCGCATGATTCTAGGACAACTACTCCCTGGAAAACTACCTCCGGTACAACTACCCCCGGACAGCTACCCCCTGGACAACTATACACCCTAAGACAATTACCCCCAGGACAACTACCCCTAGGACAATTAGGCCTACGCCCATGCAGGAAAAATTACCCCCATAAAATTACGATTACACCGACACCCGCCCTGGAACAAAATCCCCCCCCCCCCCCCGACAACTACCCCCTGGACAATTACCCCAGAATCCGGGGGGGGGGGGGGTAGTTGTCAGGGGGTAGGCCTAAATTACCAGGGAGTAGTTGTCCTAGGGGGTAATTATCCTGGGGGTAGTTGTCTGAGGGTAATTGTCCAGGGGTAGTCGTCCAGATAAGATCTGCCATACTCAGCTTGTAAAACCAGATGTGATATGAAGAAGAAGCAACAGAAGTAAACTGCGAGTTTTATGTGGTTTTGGGGCCTGATATTTCTGATTTGCTATTGGATTCAATTAATTTTTCATTAGACAACGGGCTTTTGTCTTCCTCCCAACGGAATGGCACTATAACTCTACTCCCAAAGAAAGATAAAGACCAGTTTTATTTAAAAAATTATAGGCCCATATCTTTGTTGACTGTGGATTATAAAATTTTAGCAAAATCATTGGAAAACCGACTAAAAAAATACTTAAATAAACTTATTCATTCGGACCAATCTGTTTTTTTAAAGGGGCGAAATATTGGAACTAATATTAGGCTAATAAAGGATTTGATAGAATATACTGAAACTCATGATATTCCTGGCGTCATTCTCCTTCTAGATATATCAAAAGCATATGATAGTGTATATCATGATTATTTGTTAAAAGTTCTAGGAAGATTTAATTTTGGAGATATATTCGTGGATTGGATCAAAATACCCTATTCCAGCCGGAAGAGTTGTAAATAATGGATTTTTTACTAAACCAATCATGATGGAAAGAGGAATTTTTCAAGGTTGTTCGATCTCCCCCTATTTGTTTTTGTTAGTTATAGAAACGATGGCACTTGGTGTAAGACAAATTACTAATATCAAGGGCATTTCTGTAGAAGGAAAAGAAGTGAAAACATCCTTATTAGCTGATGACTCCACCTGTTTTCTAGATGGCTCACTCAGTTCTTTTGATCATCTGCTCAAAAGATTTGCAGTTTGTTCTGGTTGTAAGCTGAATATATCTAAGTCTGAAGTAAATCCCTATTCTGAAAATAGTCTTACAATATTTGGAAAACGGATACATTCAAAACTCTTGGAATTGTTTTCTCATTAGATGTCAGGAAAATAATTATTTGATCTTAATTATAAACCAAAACTGAAGTCTATATAGAAGCAACCCTTAACTGTTGGCGCTGTAGAAACTAAGTTAGTTGAAAAGGCTTGTGTAGTTATAATTACTACCCCAGCTATTGTGTATTTTTACAGTTTAATGCATAAGGATTCCAAACAAGTTTTTTTAAAGAGTTAGACTTAGAGTTAGAATGTTTTACACATTTATTTGGAGTGGTGGAAGAGATAGGGTAAAAAGAAAATGTTTTTGTAATGATTTTGTTTCGGGTGGGTTGCGAATGATTGATTCCTATGTTTTTGCTACGTCACGGAAAATGGCTTGGGTGAAACTCCTTCTTGATAAAAAGTATGATAGTGCATGGAAGACCATTGAACTTTCAGTATTAGAAAACTTCAATCAAAGCAATGATATTTTGTGGAAATCCCATGCACCTGAATCTGTTTTGAATAGCCTCTCTTGCTCTCAGTTATCTGACTCCATTAGAAATTGGTATTTTTCATAGCGAATGCAGTGAATAAGGAATTCGATATGACTTTTTTAAAATTTAGGTTCATGGTCAGTGTTTGTGGTATAACAAAAACATTAGATCCAAGTCAAAACAATATTTTAAAAAATCAAGAATGGTTTGATATAAGGGTATAGTATTTGTCAGTGATCTGCAGAGGCGGCGCTCCCGGGGGGCAGGGGGCACTTTTTCTTTCTAATAAGAGCCCCTTTTACCTTCTGATAAGTGCCCCCTTTAACCTCAGACATTACTTCTCCTCATGAAATCTAATAATTCCCCCCTTTTTTTGGTCTAATTAGTGCAGATTTCCCGTTCTAATAGTGCAATTTTTCCTTCTGTGCCTTTTCGCTTCTGATAAGTGCCCTTTCCCTTCGTATAACTGCGCCCCTTATTCTTTCTGATATATGCCCTTTTCACATTCTGATAAGTGCCCCTTTTAGGCTCAGATAAGTGTCCCCTTTGAAATCCGACAAGTGTCCTGTTTTCGTCTGATTGGTGCCAATTTTCCGTTCTAATAGTGCAATTTTACCTTATGATAAGTGCCCTTTGCACCTCTGATAAATGCCACTTTTTAAGTGCCCCTTTTACTTCTGATCAGTGCCCCCTTTTCTTTCTAATAGTATTATTTTCCCTTTGATAAGTGCCCATTTTGTCTTCTGATAAGTGCCCTACATATATACCTATATATATTTAATATATTCAAAACCAAATTCAAATTCGTATTTATTTCATTTCCAACATAAAGAAAAGACAATGGCATTACAGATATTGTTACAGAAAATACGAAAAATATATGTACAATTTCAATTTACCTTGATAAGTGTAGAAGTACACTGTACATATAAATAAATTATTATAATGAATTATTAATAGAAATTCTTAATTTCTGAGGAAATGTGGGGGATCCACTAAAAATTAGTGCTTGTAATTTGTGGATCCCTCAGGGATTGTATTGTATATTGTATATTGTACAGATATATACTCTGATGTCGCTTCCAAAATCCGATATACTCCGATGTCGCTTACAAACTGTGCCATAAAGTCCACAAAAGAGCCATATACCTATCTCCAAATAATCAAAGACGCTTCATAATAATAGTTTCCCCTACTGATATCAGCACAATGAGAGGCAGTGGAGCAGGGGCAGGAGGGCACAATTCCCTAAAGTATACAAGAATGAGCAGTGCCCCTAAATCATAACAGGAAGGAGGACAATTTTTTTCAAAATTTTGTCCAAAGCTCGCTCGCTACCCTCGCTTGCATTTACCATTGTCATCTTATCATATTAGGAAATTCGCTGCTATTAAAAATATCTTCAATATTTTGCTAGCTCGCTTTGCTCGCTTGCAAATGAATAATCAGACCATTACACTCAACTGCAAAGTAGTTTATTATTTTTTTTTATCTAGAACCATGCATGTTAAGATATAAACGATAATGTTTCGAAAATGATCCTCGATAGTGTATTAATCAGAATGTAGCGGTATACTAATGTCTCAAAGTGGCATTTTCCGCCTTGTTTTCACCCTTTGTATGTGCCCCCTTTCCCCAAAAAAGTGCCCCTTTTTGTTGGTGCCCCCCACTTTGAAAAACGCTCCGCCGCCCCTGGTGATCTGTTAAATCCTCCATTTCCAGGACGAAAATTATTTGAAGAATAAATTATTTATTCTTGGTTTTGATATTTCATCAAAGGGAAGAAGGAATTTCAAAGTTCTAATGAAAAAATATTCCTCATTCAAAGTTAAACATGTCAGATTGGGACCACAATGAAATTCATAACAAAATAGTAAACAATCTGTCCCAAGCAAGGAAGGTCCCCAAATATGTTTATTCAATTATAATACAGAATTTTATTCCAACAAAGCAAATTCGCTTTTGGAAAGACCTTTCATGGAATCCATGACTCTGAAACATGGGATAAAATTCATTTGAGAAATTTTAAAACTTCAGTAGTCTCTCGCGTGCGGTCTTTTTATTTTATTTTTTTATATTAAAGCTATAGCACTAAATGATTTCTTGCATAAAATTAAAAGGAAGGACTCCCCAAATTGCACATTCTGTCAGATTCATGCAGAAACTCTTATTTAATGTATTCGTTGAATGTCACCATGTGAAATCCATTTGGGATGAGATTCATTTCTCTAAATGCCGGATTTTAAACCCTCCACTTTTGAAGAAAAAAAAAATTGGGCTTCAAGATGACAAAATTATTACATATATTTTCCTTATCTTGAAATATTATATTTATTTTTCAGTACATTCATGAATAGTTTACCCTCATTTCAAGGATTTAAAGTTTATTTGAAGGGTTATCGTATAGCTAAAAGGAAAGGAAAACTTGCATTTCATTTTTGTAAATGGAGGTTTGATTTGTGACGTATAGGTCTTCTTTTGAGCGGCTGTTTCCATAAATATGTATTAGAAATACATGTACACTAGTTCCGCTGATTTATCTTAATGCTGCTCCACTTTAATTCTAGATTAAAATGTATTGATTTTTGTAGTTTTTGTTGTGTGTTTTTTAAAATTGTTTTAATACATTCTATAGGCCCGCTTTGTTTGTGCACAATGGCGGCCCGTAGAATGTATTGTGTCTTACCAGGCTATAGATCCGCCACTGGATGACTCTGTAACCTTATTATATTGATCAATAAAAACTTAATGAAAAAAGAAGAAGTAGACTTTCAGGGTCGAAGTCCATGTCAACATATCCTCAGTTCAGAAATTTGATCAAAATTATAATACAATACAATACAATACAATACAATAAGCATTTAGTACGCCCTTCCCATAAGGCTCAGAGCGTTTACAAAATATTTAAATTATAGAACACATTATAATTTTTATATAAACACAAATCAGAAAACTCTTCATTCGTCCATGTGGAAACTACCAGGTGGTTTTATGGAGACAAAATGTAATGAATGTACCTGTTACAAAGTTTGATAGCGGATTTAAAATAAATATGATTTCACAGCTTTTTTAAAGGTCTTTATATGGATGCTGACTGTCTAATGGTCAAGGGGAGATTATTCCACAGCCTCGATGCAGTAACTGTGAAAGTCCTATCACCCCTATCACCTGACAAATTTCGGGTCATTGGGTAGCTGAGCTGAAGGTTGTGATTTGAGGATCTGAGATTTCTACTAGGTGTATATACAGTTAAGCATTCAGATATGTACCCGGGAGCCATTGAAAGATTTATAACTAAAAGAACTAATTTGAAGATGATACGTTTTTGAATGGACAGCCTGTGAAGGGAATGAAGTAAAGGTTGGGAACAGTGGCGTATCCAGGATTTCCCAATAGGGGGGGGGGGGGGGGCGCCAGGAATTATTGATCGCCGTCATGGGGGAGGGGTCTTTGGCTGAGATGCAAAATAGTGTTATATGTGACCAATTTTGAAGCCTATTTAATGAACAATATTTTCAATTGGTATGAGGATTATTTTTTTGCTAGTTTTTTTTTTTTACGACGGCCAATAGGGGGCGCGCCTGTTGCGCCCCCCCCCCCTGGATACGCCCCTGGGGAAGAATGACTTCTGCCAACCTCAAAAACAAGACGTGCAGCCCAATTCTGCAGACGCTGTAGACGATTTACATAAGATTTTGGTATAGAGGAAAGAAGCCCATTACAATAGTCTAGTCTGGAAAGAATAAGTGACCTTACAGCAAGTAAGATGACAAGTAGTTTGATCAATAAATTTACGAATTAAAAAAAAGCATTTTGTAATTGTATGGTGATGCAGCAATGAAAAATTCAGTTTTACTATCATTGAGTTTTAACTTATTTGCTGTCAGCCAGTTCCTTATATCTGATATACATGATTGTAGTGAACACATGGCCTTATCCAGTTCCCCAGGAATTTTAGGATCAAATGCTACATACAACTGAATGTCATCAGCATATAAACATGATACGAAACATTATGGTACCAGGTGATGTCGCCAACTGGGAGAATATAAACTGTGAAACCAGTGGGACCTACAACTGAGCCCTGGGGTAAACCAAACCTAGAAAGGATCTGAAAGTTCCCCATCTATGTCGACTTGTGCTGACCAGCCATCAAGATAAGACTGAAACCAATTCAACGCAGTTCCCCTAACACCAATTCTCTTTGACAAACGACAAATAAAATTTTTGTGAAATCGTATCGAAGGCTGCTGATAAATCTACAAGTACCACAAGAACTACTTTGTTTGAGTTCAATGAAAACATAATATCGTTTTTAACCTTAATCAATGTAGATTCAGTACCATGTTTGGGTCTATAAGCAGACTGGTGTGGATCAGCAAGATTATTAATCTCCATATGTTCCACCAGTCTTGAGCAAGCAATTTTCTCGATAAGTTTACCAACAAACGATAAATTGGATACAGGCCTATAATTCTTCAAATTGTTTTTATCTAAAGGGCCATTCTCCGAAAAGGGGCGCCAGAAGGATATTTTTGTGTCGCCAACATTATCCAGGCTATAAACCACTGGTTTTTCATCAGGAAACCCATTTTTAAATTTTATTGATACTTAAGAATATAAAGAGTAAAATTAGTATCAACCGAGATCACAGTACGTCATGAAAATATTATATAATTATATCAGCGAGAAGCATATATATATGTTTATTTTACCCATGTGGCCAGCGAACTATGTGATTATGTTTCAGGCCTCTGCTCTTTACTGTTATATCAAAATCATGTATTTTGTTTACCATTTTATAGTTCCTTCGGTGCCTAAAGAAGAAAGCATATTACTTACCAAAAAGAGATTCGTATATTTTTTGTTGCGCTCTTAGCGACGGTGTCTCCAAATCGCGATAAGATACGTTACTTTTTGTATTGACGGCCTAAAAAATTGAAGACAATGACGTAGTGATCTGGACTTGGGTGTGGTGAATGAAGTCCATCTCAATATTATATAAATACAAAAAGTGTGTATTGAATCTTTATAATAATAGATATATTCAGATACAAAGTTTTTGAAGGTGTATGTTACGATAAGCAGAAATAAGATACGTTACTGAAACTCTGCTCCATTACAGAAAAAGTACATTATTGACAAAGTTATAATATATTTTGCTTTAAAACATCATACACTACCATTCGTCACACATGGGAATTAAAAGGGTAAAGGTTTTTTTTTCGTCAAAACGCAAGGTGGAAACTAAAGGCCATCAAATACGTTACCGTCAAATACGTTACCCTTGGCTCTCTCTGAATGTAAAAATAGACGTGAAAATCTAAAATACGTCAATAGTGTAAGCTTTAATGTACCAAAATACTTGTTTGGATGATTAATCACATAATTTGTTTAAAGAAAGGAGTTTTAGTTAGATTAAATAAGATTTGTGTCAGATACGTTACCACCATTAAAGTATTGTTCCTTAGCTTTTTTTAAAAATAAAATTCATTAAAGAACATGTGAAAATACGTTAATACATATATATACAATGCTTTTGATATCTATGCAACGTTATTATTTGAGATATTTTATTATTTTTGAAAACTTTTAGGGGCAGAGCCAATTAAACTAGCCTTGTGAAATAACGTTGTATTTATAAAAAAATAAATCGTCAGGAGGACTTATAAGTCTACTAAGCTAAAAGAGATCTCTGGATGGTTATTGTTTGCATGCATGGTTGTAGTGATTTCAATTCTGGAAAAACATGGTACATGTATAATGCACGTGGATTACCATGTCGGCATAATACATTTAACGTATGTTACCTTGTATATTTTTTCTTTGCCTCGGAGGCAATAAATTTGATGATTTTGTTCTATCTGAATAATGTTACATATCTAATCAATGAGTTAATATAGTTTCGGAGACTACAGTGTGCATTAGATGTCAAGTTTCGTTCATCATACATTTCAAACAGAATTATAATTATGTTTTTGCGTTAATTTAAGGAGATTACCCAAGGCTATAAATATGCATTGTTATTGGTGGATATAACATTTGGGTGTAAAACAAAATACAAGAGTGATTTTATCATCATATTGATATATAACTCTCAGTAACGAAATTTTGTAGTAGATGTATGTCAAATACGTTACCATATCTACGTGACCGTATATCTTCTTTTCACTCGGTGGTAATCCATTTGATGATTTTGTTCTTATCTGAATAATGTTACATTATCTAATCAATGAGTTAATAGAGCTACATGGACTACATTGTGCATTAGAAATCAAAAGTTTCGGTCATACGTTTCAAACAGATATAATTATGTTGTTGTCTTAATTTTGTTCATCTATGCACGTATGTAATTGATGAATATATATATGACTTTGCACTTACTGAGCTAGTTTAAGGCGATTATCCAAGGTTATGAATGTTATTGGTGGATAATACATTTTGATGTAAGATAAAAGTGCAAGTGTGAGTTTATCATCATGTTGATATATAACTTACAGTAACGAGGTTTTGTAGTCGAGGTCTGTCAGATACGTTACCATATTTGTCTTTCCTTTTATTCCAAAGTGTATGAAATATAATGTAAAAAGTAGGCCTACTTGCAATTAGCTTTCTATAATAATTTCAATACTTATGCAGAGCATTTAATATGTTATCAATGTGATACAAAATCTAAGTGTATTAGAGATATAAAATGCAATTTAGGGTTATGCATTTTATACCAAAATAGACTAGTTTTTCGCACTAATTTTGACCTACACACTTCAAACATCAGTCTTTTTTTGTATCTGGACCAATCAAAGTTTAGTTAAATTTTTATAACCATGTGCGCATATTAGTAACGTTTACTTTAAAATAGATATTTACATGAATGATCCATAAATGATACACCCTCAACAATTTTCTTGTTTATAGCTGACTGGTAACGTATCTGATCGGGGGTAAATATATGTCAAACAGGTGTTCGAGTTCGATACTATTTCTTGAAAAGTATGGTGCTGTTAAAAACAACCCACTGACTGTTCTGTGTTATCAAAGTATTAAAGTTTCCGAATTCAAATGAGTATTATGGATTTCCTTGTGTTGAATTTTTACAATTTGTACAACCCTTTTGGTGCCTTTTTGCGGAGAATGGACCATAACATGAATTTTTCAAAAGGGGTCTTATGATTGCATGGGGAGCCTTCTGTGGAAAGACACCACATGACAAAGAAGAATGTACAAGTTCAGTTAGTATTTGGATGATGAAATGGCTTCATCAAATTTCAGAATAATGATAAAATTTGTACGTACGCGAACTGCCACGTACCCACTTCGGGTGGGTTTGTCCTAAAAGATCTACAAACACGTACCGCACATGTACCTCGTCAGCGGCGTATTAGCCGTGCGCCGTGTGAAGAGCGAGCTGATTGGCTGAAATTCATCTCATGAGAATCCTTGTATGCATAATTAAGCCTTGTTTTGCCTTAACCTTTAATATATTGCAATATATTGACACACCTACTCTTTCTCTTCCATCGGCTCGCGAGCGCGGCTCGCGTTATTGACAACGGAGGGTTCGGCAATAATACCAACTAATTTCCAAAATGTGTGGTAAGCTCAAAGTTATGAATGTATTTGCGTTATCTCATAAGTTTACGGAATTAAATTCTTGAATTTTTTTATCCATGAAGATTGTATTTTAAATGGTATTCAATGATATACCGAAGTGTTTGTGTGTCACCATGAATGAGAAAGGCAGCGAGTGCAGCGCCGCGGGCGCGGGTATAGGCATTGCTACTATACTAGTTGCTGGAACCGTACCCACACGGGCGCTGAAGCCGCTGATTTTCGTAGACAGTCTCTGTTGACATGGTTGACCTGTCGACCGAAGTGACCAAGTGAAACAGAGAGATGAGTTCTGGTCATGCGATTGCTTTGAGAAAGAAACTCTCTCAAAGCAATTGGCAAAGTCTGATCTTCTATACATAAGAATTTGTGGGGAATGTGAGACTTTTGGAATCATAAAAATGATCAGAAATTGCCTCAATCTCGCTAAAAAACATATGCACTGCACACAGAAATGGGTGTATGGGGCTACACACAAATATCATAAATCATGAATGTATGATGTAGCATGAATGTCCGGCCAGAACTAGACCGAAAATTCTGTCTCTCGTTCGTTAGCTCTTCACTTAGTTAGAGACAGAATCTCAGAATCTCAGAAAGGGGGGTATCCAGACATCGCTTGGAAGCACTAACGTCCAGAAACACTAACGTCTAGAAGCACTAACATGACCACTCATAGCTACATTCCTATACTTCGTGTGTATAAAGCGGGCAGTCATACACCTCAACTTTTTAAAACACCACTGCACAAAAGTCACAAACATTCACTCAAAATCGGCATTTAATTTACAAAAACCGACCACTAAATATCCAAGAAATACAATAAATTCAACTCACCGATGTTGGAAAAGATATTTCCAAAAATCAAATCCGTAATTTACTGTTGATTCTCGCGAAACAAGCTATCGGAGTCATTGTGTACATTTCCTGGTCGCCGCGGGCGCTGACATCTCCCCAAAAGAGTTTTGTCCTTAAAAATTCGGTCCCTATGTGGCATACACGGAAAGTCCCGATTTTCTGTGTGCGCGATCGTAAAGATCGATGTGCGCTTGCGATCCCGAGTTTCTTCGTGGACAAAAATTTTATTGGCCGATTTTAGTCTAAGACATCGGCAGTATGTAAACAACACGCGATCGCGAAACAAATCGGCGGGGATTTCTCCGGTTTTGGACAAGATTTTGACTTTGGATTTTGCTGAAAATATCAAAAGTTCTTTCTAACGGCCATTTGAGGCACTCATAGCTACATTCCTATACTTCGTGTGTATAATGTAGGCAGTCATACACCTCATCTTTTTAAAACACCACTGCACAAAAGTCACCAATATTCACTCAAAATCGGCATTTAATTTTCAAAAACCGACCCCAAAATATCCAAGAAATACAATAAATTCAACTCACCAATGTTGGAAAAGATATTTTCAAAAATCAAATCCGTAATTTACTGTTGATTCTCGCGAAACGAGCTATCGGAGTCATTGTGTATATTTCCTGGTCGCCGCGGGCGCCGACATCTCCCCAAAAGAGTTTTGTCCTCAAAAATTCGGTCCCTATGGCGTACACGGAAAAGTTCCGATTTTCTGTGTGCGCGATCGTAAAGATCGATGTGCGCTTGCGATCCCGAGTTTCTTCGTGGACAAAAATTGTATTGGCCGATTTTAGTCTAAGACATCGGCAGTATGTAAACAACACGCGATCGCGAAACAAATCGGCGGGGATTTCTCCGGTTTTGGACAAGATTTTGACTTTGGATTTTGCTGAAAATATCAAAAGTTCTTCCTAACGGCCATTTGAGGTAGGAGTGAGATTTTTAAGGGCTGAATTTGAAAGCAAGTATTTAAAATATTTATCTTATTTTTCCCCCCATACCTTTAGTACATGCGACAGAAAATACCAACTATTTTACAGAAATGTACCCGTGAGTGATTTGAGGTAGGAGTGAGATTTTTAAAGGGTCACTAAAATAAAAAAATAATTGCCCATTTTTCGTAAGAGGGTGTCATCAGGAGCCAAAAAATATCCATAACACAATTTTGTATGCATTCAGTCATATTTTATAATCATTTGAAAAGTACATTTTTGCTGTCATAAGCCCCGCCCCTAAAAAAACACAGCGAAGCGACATCGTGATCACGTGATCTGTGACGCATGAAAAGTAAGGGAAAATATTCCACTAACCTATACCGTGCGCGCCCTGAGGCCCCCGGCAGGCCCAGCCCGGTGCCGAGCATGATATTCACCGCATCGACCATTTGCATTGCGTATTTTCGTGTGTTTAATTCCTCACAATAACTTTGATTTTGGGACACAGTTTCATCCATAATGCCTAATCGGTGTATAGTTGCGGGCTGTAGCAAGACCCCTAAAGATGGTGTAAGCCTACATCATTTTCCTAAAGATGAAAATCTACGGAAATTGTGGGTCGCAAATGTAAAGCTCACACGGGCAGAGTGGCAAGGGCCAGCCAAGTGAGTGGAGTACAATCTGCAGCGATCACTTTGCCGAAGATGATTTTGAGGATCCTGGCCTGTATTCCGAATTTGGCTGTGAAGAGAAGGATAAGCTAGCTAAAAGATTCAGCTATTCAAACGATCAGACTTGGAGTCAAGTTCCAATCTGTTTTTCAATGACAGCAGCTGCAGCAGCTTCACCCGTAGACCGAAAATTCTGTCTCTCGTTCGTTAGCTAAGACGACCTAACGAACGAGAGACAGCATTTTCGGTCTGCTTCACCCGTAACTCCAGGGAGCTCCAACGCGTTGGAGCTCCCTGGAGTTACTTCACCCACGGCCCTTCACCGTATTCTGCGAGGGGTTCAAACATATAATATGGTCGAATTCCCCCTGCCACTCGAGCTTCTTTGCCTTCGGGGTCTGATAAATCATCTGATAAATCAGAGTTCGTATCTGCATGGCTCAGAAAAGTCCTCCAACTCGCAATCGCGGACACTTTTCCTCTCTCTATATAAGTTACTCGAATTCAGCCAAAATCTAAGTCAGTACTAACGTACTATGTAAAGCGAAGTAAAAAAAAAAGCCGTAAGTGAAATAAACAAAACTAAAGCGTTCACCAGTCGCTATGTACGAGGGGAACATAGTCACTGCCGTATTAAAGATGTGTAGGACATTGTACATACAGACGAAAACGGCTGTGCACGCGTTTATGACCAATGCAAAACTTTCGTTCGGCAAGCTCAGATGGATGAGAACATTGTTCAAAAGAAAAGCTAGAAAACAAAACAAGTGCTGTATATTTGGGCAAAAGCGTTTTCTGATCTTGTAGAAAATATATTGCTAATGATTATTCACTCATAAGATTATATTGATTAATTTCCTATTTTCATAAATTGTCCGTTGAACAGAGGAGTCAAATACCGCATTCTGTGTACAATATTATATGCTGCAGCCTGCAGATCTTGTGCCTCTTACTTTTCATACGTCACTTGGGGGTTAGCCAATCAGCTCACGAGTTTTAAGGAACGGTCCCAAAACCTCTACTTTTCCCCCTTTTTCGCCAAAACGAGACATAATTTGGACAATCGATTTGCAGATTCGTGATTAGAAGGCAAAACTACATGGAAAGAGCACCCATTTTCTCTCTAATTTAGTAAACCTTTAAGGGCTGAATTTGAAAGCAAGTATTTAAAATATTTATCTTATTTTTCCCCCCATACCTTTACTACACGCGACAGAAAATACGAACTATTTTTGCATATTGTATTCGTAGTGGTCAATATGACCACTATTCGTGGTGTGAACATGACCAACGTCCACTCACAGCTACAGTCATACACCTCATCTTTTTAAAACACCACTACACAAAAGTCACCAATATTCATTCAAAATCGGCATTTAATTTTCAAAAACCGACCCCAACATGCCCAAAATATCCAAGAAATACAATAAATTCAACTCAACCAATGTTGGAAAAGATATTTCCAAAAATGAAATCCGTAATTTACTGTTGATTCGCGCGAAACGAGCTATCGGAGTCAATGTGTACATTTCCTGGTCGCTGCGGGCGCTGACATCTCCCCAAAAGAGTTTTGTCCTCAAAAATTCAGTCCCTATGGCGTACACGGAAAAGTTCCGATTTTCTGTATGCGCGATCGTAAAGATCGATGTGCGCTTGCGATCCCGAGTTTCTTCGTGGACAAAAATTGTATTGGCTGATTTTAGTCTAAGACATCGGCAGTTTGTAAACAACACGCGATCGCGAAACAAATCGGCGGGGATTTCTCCGGTTTTGGACAAGATTTTGACTTTGGATTTTGCTGAAAATATCAAAAGTTCTTCCTAACGGCCATTTGAGGTAGGAGTGAGATTTTTAAGGGCTGAATTTGAAAGCAAGTATTTAAAATATTTATCTTATTTTTCCCCCCATACCTTTAGTACATGCGACAGAAAATACCAACTATTTTACAGTAATGTACCCGTGAGTGCTAACGTCTAGAAACGGCCGTATCACTCTGCTGTACAAACCGAATACACATTGACTTACACACTATAACAGTTTGAATACGGCTAAAAGATTTTCAAACGGAGAAAACCTTGGACCCAGAATTACCTGAAAAAGGAGCATTAAAAGGAATAACAGTCAAATTGGGAAGTTGAACATGTTCGTTTAAGTATAGAGCCTAGGCCTAATCTATTTAATTTACACAAATATTTTTTAAAATCGTAATATTCACATTTTAACAACGACATGCCTACTGTTCCTCGACGGTCAGTGAGTTTGCACTGGCGAGTGTATGGAGCATTTCTGTCTCTAAGTGAAGAGCCGACCCTATCTAAATAAGAGGCTATTAATGAACGAGAGACAGAATTTTCGGTCTAGGCAAGAAAATAATTTGAACACAAACATTCCAAAAGTTTCCCTAGGAGGAGACGCTGTGGTGAAGAACCTGTCAGTCGCGGTAGTTATCAGGAAAGGGATATTCCAGGGTATTTTTCATGACCTGCTAACTGTGCGCCGTTAGTTTGGCGGAATAAAACACCTAGCTTTGTGATGTAAAAGGCGTATAGCCCATTTTTTTTTTTTTTTACACTCAGGAAGCTAGTCCTGGCTAGCCAGAACACACTTTTCAAGCTTGTACTCATACCCTTTTCAAACCAAGCACTTACCCGGGGAAGTTCCCCACATAAGTTCAGAGTAACGCGGGGAAAAGTCTGGTCTGAAAGGAATAAGGGAAAAGTTACCCATGTAAACTAAAGCTGAAGAACTTCCCGCATAACTTCTCCGCCTACTGAGGTGGAGAACTTACGCGGGGAAAGAGAGTTTCTGCGGGTAAGTGGTCGGTTTGATAGGTCGGTGGAGGACTTCCATGGTGAAATATGTCAGAGATCAATTATCACTTCCGGCCGGTCACACTATGATCCCATGTCATTGGATCGACTTTCATTTTAAAACCCTGCGCGAAAATACAAACATTCCCCCCCCCCCCCCATCCTCCCCCCTGAATCTGACCTGACGTTTGGCCGTTTGAACATGGAATTTGTAAGCAATGGCAACTTTCCCAGGGAAGGGAGGTCAATCTGAAAGGTGCTCATGTACTTCCCGGGTAACCTAAGGAATTTGTGCTTGTAAAATTTTGAGGTTTTCACCGGAGAAGTTAAGGCGGAAAATGATTTTAAAGGGGTATCACACCAAGTAATAGTGGTCGTATGACCACTAGGAACAGACAATGCCAATAACAATACATATTTTCTCTCACATGTACTAAATGTATGGGGGAAAATGAGATAAATATAAAAAATACACACAAAGTATAGAAAAGTTGCTAATGTGTGCTTGTACTCTACGATAGCATCAACTGTTGAATAGGCTTCAGTACATGTAGGTTTTGTGTATATTAGTGGGGATAGGTTCAGTCTACATGTAGATCATTCAGTACATGAGGAAATTAATTATTTAAAATTTAACTTTTAATGCTGAAACTCCAAATTAGTAGCATAGTAAGAGTTGACGAGTCCCTTGCCTGAATCAGGTAATCTAGCAAATTAAATAAATCAAATCTTCCTCAGAGCGATTTGGCTGTCTGGTTTTTACATTAGCGCAGCAGTGAATGCGCGACACTGTTCCACATAGGTTTCGTCCCATGAGTGGCCTGAACACTAACAGCTAAATTTTTATCATATATATTGACATAGGAGCGATTATCATGAGCAATCATTTTCAGGGGACATTTATACTATGATGAACTTCCAAACTGACATAGATGTAAAATGAATGAGAGAGCTCACAAATTATTTTTCACCTTTCACCAGAACTCAAGTCTGAACCTTCTCTTAAAAACTTGAATATTAAGCTCTCTCCAGAGCTCCAGTATCTTTGGGATGAAGAGCAGCATATAAATTTGTTGATGATGTGGTCACACTAAATGTATTTAGTTTGTTGAAGGATTTTCAGGTGTATAGCTTTGAAAAAGTAAATTTCAGTAGATATTGAAATTTGTTTTAAGCTGGTTGTATCTTAAAGAACTTGAAATTTGACTTTGCCTTTGACAGGGAAACTAAACTCTGTCTGATGATTGTGTGTGTGTGTGTGTGTGTGTGTAAATGGGATCTTGCAATGTCTGTGAACAAAAAGTGGGAAAGAAACTTTAATTTCGACGATGGCAATTTAGGATCAGTACATTACCATTGCTGTTTTTTAGAAGGAAATCAGAGAAATTCACTATTAAAAAAAAAAAAAGACTCTTTAGAAACAGGAATCCAATAAATAGCTGTAAATGAAGAGATACAAATATCTTTTTATTTGAGAATGAATTGCGGCAAGGGATTTCACCTAGTGTAAAAGGTGAAATTCTGGCCATTTTTTTTACCTGTCCAAGCCAAGTTTTAGGTATGGTATGTCCAAAGCCTTTGCCGAATCACTATTTGTGTTCCACATATAAATTTGTGTTTTGGATGATTTAAAAAAATGAATTTTTACTTTGATTGTCTTTGTTAGGGTCCCATTAACAAACTGAAACGACTCAGAGCTGAGAGACCCCACTTTGCATGTTACATGTACATTTATAACCAATAAATTTTGTCCATTTACAGGAATATTTGCGTACATCAACTTTCTGGTACCTAAACAGCGAAAGGCAATCCTGGAGCTGCTGATAAATGGCTTGAAGAGGTTGGAGTATAGAGGCTACGACTCTGCAGGTAATTACAAGGAAAGGGTACATATATATACAGTCAAGATTTGTAGAATACAATTCTTGAAGAAATAGCTTTATAGACAGACTGAAGGGTGATGATATATGCCAAAGATATTTGACACATTATGTATACTAACATGTAGCTGTATACTAACATGTAGCTGTATAATAAGCAATTTTTAGAACATTTTGTAGAGGTGTCATACATGTAGACAAGTGGCTGGAGATGTGAAGTTCATGGGTTCGATCCCGTGCATGAGAAATTGAGATTGTTTAGACAGTCGCTAGATTCACTACCCCTGTCCATACTAAACATAGGGGGTGTTGCAAGAAAGTTGCAATCAATTGCAAATCCCCCAAATCAGTCGCAAGTCTTGCAATTGATTGTAAGTTCCATTTAAAATACATATATCATATTTGAAATCAATTGGAGATGGGAAATTTGCAATTTGATTGCAATTTTTTTGCAACACCCCAATAGTCTTTTATGTACAGTACATACATGTAGACACCATATAATTTTCAGCAATTTGCACATGTACCTCTATTTTATTTTCCTTGTCTAAATATCTGATTTGATGCATGATGAACAGTTTGCTAATTTTGCTTTTCGTTCCTTTCTGTTAAAATGCAAACCGTAGTTCAGTGGGAAATCCTGAAGGATGGTGGGGGGGGGGGGGGGGGGGACGTGTGGCACGTGATTTTTTGATACAGTTTTAAAAAAGAGTAAATAAGTCCATGTTTATATTTGCATACTACCTACATGTAGTTGACGCTGTTGTAATTGATTATGGGCAAGGGGAAAAACTAGAGAAGGTTATGGGCAGTTTGACCCCTTAAACTATTCAAAGAAGCCCCCATCAGTATAAAAAAGAACCTCTTCCAAAACATATTTCTGTGTATGAGTTGTATTTCATAAAATTGCTGGATGCAGCAACAGCCCTTGCGAATTTATGCAAATGTATTTTATTGGGGGATCAAGGATGTAATCTGATTCAATGTCAACTGGAAGTGTGTCACACCTTTGTAAATAAACATTCTGTGTGGACATTCAAACTTCAACATATTGTTCCAAAATTCTCAGATATCCATACTACTTCAATGAGGCAGGTAGATCGATTTTAATGTTGAAACTTTATTGGGAATTTTGAACACAGCATGCACATGTGCAGTACATGAAATGCATTTTACGTCCATAGCACTTTGCTGTTGAAATGCAGATGTACATGTAGCACGGGCGTAAATATGCAAGAATTTCTTTTCAACTGGGGGGGGGGGGGGGGGGGGGGGTGGGATGACTGTTCATGGAGAACAAAGCCATCCACCCCTAATGAAAAGAAGGAATGCACGGATCTACGCCAATGACATGATAGATGTAGACTTACATAGAGTTTAGAAGGGTTTGTTTTACATGTCATGGGGGAGGGGGTAAGTGAAGGCAGGGAGGTGATAATTAGAGACAACATTATACAGGATATGATGGATTAGTGTGTAGGTAGGATGGTATTAATCAGTGAATTGTCACCAGATATTTAGACAGGTACAATGTATGTGTGGCAGTGAGAGAGAGAGAGAGAGAGAAAAAAAAACTGCACAGGAGCCAAAGGCAAATTACCAGGTCCAAAATGCTTAATAGGATCCAAAGAGCTCTAGAAAAATGAGGAAAATAAAACACATGAAATTAGCAGGAGTTAAATTACATGTAGATCCCAATTCAGTGCTAGAAAATGAGCTCCAGTAAACAATTCTTTATTCACTTTTTGTAGATATACATTGACAGAAATTTATTTATTAGGTGATCTGTCGTAGTCGACAGATCACCTCTTATATTTGTCAGAATTTTCTTTCTTTCTTTATTATTATTATTTATTTATTTATTTATTTTTATTTTCTCCCACTTTCTTGTTGCAACGAAATCTCAAAAAGTTTTCAGTCAATTTTCATGACATTTCCGTCAGTCATCAGGTCATATAAGGTCAAGCTCCAAAATCTTTTTCAAGGTCATCAGGTCATCATGACGTCATCCAGGCGCCATTTTGTGAAATCACATTATCAATCATATCTTCATAACGAGTCATCAAAAATGAACCATATTTGACACACATGAACTTCAGGTCAAGGGTCAACAGAAAATGTCATCAAAATCCGCGCACGCATCATGACGCGCACGTACGCGCGCGTCAAAATTTAAAAATGCTCAAAATCACTTTTTAATCAAATTAGAGTATGGTTCAGGACATTTTAAGCATTTAAAAATTTTCCGTCCGTGCGCGTCCGTGTGCGCGTTATGCGCGCGCGCAGCGCGTACATAACGTAAAAATGCCGTTTTTTCGCATGGTTTGTCTTCCTGACACTGTTCTTGACAATTTCCAACTATTTACAGTCATTCTTGACCTTCCATAATGCCACACGCGTGCGTCAAAGTTTCAAATTCGTGCGCGCGTCAATGGACATTCTAATGTAAAAAGTGGTAAAAACATGCCTATCTAGAATCCGCCATAGCTCGTCAGAATGCGAGGAAACCCCCCAATTTCTTTACATATTCTGAAAGCCTGTGAGTTGTAGATTTGAATTCATGCAGAATTTTTGCCGATCTCATGTTTTGACGTCATCATATTTGCATATGAACTCAAAAAAATGATTTTGAAAAAATGACGTCATCATTTTTGTATTCATTTGATAATAATTCAGTAGTAGGTGGTCGATTTTCTTCCAAATTTTGATATGTTATAGCTGAGACAATTCTCTACAACAATATTCACCACCATTTTTCATTTTGATGACGTCATCACAGTGAAATTTTCAATTAAAAACGACATGTCAGAATTTCCCCTATTTGCGTGTTATGTCTATGGAAGATGATTTTTTTTTAAATCATGAATCTACATTACATCGTTCTCTGAGCAGTATCTCAGTTATTTTTAGTCTATTTCCTTCCAGATTTTAATATGTTGTAGCCTGATAAATACTCTTTCTATGAGGGTTCGGTTTTTTTAATCTGATGTCGGGATCATTGTCAATTTTAAACTACAAAATGTGATTTGAGAATCCCGTTTTTCGTTTACGTGTTATCTCTATGGGAAATATTTTGGTATATTGGTCAAAGCACTTGACTCCCATTCCGGTGACCCAGGTTCGATCCCCGGTGGGTCCATAAATTTTTTTACATTTTTTTTGCTTCTTTTTGCCTGTCATTTTACCGTCCTCTTCGACTATTATAACATAAACAATCACAAACCATGCAATAAACTGCCTTATTTTCCGTGTTATATCTATTAGAAAGTAGTGTGTACAACCCTATGGAAATTGTGATTCCCTGTAGTGTATTAGAGCTATGGGGTTTATCTCCAAAGTATCCTGCAATATCAAATAGTCCTATTTGATATCACAATTTCTCAGAATTGGCTTAGTCAATTATCTTCAAATTTTTGTCTTTTCAAGTTCATGAGATTATTGTGACGTCATCCAGGCGCCATTTTGTAAAGATCAACTTATGATCGTATCTTCTTCACGAAATGTCATCTCTCTTTCATATTTGGCATGGCTAAGGTCAATGTCACTTCAGTCATGGTCATCACCATTATCATTATCATCATCATGATTATCATCAACATCAATATCATCATCACTGAGATGATATTGATGATGATGATGATTATCATCAGCATCATTATCATCACCATCAATCATCATCATTATCACCATCATAATCATCATTATCATCGTCATTATATTATCATCATTATCATCACCATCATCATCATCGTCATGATGATATTCATGATGATCATGATGATTATCAACATCATTATCATCATCACTGTCATGATATCCACGAATCATCCAAAATTCATGTTCACACACTCTATGCCCCATTGAAACAAAGGGGGCGCTATTTCACTAAAATAGGTAGTAGAGCCTACGAATTGAAAATGCTAGGAAAAGGCTGAAATCATAAAAATTGTGAATAGATTCATTATAATTACCGATATCAACGTCATGTTTCACATTATCATTTTGTCATTCGTCTTCGTCAAAAATATCAAGATCAAAAGACAGATCACCTAATTCGTCACTGGTGACGAATTAAATTTCTAGTTTATTTTTTGTTTTGTTTTGTATTCAACAAATGAAGAAATTAAGATAATGAATAACAAGTGTACAATTCTGATGAGAGAAGAAATTTTTTTTCCTTAAGTCTCTCTGATATTCCATTCCATGATAATATTTTGAAAAGAAAAAAGTACCCCCTCACCCAATATGCAGTATGAAATGGAACGAAAGTGGAATTTCATGATAATATCATATCGGCATACTTCAAAAATATTTGGATAACATTAATTTCTACATGTATTATGCCTTGATACAAATTTTGTGTAATTTTAAGCAGAAATAGAAGGAACGTCTAAGGGCATGGACGAATAATGCAAAACACCCCTACATAAAAATGGATGCTCCTGATTTAGGTCGCCATTATATGTATGTAGGCTGCTTATCTGATGATTTTAGTTGCTAGAAAGTGGTGTTAAAGGGCCTATTCAAAGGAAATCACAAATATGGCAAATAAAGTATCGCTAGAACCTGGGAAGCTTACAGATGGCAATTGTCATGACTGTATAAGTTTTATGTCAATCAGTAATTAAAAATAACAAAAATAAAAGCACTTCTTAGCATCTGGGATATCTGAGCGATACGCCAGAAATATAGCGATGTTTTGATGACGTCACACCGGTGACCAATCCCGCCTAAGCAGACGACGTCCTACATGTATAACGAATGAATATACTGTACATGTAATTGCAATGCAATTATTTCTCAAATTATAAAGAGTTTGGTGTATTTAATGACTGTATTTCACACCATTTCTAAAAGGGAAGTGAAACCAATTCTGATAACTGAAAAAAAAAAAAAATTGTAAATATACAGGATAAGGATCAATGATCAATCAAACAAACCACACTTTTGAATTGCAAGCCCTCCGAATAATAGCATGGATGGTATACATTCTTTCTTGAAACCCTGAAAATGCCGCGGTGGATGCAGCTGAAAACAATGGCATCTTATTTCGTTTACAAGTGACTGATTCCTTAAGTTTTTTTAACGCTATATTTTTCATCAAAATAATACCATACACGAAATTTAGAGTGAGGCAACCTATTAACATTTAGAATGACGCTAGTGAAGTAAGAAATAAATGAGATGACAAAACAGGCACTGTTATGGGACATCGTCTGCTTAGGCAGGATTGGTCCCTGGCGTGACGTCTCATATCTCGGCAGCGTTCAAAGAGCTCTTCAGGTGCTAAGCGGGGCTGTATTTTACCACTTTATAATTGGTAAATAATTATTATTTCAAATGTTTCCATGTGTTGAATTAGGATAACTTTGTTTAATCTAAGCTTCACCTGTGCAATAGATCAATAATAAAATTAAATATTCAAAATCAATACAGTTCTACTTTAATTAATTTGCTGCCAGAAAAATTACTCTAGCATTATCATTTTTTTTTAAACAGTGGATTCAAATATAAGAATAACAACTTTAGAACAACAAAATAATTTTATTTTGAGTGCAGTGGTTCTCTCTCCAGTGCACGCTAGTTAATACATTGTACATCGCAACGCTTAACACTCCATGTAACTACATGTACATGTAGCTATGTGCCACAGTGTACGTGGATCTGGAACCGGAAGATACCATGACACTTCATGCTTCCCCGATGTTGACGAAACAATGCATTATGGGCCAACTTGAGAATTATAAAGGGATATCATTCAACTCAAGGAATTGTTGTCTCCAAGATGGCTTGTATTATATTTTACTTCCACACATACAATTGGAAAGCCATTTATCATTTCAGGGCTGTATTTATGAGAGAGGAAAAGAGTAAAAGCACGAACAGGAATGTCAGGAGCCAATAAATCATGCAATACAAAACAAACGGAACTGATCTGCTGCCAGAAAGTCAATATTAAACTGTAGGATTAATTCTGTTTGCAGACAAATTTGCCAACACCTGGCAGCTGTAGTGTTATGCAGTCAGATTTGCTGGTGAGGTATGAAGAAGAATATGCAAATTTGTGTTTTGTTTTTCATTTTTCATTTCTCGAGGAAATATTTGTGGCAAAGATTGTACAGCTTACATACATTGTACATGAAGCTTGTGTTTGTACATATAATGTTGTATCACCAGTTCATTATATTTTTGAAAAAACGTACACATGTTTATCATGATCATACATGCATGTCATGCACTGTCTCTCTCCTCTCTCTCCTCTCTCTCCTCTCTCTCTCTCTCTCTCTCTCCTCTCTCTCTCCTCTCTCTCTCTCCTCTCTCCCTCTCTCTCTCTCTCTCTCTCTCCTCTCTCTCTCCTCTCTCTCTCCTCTCTCTCTCCTCTCTCTCTCCTCTCTCTCTCTCCTCTCTCTCTCTCTCTCTCTCCTCTCTCTCTCCTCTCTCTCTCTCTCTCTCTCTCCCTCTCTCCTCTCTCCTCTCTCTCTCTCCTCTCTCTCTCTCCTCTCTCTCCTCTCTCTCTCCTCTCTCTCTCCTCTCTCTTCTCTCTCTCTCCTCTCTTCTCTCTCTCTTCTCTCTCTCTCCTCTCTCTCTCGTTCCTCTCCCTCTCTGATAACACCACCAGATGTTATAGATTGCAGCTAGAATTTAGCAGCTGTGTATTTACTGAGACCTCTCTAATATTCAATATTTCATACCTGATGTTTCCAGAACCTTACGTATTGTTCTTTCAGTACTTAGATTATAATTATAATAATGGTGGCTTCTTGTATACTGTGGCGCTCATGTCTGTAACGTTGTGACGCTCCTGGCGCTATCACCCGGTCATAGCTAAGTGGCTAAGTATGTAGAGCTCTAATGTATCGAGTATCCATTTACACCTGGGTGGAGAGTGGCAAATGTTGATTAATGTCTTGCCAAAGGATGTTAGTGCTGGGCTGGCATTCAAAACCCTCAACTTTTTTATTAAGAGTAAAGTGAATACCACGACACCTCCACAATGATCCAAACTTCCAAATGTTATAGCTTGGTTACACCGCCAAACTGATTCCACACCTACTTTTTCATCCATATGCCTAGGTCTTGCTATCGATGGAGGAAACAATGAGACAGACGTTAGCAACGACCGTCCCATCCGCATCATCAAGAAACGAGGCAAGGTCAAGGCTCTGGAGGAAGAAATTTTCAGTAAGTATGGACAAGGGTTCGGCCACTGAAAGGGATGCCCAGGGAGGGGGGGGGGGGGGGGGGGGGGGGGGGGGGGGGCATTATATGATTTAGGTGACTTCTGAAAAGCTCTCAGGGAGAGCAACATTGTGAGATTGTAGAAATTGGCCACTAGGGAAAACTCGCCTTGACCAAATGATTTTGTCTGAAATATAAATTAAAGATTTATTAAACAAAACAAACAGAACAAAATAAAAACCTTGATGCAATGGACTCAAAGAGAAAAAGGCTCTTGTCATTAAAACTAACTTCAGTGAGACTTTTACTAGAGTACTGTTATTTTAAAGAGCTGGAGAGATAGATTGAGGGGGGGGGGATTTACATTTGTATATTTATATTATTATTTTGTCTTCTTTATTTTATACTGCAGGGTTGGTCTGTTCAGTTTTCTTTCCATAGGTGCCCTATAGCAGAATTATTATGCTGTGTGAATAAAAACCAAAACCTCTCAGAACTGTTTATTGGCATTGTCCCAAGTACCCTAGAATATTGTTTATAGTGAGAATATTGCCATAGACGACAGACCATCATGATCTCATGATCTAACACCTACAAGTTATGTTCACAACATGACAGAAACTCAGTTATCAATACTACACAAAAGGGGTCAAATACATCAATATTCAGAGGAAATATTACCACAGTACTAATCTGTCTTCAAAAGAAAATTGTATAAAGGGTTCTGAGCGGCAGCCATGCTGGAGGACATCAAAATAAAAACCTGTGCATCAGACCATGAAAGCCATTGTTGTCATGGTCTAGTGCACAGGTTTTTATTATGTCCTCCAGCATGGCTGCTTCTGGGAACCCTCTATGGTGCAGTTATTTAGTATTTTCCTTTTAGAATTTCAGAAAAACATACTTCATAATGTTTCTCCTATGTGTGAATACTTTTTAAAATTTTTCATTGAATCTATTTCTTCATGTTTATTTCATTTGAGTACAGGCTCACTTTCGCAAGAGCACCTATACTTTTTAATGATATAGTTACAAGGGGATTGACACAGAATTTTCTTTTTTCTCACTTCATACAACTTCACCCTCTCATATCAACCCTATGTCTCAAAAGTAGTACACATTTGACATATGCTTGAGTAAGTTGAACATGATGTGGGAAGGTACAGATGGCTGAGTAGCCCTGATTAATGATACCCACCACTTTACAAATACCATTATTGACATTATATGTGGGAAGGACTGTATTCTGGTTGTGGGAACATTTTTTGTTTAAAAGTGGTAAATGAGTAAGAAAAGTCGCACCCATTTCCCATCACCCATCACCCCCCCCCCCCCCCCTTTTCCATCAATTTTCATGTCCCTATAATATTGTGTGTATATTTGAATAAATGAAAGGGGCTGGTTGATGCTGCCCCTGGAAGCTCTAAAATGGCTTGTGGGGGGGGGGGTATTACCAGTACAATTTAACCTATTTTGTGTCCCTGTTGCTACATGTACATTATATCATCTGCTTAAGAGCCAGAAGGGCGTTAACTCCTATACTTAAACACAACGTTACCGTCCTTCTTGCCCTCAACAGACGATATCATCATATTGCAAGATACAAAATGTACAACGCATACATGTACATACCATCTGAAACCATTATTAAGCTTTGTAATAAGAAAGCTTGAATATGTAAGAGAATTTTGTGATTATTTGATTATAACACTTTTGATGCGATATGTTCCATTATAAACAATTTAACCGTTGATTAATTTTCAATTAAATATTATATTGTTGCATTTTCTTTTTGTACCCATCACCTTTCACTTTACTTAATCTGCATTTCTCTCTTTTTCACCGTAATTCTCTGACTATCAAATAATGGAATACACATTCTAGGCTCAGGTAGTACAGTAGTATTAGTAAAAAAATAGTATCGTTTGCATGATGTGTGCCTCTTGTTGCATTGCATGCATGAGTGTATCCGTATCCAGGGCCCCGTTTCATGAAACTTGTTATCAATAACAACTGCCCAATTTCTATGACTTATTCGCTCTCAGCCAATCAGATTGAAGGATTTCAGTAGCTTATAACGATTATTGTAACATATTATTGATAACAAGTTTCATGAAACGTGGCCCAAGTCTGTTTTGTACCATTTGATTTATGTTCTTGTATTGTTGGAGGATGGAAATGCAGGTGATTTTTTTTTTTTGTTGATGGTTATCTTAAAAAGAGTTAATAAAGGTCATCATAAAAGGAGCTAACCCTGAAAGGAATTGAAATTTACTAATGACAGTAGGAAGGATACAAGATATATTTGTCTTTTTCACCTTACATTAGGTTGGGGGTATTATGTATGTAGGCCTGCTTGGTTTAGTCTAGAGTTAGCTACCCTTTCTTTACAGTACCAGTCAGTATTCACTGACTACACTCTTACACTATTCAAGCCAGAACAATGGGATTAGGGGACCAAATCTATTGTTCTGGGCTGAAGAGTGTAATAGTGTAGTCAGTGAATGCTGACTGGTACTGTATATATACAAATTCTGATTAGTAACTAAACACCAACTGACCTTGTGTAGGAGTAAAAAGTTATTACATATTACTGAAATAAATTGTTGGTTTAGCTCAAATTCACTGAACTGCACAGAGGACTTGGATGAGCAATGTTAATCAATATTTAGATATCTCCGCAAATTGCCCTTCTTAACATCATTAGTGCGGCAATACTGTCAAACTTTAGGAGAGAGAGAGAGAGAGAAAGAAAAAGAAAGAGAAAAGTGAAAACATGTAATCCATTATGGTGCTGCATATTATTTTCATTTTAAAAGTGGGTAAAGGTTAACTTACATGAAATAAGTGAGGCAAATTGTATTACATGTACATGTTTGTGCATTGATTGACCATGGGCTGTATTTATCTTGCAAGCAATCATTTTTTTTATAATTGTAATTTAGGGACAATGTTTGTAGATATTAAATAAATATGCAGATATGTTTGCACGGAATGATGCATGTCCTTGATATGAATGTTATAGAATATGATCATGCATATTTACTAAGATAAATTGTTTGCTACATGCACAGTTGCACTACCATGTTAATAGGCATGCAATTAAATCATTGCAAACATTGTTTATTTTTCATTGCTATACAAACTGTATTAGGGTCCTTACCACAGCAGAGGGTAGGAATGCTTTGGATCGAAATAGTTCCATGAAATGATTTTCAAAAATTCATTATTATCTTTCATTTGGTAACGGCGTGATTGAAATTGGAATGGCTACTGTGTCTCTACATTGTAAGTGTTGAGCTGTAGCAGTACATTCATGATTGTTTTCACTGTTAGGTTATGTACAGGTATTATGATGTTGGTAGCACTGCATGTAGATACACAAATAACCGGCATTTATGCATGTGTGCCTACATTGTATGTAAATTCTGAGGCACTGGTAAAAATAAAGCCCTTCGTTATTGAGCACTGTAAATTTGAATGATTTACATTTCCTGCCGTCTCTTTCTTTCTCTCTCCCTCTTTCTCTTAGTTTTCATTGTGTTGCCTTCTTTTTCTCTTTGTATGTCCTACAGTGGAAAAGATGCATGTTTTAGCAGCCCTTCCCAAGCTTCTATTCTCCCCCCCCCCCATCTCTCTCTCTCCTGTATCCACCCTATTTTGTTTCATGTTTGTCCATTTACTTTTCAGCCCAAGAGGATCTAGACTTCGACATGGAGTACGACACCCACTGCGGAATTGCCCACACCCGTTGGGCCACTCACGGCGTGCCCAACGCTGTCAACAGTCATCCTCAGAGATCAGATACTGAGAATGGTGAGTGATGGCTATAGTCTTGTTCAGATACAACGCGATAAGCTTCTTTAACCCTTATGGTGCTGTGGGTGGTATATCCCCCTGGAATCTGAATGTTGAATAATGTATTGAGTCTAAAAGGGGCTGCATTTCTCCACCTGAAACAGAAACAGGTGCCCTCACTGTAAAGTTTGTTTCTAGGGTATACAGTCAAACTTGCTTTAATTAGCGACCACCTGCATAAAAGGCCACCTGTCTGTTAAGACCACAAATTTTGTTTCCCTTGAAAAGTATTTCTTATTGAAACGTGTAGTAAAGGAACCTGTACATAAAGACCACTTTCATATCTCCCTTGAGCAGTCTTTATACACAGATTTCACTGTATCAGTGTTGTAGTCAAGGCTCAAACTCTTAAGGCCAAGGCCAAGACATAAATAAAGAAAGATAACAAGGAGGTTCACACTTACATGTATACAAAAGAGGCATAAAACATGGACTTTCACATCCCCAAAATGGTTCATTATGAAGTTTTCTCCAGAATTGAATCTGTCTCCTGTAATAGCGGTATTCTTTTTTTATTAGATGTCTGAGTAGCTATATTGACTTGAAATATGAGCAATGATGCATAGAAATTAACTTCCAATCAGATTATGGAATAATACAATGAAAATTATGATTTTTCATGTCAGTTGGGTGTACATAATTATGCCTGAAGTGTCTGTAACACTGATCTAATATACATATACCCATATATATTTTAAACAATCATGCGTGCCTTCTTTTTTCAGAGTTTGTCGTGATCCACAACGGCATCATCACAAACTACAAGGATATCAAGAAGTTCTTGGAGAGCAAGAATATTATGTTCGAGTCTGACACCGACACAGAGATCATCGCTAAGCTGATCAAGTATCTCTACGACAACCGTGAGGATGACAAAATCACCTTCAGGGAGCTTGTAGAATCTGTCATTCAACAACTGGTAGGGGAGCAACTAATGTCTTTTGTTGCACAGTTTGTGCCGCACAATGCATTGGAAGATATGTGCGAGAGACAGAAGGGCCCCCACTATCAAAACGGTTTTTGAATTGTTCAGAATGAAATTAAGTTTAAGAGACAGATCATTTTCGTTTTCTGGGAACGTCTGACTTTTTATCATACATTGTTTGATAGATGAAGGTGAAAGCATCTTGTCTTTTACACTTATCAAAATATTATTATTTTTCTGAATAATTCAAACATTAATTGTTTTGATGAAGTTGAGCCCTTCTTCCTCCCTGTATTCAGTGCTAAACTCATTGAAAGTTCATCTTTTAGCATCAAATATTTTGATTAGAAAACCACAAATTTCACAACCGGCATGAGAATAAACAGTTCTGGTCCTGCATTAGCAGGTTAATTTCAAAATATTTGTCCAGCCATGGTTGACTATTGGCTTGTACCAAATAACTGGGGAGCGTTTCATCAAGCGTTTTGTCAGTGACTTTTACCGACAACTGTTATAAGCTACTGAAATTCTTGCATCTGATTGGCTGAGAGCAAATTTGTCAGTAAAAATCACTGACAAGACACTTGATGAAACGCTCCTGGTCTGCGACATGACAAAAGCCGACTGTGGCAGTCCATTGTTTGTTCTATTAATTAGTCAACCAAACCCAGTGAAGTGTTTAAAGATTGGTTAGGTTCGGTAAAACTGTTGATACCATTTTGACCTTGTGGAACCAGAACTGGCTATATGAGTTGCGATGTTGTAGCTAGTTGAATTTGGCATCAAGATGAGACAAACACCCAAGTATTCAGTCATTGGATTTAAAGATAAAGTTGAGTTCTGGTCATGGGATTACATTATGAAAGAAACTGTCTCAAAGCAATTGGGAAAGGTTGATTGTATAGCACATAAGAATTGGTGTATGCTGTAAGGTTTTGGAATCACCAAAATGATAAGAAATTGACTCAATCCTGCTGAGAGTCACATGTACTGCAACACAGAAACGTGTATATGGGACTACACACAAATTTTCGGCCCAAACATTTCAACTGTTACTAGTCTTATTTGGAATGTGAGGGCATTTGAAGAAGAATTCTTTTCAGGGGACATTTCTACTATGATAATCTTCCAAACTAACATGAAATAAATCAGAAAGCTCACAAATTAGTTTTTACCTTTCCCAGAACTCAACTTTCCCTTTAAGGACATTTTTTTTGGACCTGATTTTCTGTCTCATATCTGTTTGCTGCCATCTCCTGTTATTTAATCTCACTTTGTGCTCTCTTTATGCACTCCTTCTAATTCTCTCTTTGTTCCTTGTAACTTCCTTTGTGTATCTTTGTGTATCTTTCTCTGTCTCTCTCTTAATATCTCTTTTTCTATATGTCTTTTTCTTTCTTATGATTTGACTCTCTATCCCTCCATTTGCTCTTTCTCGTTCTTTAAATCTTTTTTTGTATCTCTCCGTCTTTTGATCTCTATCTCTCTCTCTCTATCTCCTGCCTCTATTCATTTTCCCCCTCTCCCGCTCCTCTCTCTCTCTCTCTCTGTCTCTCTACTCACTCTGTCTATTTCACTCTCTCCTATTTTCTCTCTCTCTCTCTCTCTCATAGGAAGGGGCCTTTGCCCTTGCCTTCAAGAGCCGTAAATTCCCCGGTGAATGCGTTGCGACCCGTCGGGGCAGTCCTCTTATCATTGGAATCAAGACCAAGACCAAACTGGCCAGCAACTACGTCCCCATTCTCTACAAAGACAACAGAGGTAAAAAATGCCCGCTCTGTCACCCTTCACATCAACTCATTATTTGCCTGTAACTAAGCCTGAGTCATATTGAATATTTCATAAACCGGGATTCGACGGCTTTGATTCGATCGAATACCGGTGCATCGATAAATGATGGGCGGTGAAAACAGAGTTGCACACAGTTGCACGCAGTGCATGCACCATGCACCGGTGACCGGTCCGCTGGCATCGCGGGCATATGTATGGGCTCTCGCTGCTCGAAATTAACGATAGCCCGCTAGCCAATGGCTAGTAAAAATCACAGCGGATGAGCCAAAATCTTAAGTTTCTAGTCCGTATGGCTAGCCAAAATATCACTAGTGTCGCACGAAGCGATGCTCATTGTCGACACACCCGACAATGATTCAAATTCAAAGAATTAATAATCTTACTTTGTCTTTGGAGAGCTGAATGGAACACATTTGTTCGATGCCAAAAAAAAAAACAATACGAAATAAACTTTTCGTCGCTCAAATGCAATATAGACTCGACTTCATTCAGCTTCAGAGATCATTCAGAAGTAATTGCCAATTTGATGAGAGTGTGATATTAGTTATTGCGAATTAAGTAGGAACACTCGTACTCATGCCCGTATTTATCATGTTCAATTATACAATTGTCAAATTGACAATGCAGAGAGAGTGCAAGAAAATTATCGTAAACTTCAGTTCGTAACGACAAAACGATTTTTCCATAGAGAAAGCACAGGTAAAGCGTGACGTCCTCCGCGAGCGAATTAGCGAAAGTTAGCCAACAGTTTGAACTTTGAAGTCGCCTTCACGTTCTCTGCTAGTATATATGCTGTACGTTACGGAGTTTCTTTTTTTATTTGATTTTTTCATGGTGGCTACGGTAGTCAAAAATCTGGCGGACTACAAATCGATGCACCGAATTTGCCAAAACGTATTCGGGATTCGATGTCTTCGATCGACACCGGCTAACCAATCGATTCGACTCAGGCTTACCTGTAACCCATTCAATGCAGCATGTTTTTATTAACGCTTTAGCACCTAAGGATTATGCGTATTTACTCACTGAACTCAGTCTCAGTAAACCATCTTGCGGCAAAAACTCTCTGCTGTATGCAAAATCTTTCCACAGTAACGCATCACTTCAATGCGTATTCGAAATGGCTTATGTGTAAAGATATCACACACAGAATTTTAGCACCCAATATCCCCTGCAATACATTTGCTGTAGTGTTACACAGGTCAAAGTCCACAGGCGGCCCCGGGCGGTTCAGTGAGTAATATGATATTTGGTAATGCAGGTCTCTGTACAAATTTTTTTTTTTCATGGGGGTTCTAGCTTGAGATTTTTTCGGGTCTGAATGCATGAGACTGTTTTAAAATATTGTTTGGGGTTTGGATTTTGCCCGTCCATATGTCCCAGGTGTCTGTTAATGTTAAACTTAGGGTAATGACTGTATTCAAAGTTCTTGATTTTTTTAATTTGACCTTACATTTCTTGAGAAACGGTCTAAGGGTCATTTGTTTGTATTCGTCGTCGTACAATATACTTTTCTCTGAAATGATTGTGATAGCAGCAATTAATGTAGTATGGTGATTTCTTTGGTGTCAATGTTTTGCACAAAACTTTATAAACCAGTATGTGTATCAGCATGAAGCAAGTTCAGTGAGAGACATTGCGCAGTCTTCTGTGTCAATGGCATATTAGACGTACATGGATGGGCAAGTCGAAGGTGTTTTGTCCCATATGTTAGAGACAGCTTCAAAGATTTTAGTACCATACCTGATGGTTTTAAGATAAAATTGAGTTCTGGTCATGCGATTATATTCTGAATAAACTGTCCCAAAGCAATTGAGAAAGCTTGATCATGTCCAATTAATAATGGGTGTATACTGTGAGGTTTTGGAATCATCAAAATGATAAGAAATTGACCCAGTCTTGCTGAAAGCACATGCACTGGACACAGAAATGGTTATACGGGACTGTACACACATGTGGCATAAATGTTCAGCCTGAACATTTCAGATATTTCTCGTCATAATTTGATTATGAGGGCATTTGAAGAGCAATACTTTTTAGGGGATATTTCCACTGACATAAAGGAATGAGAAAGCTCACAAATTATTTTTCACCTTTCCCAGAAACCAAGCTTCCCTTTAAGTTGATAGACCTGTTATAGTTTGAAACCGAAAAAAATATCAAGGAAAACTATACTTTTGATCTTAATAGTCATGGACCTTGTTCTGTGATATGTGGTCAAGTATCACCTACCTTGGACTTCGTCATGAATACTTGTGTACCTTGGCATATCTATTCAAACTATTTGATTACTCAAGAATGCTCTGTAAGATATATCATGCATATACTTCGCAATCAATATTAGGCAACATTTTATGATCTTGAGTCCTAATTAGGAAGAGATGGGATTTCGCGAGCGAAGCAGAGTCTAACCCAAACATTGCTTTTAAAAGCTTCTCTGTTCATGACAGGCTTGTAGCCAGGAGTGCATCCAAAAGACACTCATTTTCTTATGGAAGACACTCTATAATATTAAATAAAAATATTCTATAATGTAAAAAAATTCAAATCATTTAATAGTTGCACTGTGTTTGGACAACTTTAAAAAAAATTTGAACACATAATTCCAAAATCCTTGCTAAAAGTCTGGTCCATGATCACAATCTGTTGTTATCTGTTTCCAAGCATGTACTATAAGTGCTTCATGCATTAGCAATGTATCGGTGGGAGCGTCGGAGGGATGAATGTACATGCGTTCAATTTCTGACTTTAGCGGATCATGCATCTGACATAATTGTATGGATTCTAATTGCTATTTCCTTTTTATTTTGTTTGCATTCTGGCTAATAGATTTAAATATAAAATTTGGTGACTTTGTTTCAGTCTTCATTTGTAGCATGTGGGATAGAAAGGGATGTATTCTTGTTTCGGAATACCTAAAACATGTACACTGTAGGATATTAAAGCAAAGTATTACAGTTTCCTGTTCTGAGTAAAATAATTGACAGTCATATTATTTCATTCAAAATTTTGTTTTGGTAGATAATGTGCAGAAAGGTTGGTATGAAATTTATTATTTCCATTTGATATCCATCTTTCTCTTACCATCTGTGAGTGAGTGCATTGCTCCCGTCTCATTTGAAAAACTTTCCATTCTACATTGAGGATGCAGAGGGGATAAAAGATCTTGAAATCATGCTAGAAATCCACAAAATTTCATATCCTGTTGATAACTAGCTCTCCTGTATGTGTCTGTTCTTTTCACCTTGCTAATCTTCCACACATACACATATGCCTCTTATTATATTTTTTTCCTTTTGTCCTGTCAATTTTCTTCTATGCTTCAGTCGCGAACTTACCCTAGTCTAAACTGCTAAACCTTGAAATGTATTCCTCTTCTCTAGTGTACCAACAATGTTTATGCTCCTCATATGTTTACTTATGGATTAGTACCATATTTTCCGGCTTAACTTTGACAATGCATTTTGAAAAAAAAAAAAAATATGGGGAAAAATCACAAGGATAAGAAATTTGCCCACCCCACCCCCCAAAAAAAAAACCCCATAACAAAACAAAACAAGGGCAAAACTGTTTATTGTATTGACTTTTGAAGACGATTATTCCTAGATGTCTTTGCTTTTATGTCATTAAAACTTTAAAAAGAGGAAGAGAATCTGATGAAGCGTAGTGCTCGCAAACACGTACATTTTTGTGGACTAGTATTACGGTATATGCGCAGTTTCCCTACTATAAAAGTCCGACTATGATTGGGACTATCAACCGTGAATGCAACTTGCAAATTGAGGCACAATCACAAATGAAATTGGAAAGGGAAATGTTTCCACCACTCACAAAAATTGTGAAGAGATATCTTACGTGGGTGCGTATTCCATCAAAAATTCCCTAAGTGATTTTCAAAGATAGAAAAATACATATACAGCATGAAAATGAAAACGTCACAACGATTTGTAGGCTGAAAAATGTCCTTGCCATGACCTACAATGTAGGACATGACCTAAGACTTCAACTTCATTCTAACCCACGCCACGTCCGCTATGAAAATCCACTGTAATGACTGTCCGTTCTCCATACAAAATACACACATCTATGCGAAGGATCCTGCGAGGATACGGATGTGGAGGGGTGGCATCAATCTTTGAGGGGTGCTCTCAAAAGACAAATTAAACTTAAAGAGCGATTATGTAGTGCTGTAAGTGAGTTATCCATTACAATAGCTCATACAGTGTAGTACAGGATATACTTTTGCCTCTTTAGTACTACCATACAATAGACCCCGCAAGAAAATTCAGGTATTTTCCGAGGCTGATTTCAGCATGTTACTCGAGCTCAATCGAACTACTACTTCTACTACTACTACTACTACTTCTACTACTACTACTACTACTATTATTACTACTACTATTATTACTACTACTAAGACTACTAAGACTACTATTTCTAATACTACTGTCACTACTACATGTATTACTACTACTACTACTACTTCTACTTCTACTTCTACTTCTACTTCTACTTCTACTTCTACTTCTACTTCTACTTCTGCATGTAGTACTGCAACTGTTAAAGATTTCTACGAATTCTGCAACTCAACGACTACTACATTTACTAAGACTACTACCTACGATTGTCTACTACTACTACTACTACTACTACTACTTGATTGTCTACTACTACTACTACTTGATTGTCTACTACTACTACAATTTGAAACTGATTTGGCGCTTATTTCAGGTATAAGGCTCACAGTGCACCAAAACCCTATGTTTAGTGTTCATATAATCGTATAGAATTAGTACCCGTAGTAGTCTTAGTAAATGTAGTAGTCGTTGAGTTACAGAAGAGACCTTAAGCTTCTGAATATTTTGGTCAGCGTTTTCCAAAAAGGACTGATCATGGACAAAGATATATCTTCAGATTATATTCTTAAAAAGTCTTTTTACTCCTTTTTTTCTTCTTTTGCATTTGCTTTACTTTTGCTTTTGCTTTGCTTTTGCATTACATCCTGCAGTCTGTGCATTCATATACAACATGTTTATTTCTAGACTAGGCTAGAATGTAGAAATTCGGGTTTCCCAAAGAAAGATAATACTACACCTTCCTGAAACTAGTGCTCCCCCCCCAAAAAAAAAAAAAAGACAAAGAAAAAACACAAGTCTTCCCAATAAATATTTTCAAGAAGTTTTTGTCCTTGAGGAAAGCTGAGGGTCTCTTCTATGAAATGACATCCAAATTTGTGATGATATATATTAGGCTTGGGTGAGCAAAGGCCACTTTTGTTAAAGGGTACAAATCCAGACTTGACAAGAATTTGAATTTCTTCTTGCTGGTATCAGCAAAAAGGCTTAAAAATTTGTATATTCTGATAATTTTTCCCCGACAATCAACGTTACTGATGCCAGCCTGAACAAATACGAATTCTTTAAAGTTTGGATTTTGCACCCTTTCACATAAGCGGCTTCTGCTCACTCAAGCAATAATATGTCGCCAGATTTGTTGGTGTCATTGATAAAGAGACCCTAAGCTATCCACAGGAATAAAGATATTTTTATACATGTTATTAAGATTTTCCTTTAAGAAAGCCATTCTAAAAAAGTAGTCGCCTTGAAGCCTGCATTTCCCTGCATGCTTGTTTGCACTGCAGTTCCCAAACTGACTTGTCAAAAGCGGCTTTCTGAAGTTTTTTGTGCATATGTTGTAGTGCTGTGAAGATGTCGTCTGGTTTCAAAATGCTAGAAATCTATGGAGCCCCGTTCATATAAATTTGACACTAGAAAGCAGGTTAAGTTCAACTTTAGCTAGTAATCGTCTGATACAATACATCAGTGTCACATCCTAACCTCTATATTTCCAACATATTATTCATTTGTTTAATAATTATTTATTTGTGTATAATCATATTCATTGATTAAAAGTATCACAAATTTTGCAGTTCTCTTAACTAAAGTCAAAAAACTTAATCCATTTGGTTGTGAAATGGAGATAGGAAATTTTGTACTTAAGGTATGCCAGTTGGGTTTCAAAGGGGGGGGGGGGGGGTGCCCCCCCAGTAGTACATGTTGTGAAATGGAGATAGGAAATGCATTTTATAATACTATTTTTCCCTTTATTCATTTAGTTACACAATTGTGGTAGGCCTAATTGTATTGATTGAATAGTTTGTCTCTTGTCGCTCCATCAATCAGTCAACCTAATTAGTCATGGTTTATAAACTGGCTTAAAAGTTAACATGCGTTTTTACAACACTACCCCTTGTGGCTATAAATCCTCTTCAATATTTTACAGCTACTTTGGAGATACAGATAGTATCATATATATATAATGGGCAGGTACTAGTAAACTACTATGCTGGTACCCGTGATTAGCTTTACTACCCGTAGTGTATTACTATATTGTCATTACCAAGTATGCACATGAAGGAAATATTACATACATGTAGGTGCCTATAGATGACACTTCACGGCAGATTTCCTGGAAATAAAAAATTAAAGTTGTAAATTATATGGTGTATGGAGTGTTCAGTTTCAGTTTTCAGTTTAGTTTATTTCCATTTCCAACAACAATACAAATCAATACAAATCAATATTCAGTAAATAATACAATTATAATATCCATGTACAATTCAAAAGAATAAAATCTTGTGTGACTATAAAATCAATGACATTGAATAAGGCATTGAAAGTACATTTTCATTGAACAAAGTAAACACAAATAAATAACATGAAAAGCGGTTGCAGGGCAGATCCAGGATTTTGTAAAAGAGGGGGCACAGAGCAGGAAAGGTGCACAATTAAGGAGGCATTTTTTAAAATTTTGTACTTAAGGTATGCCAGTTGGGTTTCAAAGGGCTGGGGGGGGGGGGGGGGAGGGCGCCCCTGATTGTGGTCTACATGATATAGCTCGGCACAATACATGTAAAATTATTTGCTTTAGCAGACTTGAAAACCATTATCTTTTTGTTCCAAAGGTGTATTTCAATGAGATGGAATATTTTGTTACATGTTTGGTGTTTACATACTGTAGAGACATGTTTAAATTTTGACCAATATCATGTCATATGTTGGGTTCTAGAATGCACAAGTACATGTACATGTAGATTATGGATATGGACATTCCATTGTATACCTTTATTTTTCAAAGTTCAAAGTTCATTTATTTACACTCAAGCATTAAAAATACATAACAATTACAAATGATTCAATTTACAAATACAATAAATGAACATACAAAAGAGCATACTTCCAACAAAAAATATAATGTGAGTGAAGGGAAGAGCTAAAAAGGCGAGTGTGCCTTATACAGAGCTAACAGTACATGCATAGCCCCAAACAGTGGAACAAGAAGAAAACTAGCTTCTGATATATTCCTTTTATCTGACTTTCCCTTGACCATAATTCTGTTGTTTGATTCTTTGTTGTCATACAGTTTTAATACTAGTATCCAATTCATGTCAGCTTTTGCAGAATATGGTAATAATTCGGATTTCGCCCTTGAATTTAATTATTTTGCTTTCAGAGGGGGCATTTTCATAATATATTTTCATAATGTATTTAAGCACTTGAGTCAAGAATTTCTCTGAAACATAATTTCCAAACAATTTCTTGAAATTACTACCAGTGTTAAGAGAAATACTGAAAAAACCCTTTTTGCTGTTGGTATTGTACTAATTCAGTTAAAAACAACACTCAATCTAAAGTCATGTTTGACAAAAGGAAACCTGGGACCTCGATCCGACTTCCTTTGTTGAAACTTTACTTTAGCCTGAGGAACAGGGGAGGGTTTCATGAAATCCTTGCATCTGATTGGCTGAGAGCAAGTCCTGTCATGAAACACCTCCCAGGTTTAAAGAATACAGGCCTTAAAACATTAGATTTGGTGAACATTTCGGCACAGTTGTATTTTGAAACAGGGATGTGTGTTTGTAAGTAATAAGAACAATGGTTAGGAAATTTAGTAATGAAACAACTTTTAAACTTGTAAAAAGTGAAGAAATTAAATTTCATGTATTAAAGTGTACATGTACATGTGCACTAATGGCTAGAGTCACTGATCATAAGGAAATACAGTGTGATCCTTCTTTAACTTGTAGAGAAAGACTAAATTTATTAAAGTAGTAGGTGATTAACATAAGAGTCACAAAACAATGGCATACAAAGGTTACTTTGATCATGACCATGAATCTAATAGTGCAATTTGCGTAGTATTCTACTTTTTTAGCAAAGAAAAAAAAAACCCACAAAAAAAGCATTGGCAGGCACTTCATCACAATAGACCTGTTCACAAATATATTCAAATTTTATGCATACTTTTAGGGGTGGGAGTTGCAGGTATTTTTCCATTCGGGAACCAGACTATTTTTTTCGGGCGGGTTCCCGGTTACCCGAAAATCATAACACAAATTACAAGCTAATATTTACCCCTAAGAAGCTATTAACACTGTGGGAAACTCCTTCGTGTTTAACACCTGAAATAAACCATTCAAGGAAAAAAAAATACTGGCGGAAGAAATCGTGGGCGCAAAATCTAATCTAAATCTAATCCATAGAAATCGTCTGTAATCACGCCAGCGTCTTAGGTAATCACGTCAACACTAACACAGTTACAGTCCCTCGCGCTTGTTCATTGATACGACATACACATGAAAGGAAGGGGAATACTAAGAAATAGCATCATCATAATCTTATCTTATCATTATCTTGATAATCATATCGTCAAAACAATTATCATCATCAATATCTTCATCAAACTCATCGTTCATCAAAAAATATCATCAAGCCAAAGTTTCTTCCCTGCCCGACCGTAACTTTATCCTTTAACACACATGATCATCATCATATCGTCATTATATCATCATTATCTTGATATTCATGTCGTCAAAATAGTTATCATCATCATCATCAATATCATCTTCATCTTCATCAAACTCATCCTTTAACACACATGCGGTTCCCTTTTGAAATTCGATCTGTTTAATACTAAGCCGCGCCTTTCGCCCAATGCCGCGGTGTGAAAGGAACAAAAAAAAAGGGCACAAACCTTCATGGGCTGGCTGGCTGGCATAGTTTTGTGCGTATCATGACTTTGGTTAACAGATGAGGTCACAAGCCCAATTTTATGAATGGAAATGTTGATCGCGCACACTCTAGACATTCTTTGCTTTTCACTTTCGCATGAATAACGAAGGATATCATTGTGGATATATCGCTCATGTACTCTTAATCTGATTTCAGTAATATGTTAATTCTTTGCTAGAAAAGAAACACTGTCACAAGAAATTGTGACAGTGTCCGATCATGCTCGTTGATGTTAAAAACATTTGTTAATGTACGAGTTATGAGATGCCACATGCGAGTATGGAGCGACTGTTGAATATGCATGAGTTTGTAAACTTACGCCTGTTAATCACTCTTGACTATGACGTACATGTATCATTCTCTGCCTTGAAGGGGGAAGGGCACTCAAATGCAAATTATGTCATGGGTTCGATAACCAATGAGCAATCTCCAAATCATGGCTGTGAGCTTTGCTCTCTGTGTATACCAATGTGTAAGATTATGGTTTACAGTAAGTTGAAGGGATGGAAAGCGCATCACTGCAGTGGCACGCTACATGAATTTTTACATGTAAATATTGAAGGGCTGGTCGACGTTCATCTACCGCCTTGTCATCTACATACATAAGTTATCATTAAATACTTATTTTTGGGAAACGGGTAGCTAATATTTTGACCCGGGACTCAAAGCTCTCGGGCGGGACTCGGGTACCCGGTTTTTAGTCCCAGTTCTTGACAACCTGTAAGCTTGTCAGAGGCTTGTCAGAGGCTTGTCAGACATAGGAACAAGTAATGTATGCAAACTGGATTCCAAGTATTGTAGTTCATCCATTAATAACAGGTTAATGGAATACCTCATTACTAGGTCCCCAGGAAAGAAACATCCATAAATTTGAATAACTTTATGAACAGGTCTGTTGTAGAATAATGTATTTATCAATTTGAATTTAGAAAGTTTGGCAAACAGTTGTGAGGTTTTACCAAAACAACATATGGGCTTCAAAAGAATCGTTTGACTTGTTTCACTGGATGCATTAAGCATGACAAAACAAAAATAATTTCTCATAATTAGGACCCGAGCTTGAGAGATCTTTCAGCAGCACCACAGACTTTGAGGTTGTGGGAGATGCCAAGGAGGCCGAGTTCTTCTTTGCCAGCGACGCCAGCGCCATCATCGAGCATACGAATCGTGTGATCTACCTGGAGGATAATGATGTAGCTGCAATCAAAGAAGGATGTGAGTAGGATGCTTTTAATGGGATCTCTCGCTCTACCACGCAATCTTCTCTCTCTCTCTCTCTCTCTCTCTGTCAAAATCTTGGTATCTTATTTCTCTCATTTCATTGTCTACCCATTTCCCTCTGGGAAGCGTTTCATCAAGCGTTTTGTCAGTGATTATTACCGACAGGTGTTATAAGCTACTGAAATCCTTGCATCTGATTGGCTGAGAGCAAATTTGCCAGTAAAAATCACTGACAAAACACTTGATGAAATGCTCCCCTGATCTCCTCACTTCACTATTACACGCTGTCATCTCTAATGCTCTTTTCACTCAACTTTGTCTCTCACTCTTTTTGCCTCTCTCTCACTGCCTCTCTCTCTACCTCTCTCTCTCTACCTCTCTCTCTCTACCTCTACCTCTCTCACTCTCTCTGTTTGTTCTAATACAAGGTGGTCTCACGAATCGAACAGAACTAACAGTTACAAATGGACATGATTTTAAATGTACTTATGATGGATGGACAGACCGTTCCACATGAAAAAAGAGTGTGTAAAGAACTCATAAGTACATTTAAACACTCTTACACACTTTTCTTTCATGTGGAACGGTCTGTCCATCCATCGTCTGAAGAATGAACAAGGAGAGAATGATACTTGTTTATTGTTATTGTGTTTGTTTGTTTTCTTATGGAATAGGTCCATCCACTCATCGTCTGAAGAAGGAACAAGGAGAAGAATACCAAGACAAAATATTTTTTGATTGTTATTGTGTTTTGTTTGTTTCTTCTGGAATAGGTCTGTCCATCCATCGTCTGAAGAAGGAACAAGGAGAGCTATATACGAAAACAAAATATTTTTTTCATTGTTATTGTATTTTGTTTGTTTCTTCTGGAATAGGTCTGTCCATCTATCGTCTGAAGAAGGAACAAGGAGAGATATACCAAAACAGAATGATACTTGTTTATTGTAATTGTGTTCGTTTGTTTGTTTTCTTATGAAATAGGTCCATCCACTCATCCTCTGAAGAAGGATCAAGGAGAACACTACCAAAACAAAATATTTTTTGCATTGTTATTGTATTTTGTTTGTTTCTTCTGGAATAGGTCTGTCCATCCATCGTCTGAAGAAGGAACAAGGAGAAGCAATGTCAAGGGAGGTACAGACACTCAAGATGGAGATTCAGCAGATCATGAAAGGTAAGGATGATGATAATAAAACGGAAGATCGATCCTGGTATTTAGTTGATTTGAATAAAAGCAGAAAATGAGAGAAACAGATTTGTGAAAGTTCAAGCAAAATCTGTTTAGAAATAAGAAAGTTGTGATTTTTTTTACCCTAACCTTAACCCTTAACCCTGACCCCCTAACCCCCTGACCCCCTGACCCCCTGACCCCTTGACCCCCTGACCCCCTGACCCCTTGACCCCTGACCCTACCTAACACTATTCCTAACCCTAGTACATTGTACTGATGCATGCGGGGGATTCTGCCGTAAAGCCCAAATTTTTAAAATATATTTGCCCGAGTGCCTCCACCGTGATGATTCAATGTATTCTGGGATGAGTTTGCCATCGGGTTTAGTTTCTTAACGATGGAGGATTAAGGTTGTGCTTGGGTTGTTGGTCATGTGTAGGGTTAGGGTAAAGATTAGGTATAGTGTTTTATTTTATTTTATTTTATTTCATTTCCAGGAATACAATATAACAATAACAGAGAATACAAAGTACCAGTGGCGGACATCTGTTAAGCAACAGGCCACGTCTTAATTAGTATATGGTACAAATGACCCTCAATGACCCCAATTTGTAAGCACACATGAATCTGGTATGGTGGACGCGCTACTCGTTTAACAACTAAAATCATACAGGCGTGCACATCATGGTGCACCCATTATGGAGGCGTATAAAGGTCAATTGTACTCTGTACAAATGACCTTCATCTGAACATCCCCCACTGATGAAAAGAATTTTCATGCAATTTACAATAACAGAAGAGGAAAAGAAAGAAAGAAAGAAAGAGTGAGTGAGTGGAGTCCAGGGTTAAAGTTTAATAGCTGATCTCTCTTTTCATGCCTCTATTAAAGGTCAAAGGTTAAAGGTCTTAAATGTTTTAGCTTCGCTCCTTTTCTCATTTGCCCTTCAGGGAACTACAAATATTTCATGTTGAAAGAGATCTTTGAGCAGCCAGAGTCGGTCATCAACACTATGCGTGGTAGAGTCAACTTTGAGGACAAGTCTGGTAAGTTTCACTCTTTCTCTTGTGTCTCAGCTTGTCGATGCACTCCAGGGGTCAAATTTCAATTTTATGTTCAACCTTCTTGTAATGTGTCCTTTTTTCTTCTTTGTATGTACATGTACTTGATTTGTCAAATAAATAATGAATAATTATGATTAGTACTTTGTTTTTATAATGATAAATAGCCAATAAAAAATAAAAATGATAATATATATTCTTGATTTATTTAGCGCCTAATACATCGGTGATGTCTCTATGCACTTTACAGACACATTATTACCCCGTTCATCAGATTCATGGCCTGCCTGCACACAATGTGTGCACCTTCTCCACTCCCTGGGGAGCATTCCAAATCTCTCAAAGTGCAACTTCTCTCTAAAAGAGTTATTGCTGTTAGTCTGCAAGCACAGAATCTTGTTTATAATGTTTCACATAGCAGTAGTAGAGGGCCTATTCAAGCTAGCCTACAGCTTGTATGATAAGCCACTTCGTAATTAGTTCATGGTACAAATTTCCGTGTAACGACCCCAGTTTGTGCGTGCACAGGAATCTGTTTTGGTGGACGTGCTGTTTGTTTAACAACATACTGGTGCGCACATCATGGTGCACACACTATGAATGCGTACAAAGGTCGATTGACTCGATACAAATGACATTTATCTGCACATGCGCAAATTGTAATTACAAACCGGCTTATTGTGACCTTTGACCCCTTTGGAAACATTATAGTACTAATAGTTTTGTATCTTTATCTTCCAGTGTGCCTTGGTGGTCTTCAGGATCACATGCATGAGATCCTGAGATGTCGTCGTCTCCTCTTCTTGGCCTGCGGTACCAGCTACCATTCTGCTGTGGCAGTAAGTCTTCCATCTTCCACAAATAAGAGGTTGAAGGGATATTCTTTCAAATTTGAATCACCATAGTCTTCTGGTGTAATATTAATAATGATCCATTAGTGTGAAAGTCTGTAAGTTGATTTTGCGACATACTTTGATTTGTGTTTATCTGAAGTGATGTTGCTTTTGAGTATTAAGCTAATGCAGTTTAACTTTCTTTGAAAATAGAGAATCATACAGTATTGTATTATGAACGTTGTTTTTCTTTCTTTTTTTTCTTTTGAGAGTGCCAAATTAATAATAATAATAATAATATGAAATACCTTTTCGCTCCCTTCCTCCAGACTCGTCAGTTAATCGAGGAGCTGACAGAGTTACCTGTCGTGGTGGAATTGTCAAGTGATTTCTTGGACCGGCACACTCCTGTTTTCAGAGATGATGTCGCCTTCTTCATCAGCCAGTCAGGTGAGTATCACAACAGCAGTGCCCTGTTTCACAAAACTTGCAACCAATATCAAGTTGCAATATCTGTTAAAAGCTACACAAATGGTTGCATTAAATTGGCTGTGAACCCTTTTTATGCCTCCGCCCACCGAAGGTGGGTGCCGGAGGCATTATTTTCTCATTGAATTTTGGCACTTGGTATTGATGAAACAGGACCCATAGGGGAAAGTAGGCTCTGCACAACGGAGATAGAGTGTTAGAAGAGCGATTTGTAGACTCTGAACTTACATTTTACATATGAACGATAAAACTGAAATTATGGGAATGGTTCTGTTTCTTTAGAAAGCATTTGTCATTCTTCAGTGATGTATCTCTCTTTGCGGTTCATCGTAGGTGAACACCCAGATCATGTACATGTATTATGAGAGTTGCATTCACAATTTTCGATCTACAAGGCCAGTTAGAAATCATTATTAGAATACACTCATGTCTATTCTTTTCTTTTACGGTGAGTCTCAAGTTCTTTGCACTTTTTTCAGGAGGAATTTGCCATTGTGAAATTACACTGATGTTTTGCTCTCTATTGTTGATGATTATGTAGGAGAGACGGCAGATACATTGAATGCTCTGCGTTATTGTAAATCAAGGGGCGCCCTCACCGTTGGAATAACCAACACTGTCGGCAGCAGCATCTCAAGAGAGACGCACTGTGGTGTTCACATCAATGCCGGGCCAGAGATTGGAGTTGCTAGTACAAAGGTATGATGGCTGCTTGTGATGATGACCAAGGATGAAGATGCTGTTGATGATGATGATGATGATGATGATGATGATGATGATGATGATTACAGGTTGGTGATGATGCTGATGGAAGTGATGGTGGTGATGGTGGTAGCGGTAGTAGCGGTAGTAGTGGTAGTGCCTGTGATGGTGGTGGGGATAATTGGTTGTTGTGATGATGCAGATGGAAATGATGGTGGTGATGGTAGTGCCTGTGCTGGTGGTGGTGATGTTGGTTGTTGTGATGATGATGATGATGATGATGGTGGTGGTGGTGGTGGTGGTGGTGGTGGTGAAGTTGAAAGTTGATTATGATGATGGTGACGTTCATGATGATGACACAATGATGACGATGATTATGGAAATGATGATGTGTAGAGAAATTGGTATTTGCATATTTCTATTTTTTATTTGCTCTTTATAGGCTTACACCAGTCAGTTCATCTCCTTGGTGATGTTTGCTCTTATGATGAACCAAGATAGACTCTCATTCACAGCCAGAAGACAAGAGATCATTCAGGAACTTCAAGATCTACCAAGTAAGTCAATACCCCTCCTGTCTCTTCTGACAATCTTGTTCTCTGTATCCCCACCGACAACTCACCCCCAATACTATAAAGCTCCCATACAATTAAATGTTGACAATGCCTCATGTCAGACAGTTACTATTTAACAGGTACTGCCCCTGTACTAATATGACTTGGGCTATTACCTCCCTGGACTAAAATACGATGGTGATACTTAACTGTAGTTTGTGTGAGTTTAGTTGGTGAGGAGGGGAGGGGTTAGGGATTATTTTCAGGCGGTAATTCTCTTAGAATTGAAAGTGAGGGAGGGGGCGTTATTCTAAAGTAGTCCTTTCTTCCCTTCATCTTTGTTTAAACCATGGACCTCCCCTCCGCTCTATATCCTTTCTATATCCATCTAAACTATTCATCTCGTGTTTTAGAAGAAGCACAGTCTGTAAATATTCAGCACTTGTTTCAGTAGTATTATGTTTCTTTCTGTGTTGTAGATAAGATCAAGCAAGTATTGGAGATGGATGATCAGATTCTGAAGCTTGCAGAGGAGCTGGTCCAGAAGAGGAGTATTCTGCTCATGGGAAGGGGCTTCAACTTTGCCACATGCTTGGAAGGAGCACTGGTAAGAAAGTTAGTGGTGGTAATGATGGTGCGGATGATGATTACGATGATGGTGATGATGATGATGGTGATGATGATGATGGTAGTGGTGATGATGATGATGATGATGATGATGATGATGGTGGTGGTGGTGGTGGTGATGATGATGATGGTAGTGGTGATGATGATGGTGGTGGTGGTGGTGATGATGGTGATGGTGATGATGATGGTAGTGGTGATGATGATGATGGTGGTGGTGATGGTGATGATGATGGTGATGATGATGGTGATGATGATGATGGTGGTGATGATGGTAATGATGATGGTGATGATGATGATGGTGGTGGTGGTGGTGGTGATGATGATGACGGTAGTGGTGATGATGGTGGTGGTGGTGATGATGATGGTGATGATGATGATGATGATGGTGGTGGTGGTAGTGGTGATGATGATGATGATGATGATGTTGATGATGATGATCATGATGACGATGATGATGACGATGATGGTGATGATGATGATGATGGTGATGATGATGATGGTGGTGGTGGTGGTGGTGGTGGTGGTGATGATGATTATTTGATTATGGTCATGATAATTATGGTGAGAGCTTGGAAATTTATAGCAGTTGTGGGAGACTAAACTTATAACATTTGTGGTAGAGCAAAGTAATCTGATAAATGGAAGGTCTTTTACCTGGTTACATCTCATTGTTACTACACTTTGATGTTTGAATGGTCATGATTACTTTCTACTTTCTCCATCTTCACAGAAAATCAAGGAGTTGTGCTACCTGCACTCGGAGGGCATCTTGGCCGGAGAACTCAAGCATGGCCCCCTAGCTCTTGTTGATGAAGACATGCCTGTTATCCTTGTCATGATGAAAGATGGAACCTATGTGGTATGTTTGTTGAAAAAGTAATAGGAAGGGGGAGAGAGGCCTGGATGGATTAATCTGAGGACATGTTTGGTAATCACAGTAATAAAGAAAGACTAATGGGGTGTTGCAAGAAAGTTGTGATTGATTGCAAGTTGCAACTGATCGATTCTGACCAATCAAAATCATTGTTGCAAGCACATCTTCTTGAATGGGCAGACCCTGCACCATTAAGAATTTCTTGCAACACCCCATTAGTGATTATGTTTGTCTTACAGAATGTAGGTAAATTTAAAAAAAAAAATTGGGAGAAAATTTTCCTTGAAATTCAGGGATACAAAATTTGACAACAAATGCAAAACAAAGGAAAACAAAAGTAAAAGTGATCACAATCATCTTCTTCTCGAGTCACTACACAAGTCCTGTCCAGTACAGAATGCAGGATCTGGCTTTGGGGTTGAAAACCTCCAGATCTCTGAGGGTACATTGTTCTGGTAGGTGGGGGCAGACTAAAAGGTGTTTCATCGTCTGGTCTTCCCCACAGTCGCATGTAGTTTCTTCATCCTTGTTATAGCCAATTACAAATCTAGATTATTTTCCCACTTATTGTTTGTTACTGTACTTAGGGAGGGAAAGCAAAACTGTTTAACGTTGCAATCATTCTACTAAAATCAAAGAAATATTAACATTTGAGGTGGTTTTAAATTGATACTTGACAAAGCAAGCAGCAAGGAACATGATTGATATTCTGTGACGTTTCTTTTTCCTTCCGTTGCAGAAATGTCAGAACGCCTTACGTCAAGTTGTAGCCAGGAAGGTATGTACCCTTGTGAATTTTATAGAGTCAAAATAATTACGCTGTTAAGAAGATTCATGGAAAGAGCTTGTATTCAACTCTCAACTTCAGTTTGAAAGTCTTGTGACCCCTATGACTAGTAATGAAAACAGGATATATGACCATGCAAGTATTATTGTTCTTGGCTCTTTTATGTAATTTTTACAGTTTGACAAATAATATGCTTTAGTAAGCCCTGAATTCATGAGTTACTGTTTTTTCAATCTCCGAAATTATTGTTGAATGTCGATATTTTTTGAGAAACATATTCACCAAGATTTTTAAATGGTTTTAGTTAGAGATGATGTAATGAATTTGTTGAGATGTAATAGTCACAAGAGACTGATGAAACTTTCAAGGAAAATCTTACACAAATGAAAGAATTTCTTGGATTGTCTGAAAACGGGTAATTGGCAAGAGTCAGACAAATCTTATGAATGTAAGAATATTTGTAGCATTATGTACCAACAATGAAAACCCGCTGAATATTCATGAAAATTCTATTCTCTTCATTCCGTGTCCTTCAGAGCAAGCCAATCATCATTTGTGAGACAGGTGACGAGGACGCCCTGAGCACGGCGTCTCGTACCATCCAGCTTCCTCGCTGCGTTGACTGCCTGACTGGTATCCTGTGTGTCATACCACTACAGCTCCTGGCCTACCACATAGCTGTCCTCCGTGGATTTGATGTGAGTAAAAATTAGATAACGGGCCTCTCGCATGATCAGAGGCAACTCGAAAATCAAACATAACTATTCTAATTGTAATAATCTTTCATCCTTTTTCATATTTCCATTTCCAAACTCTTTTTCGTGGTTGCTATGATGTTTCTTTATCTATTACTTTTATGGGGCTGACAATATTTGTATTTTATTGTCATAATTTATAAGTGTACAGTGAAATCTGTTGTGAGTGGCCACCTCCCTGCAAGGACAACTTGTTTAACCATAGCAGTTCAGAGTTTTCTAAAGGTCTATATGATTCGGCTTTTACTCCCTAAATTGGCACCAATTATTTGTAATTTCCACTCTTTCATCGTTTTAAACAATATATATGTATATATTGCATGAACCAATGTTAATGAAAATTACACCCAAAAAATTAAGAAATTGCCCATTTGTACATGAAAATAGTGATTATAAATTTCACTACACATTGCCAATTTAAAGCCTTCACTGATTATTTTTGAATTAATTGCTCTTATTCATCAACAGCACAATGTAGTGCAACAGAAATGGACTCAAATTTGTCCGCAGCTTTTGCAATATCTGCTCATGTATATAGTATGTAATTCCTAGCAGTCTGGATCAAAAAATATTGCAAAAACGTTGCTAAAAGGAGAAACTGTACTACTTATGGGCAAATTGGTCACCTTTCCTGTACAATTCCCGCTACCTCAAAAACGCAATTTCGCCAACAGATGGCATTTTTCATGCAAACCACGAATGCACAGTGCTGACAATATCCCGATTGTCTTTTTGCATTGAAAATGTACACAGGTATTACAAAAATCCTCGAGTTTGAGTATAAATTAACCGACATGTTTGAAAAGATACCATGATTTATTAAGACAATTGGTTGCATTTTCAAAATTTGAGTGGTTTATGTCATGCGATCCAAAAATTAAGCATTTTAGCACTCATTTTATTCATAAGCCGTAGTATTTCAATACGGACCGGAAGTGAAGTTGACGAAGATGCGGACCATTTCCATGCATAATATTGCCTTCTACGTCGAAAATTGCATATAATAATAATAATAATACATGTGACTTGTATAGCGCACTTTTCCATCGTGATTAGATGCTCAAGGCGCAAATATTTGAGGTAGCGAGAATTGGTCTGTCACCCAAACCTTTTGTGTACATTGTCTCCCTCTAGGGAGAAATGTATGGGTTGTACAACCTTTCTAGAAAGACCACCTGCTCATATTTTTTCTGAATAAGCCAGTTCGTAATTACAATTTGCGCATGTGCAGATAAAGGCCATTTGTACCGAGTACAACTGATCTTTATATGCTGTCATTTTGTACACACCATGATGTTAGTTGTTTAACAAGTAGTGCATCCAACGAAACAGATTCACCTACGCATACAGATTTGGCTCATTTTAGGGTCATTTGTACCATATACTAATTACGAAGTGGCTTATTCCTTGTGTGGCCTTATATAGACAGGTTTAACAGCGTTCATTAACTTCTACAGTCTAAGTGAAATTTACAAATCTTCTTTTTCAACCAATGTTGTTTTTTTCCCATTCACAGGTGGACTGCCCCAGGAACCTGGCGAAGTCTGTCACAGTAGAGTAGACCTTCATGCTTCAACCACCACAAGATATCTTACAACTCTGCGCTCCATGAAGGGTACCTCAATTATCCCTGCTATTCCTCTTGGAGCATTTGTAGGTTCATCATTATTTAAAGAGGGGCTTGTTCCAATCTTTCATTCCACCTTTTTTCTGCGACCAATATATTTGTTTTGTTATTTTGTTTCTCTTTTTAAAGAAAAATTGTGAAAGCATACAAAATACACTGTATTCCAAATGTTGCCTTGAGAAATTCCAAATTTTTGATATGGAAGGTTGGCAGATATATATATATGCTGCATGAATCTGTTAATTTTTCATACTAGCAAGGTTCACATTTCAAAGAGCATTTCATTTTCTAAGGCTTTAAGAATGAAAGGCTTTGAGAATGAATATATTTGGTTATGATTTGTAAAATCAAACAACAACAAACAAACATGCGATTCAACTGCCTTACATGACTGATTCCACATGGAAAGTGTTTTTCAAAGCTACATGTATGTATCTCCCTAAATTAGGAGGACTTATATTGAAATTACTAATTTTTAAACTTATGTACAGTAAATCGTAGTGGAAGATGAATGGCTGAAAAAGTGTATTCAACTCATTGAAGAGGATAGTAGATTCCGTTCTGAAATTTATGTATTTTCTGTGACTTTGGTACAACATGAGTATGCCATTATCCTGTGGGCTTACAAGAAATGTTATGTGCATTGTAAATTTTCCATTGCTGCAGCACTGGAAGGTAATAGTCCTGAAGAGGATTTTGAAGAAAAAAAGAGTAAAATCCTAACAAATTTGATGAAATTAAAAATTACCCTGAAAGTAAAACATCGCAGGAAGATTATATTGGTCCCAAAATGTAATGAAATGTGATAGAACATTTATGATCACTGAGTTTGGAGCATATAAAGACAAGGACATTGTCTGTTGAGGTTGTTCATTTGTGCTTTTTATTGTGTTTCAAAGAAAGTTTTTGTTGTTTTGTGTGTAAAAACCCCATGATATAAAGGAGCCGTATTTACGACTCAACACTTCAGAATGATGCTGTGAAAGTGTCTTTGAAACACAGTTCCATTTTGAGATATCAAGATAACCTTTGAACCCCTATCACAAATGAAATCACTGCAAACCATTGACTACTTGCAGTGATGGAGAGTTTCCTAATCAGCCTGCAAAATTTTACCAGAATAAGCCAGAATAAGGGGGGGGGGGCAAAGATACCCTGTACCCCTTTGTATATGGAATATGGGATATAGTTTGGCATGCAAGTTTGAGTCACCACATCATGTTGTAGTAATATATTTGACTTAAAATGTCAGTGCAATGTATGGTTGATGTACAAAAAGGGGTCGTGTCATTATAGTAAGCGTAAATATGATGTCGATTTAATTTGAGAAAATAGGGTCTTTAGTGCATTAATTTATTCCATTTTGCAGTACAGTATTTGTTTTTATGCTGATGAAGACTTTACTACATTGTACTTTAGAGTGTGATGTATTCATATGAAACTTTTTAGTTCATTTTCATTTATTTAGAGGAAGGGGTTAACCCTTTCAGGACAGGGCTAAATTGATCACATTTAGTTCTTTAAATTGGCAACAATATTTTTATTTTAGTGCTACATGGTTCTAATAAGGTGTAATGTACATGGTAAGTAATTTTGTCAAAAAGTTGAAAAAAAATGCCAATTTAGATCAAAAGACATCAATATGGTCGTGCACCAAAAATGGACATAGTGTGTGCAGATATTTTTGCTCTTCCTACTCATGCGGCTCATGAGCCAAACTACAAAGTGTGGTCCATTGTCTCGAAAGGGTTAACCAAAAATAAGAAAGGGAAAAATGTGATTAATATACATTTTGTCATACGTGCAAATCAATTCTGGACATCCGGTCATAATTTTTGAAAGCATATTCACTTCAGTGTATTCAATTAGAATTAGTAGGATTGCTTTTGAAAATTATAACTATCAGTAGCATTTTCTGATTACCCGGTAAACATATTATTACTCCCTTGAGTATATTAAGCAAAGGATGGTGGAGAATAGCATTTGATGAATGTCTGTAAACATGTAATTTAAGAACAACCACCACCAAATTTGAGTGCACAGAAAAGTGATTATACATGTTAACTTTGAATTATGTATATTTGTAAATAATGTACAAGAAATATGAAATAATTATAGTATTACTGCATTACATTGCATAATGCCACTGAGAGCCAGAAGGTCATTACTCACATAGAGGCCGAATTCATGAAAGAGGTTTCTCTTAACCCATGGTCTAAACCATGGTTTAAACCTCCGCCGTGGACTAATAAGCGTATATAAGTGCATTACTGTACACCCATTGGACATGAGGACATGCGCTACTACGCTTATGGATGTACAGTCAAACCTGCTTTAGCGACCACCTGTATAGAAACACCACAATTTTTCTTTCCCTTGAAAAGTGTTTCTCATAGAAACGTGTATTAAAGGAACCTGTCCATAAAGACCACCTGCTCATAAAGACCGCTTTTCTTGTCTCCCTTGAGCGGTCTTTATAAACAGGTTTCACTGTATAAACCTTGGGTTAGATAAACCTCTTTCGTGAAGTCGGGCCATAGAGTTTAGGCCCTTGTTGCTCTCAGAAGAAGATACATTTTAGCTGCATGAATTATATTGTCCGGTGAGAGCCAGAAAGACATTCACTGTATATTGAAGTATATGAGCACACTCAAGAAGATGGCTTATGAATTATGAAAATTATCAAATAAACATAATGAAAGAAATTCAATGCTTTAAAATTTATATCAATATATGTATTGTAAGAAAATAACAAGAAGATCCTTGACAATGCATGGAGTTTATCTGTGATCAGTGTCGGCCATTTGATTCCAGCCATAAAGATATCTTTCATACCGGTACTTAATATAAGTACATTTAGATTGTCATTGATGTCTCTTTAGGTTTTGAAGAAGTAGTCCATGCTATGGTAGACAGTTTGTTCACAGTAAAATATAGTTGTATGCATTCAACATTCTTTTTTCTAGGCACATTGTATTGCAATGAGGTTTATGTAAACAAAAAATAATTTTCATGACATGCATATAATTAAAAAGGAGGTAAAAAAATAGATAAAAATGTAAAATGTTCACAATTTTAAGTTTCCTGTGAGTTTTTCTCATTTGCAGCACGAACAGAGATATTTTCAAATAGCCCCCTCTCAGGCAATCTTGATAGACAAAGATCGTAAGGCTAGCACATTGCTTATGGAACTCTGCAAATGTTTAGATGAGATTTTACATAATCGGAACAAATTTCAATGCAGAAGCTGTTGAAATTGCTGGAGAGTTGATTTGTTAAATGTTTGCAGTTGTGTTTTGTACATTTTTTTCTCTTCAGTTTTTTTGTTGATTTTCTTCAGTTCTAGTCTTCCAAGTGTTACGTTGTTTACCTTTTGTTCATCATACCAGCATTCCACGAATATATTTTAGACTAATTGCACAGCTTTATGATGGATATATTATATATGTCAGAAACCAAAAGGCCCGAATTCACAAAGGAGGTTTGGTTTAAACCATGGTTTAAACCCCCTCCTGGGTTTTTTAAGCGTACGTGCGCATGGAATCCGATCCAATCATATATTTTCTTTGAGCGCGCACATGGGCAATGTGTGCTTATTTACGCTTTAGAACGCTTACGGAGGTTTAAACCTTACCCATGGTTTAAACCTCTTTTGTGAATTCGGGCCAAAGTGTTTGAGATGAAATAGCATCTATTTACTGTTAATGTGAGAAAGTAGGTTGACTCTGTGTCAAGGCATTTCGTCAATATTGCTGCTCTTGACCCATGAGACAGGGTTGCTAGTTCTAATATTTTTCCCTATTTAGGGCCCCGACACCTCTCAGTCTCATGTACTTATAAGGCTTTTTTCCTGGCACCATAGGGTACAGAACATATGGGCTCAGACATGTATGGGTCTCTATTCAGGTATATAAGTTAAAAATAAATGGTATTTTGCATGAGAGAAATATCTTACAGGGTCACAGGTAGTAGGCATGCTTTCCGATCCAATAAACAATTGCATAATGTGCCTTTTCCTTGGAGTTACAAGTTGCTCTACAAGTATATGGTCCACTTATGTATTATGATAACCATCAAGGCCAGTAGAGCCATTAAAAGTACTAACAACCAAGGAGTTGGAGGTGGGGCAAGTATATGGTCCACTTATGTAATGATGAGGGATGCCACTTTTCAGACAAAAGTAGGAATTCCTACTTTTTCAACATATTTTTAGCCTTAGAAAAAACCACTTTTTATGTACACAAGGGCCCATTCTATATGATTTATAGTAATTTTTTATCAATTCTAAGTGGCATCCCTGCTTGATAACCATCAACAGAAAGACCAGTAAAGCCATTAAAAGTATTAACAACCAAGGAGTTGGAGATGGGGGATGTGAAGGCATACAGTGTATCTGTATACTTGACACACAGTGCTTATGAAGCATGACATTATGGAGAAAAAAAGAACAGTTTAAAGAGTATTTGCAGAATTCAAGATTCTGCATTCTGTATGTACCTTCAACTTTTTATACCGGTAACTCCACCTAGTATTTTGCCTACTTGTAAGCTTATCCGACAAGTACCTCGAGAATGTAAGAATGTAAGCTTTGTGATACACAGGATAAGAATTTCTGTGTTCAAAGAGTATTCCCAGTTTGTGAGAGATCCGTATAGGTCATCATCCAAACTGGGTTCGGTGGTTTCTTTGGGGGCCATATTTTTTATTCTTTTGCGAATGTAGATAAGTGTAAATAGGGGTGGAGCAGATTCCTTCTGACATATCTTATATTTGGAATGAAATGAAATGATGCTGCCATATACTCTGGAACATCATACTTGTTACCATGGAGATTTGTAGATGTAGATAATAGTTCACTTTACATGCAGTATGCTCTACCCTGTATTATCTCTCTTATTTTCCAAATTGGCATAATCTTGGCTGTGAATATTTTCTCTATGCCATTCGTGTGGTTGTACAAGTCTCGTCAATTTGAAAGTGGACTAAGTGCCTTTATTTTTTAGTGTTTTAATAACATTCCTATATTCCCTGTCACCCAATTACAATTTTCAGGTAAATAATGATCATCATTATTTATGTTTTCATGTTCTTTGGTCATAGGGATATTTGTTGGGCTGGATCAGTTGACAGACTATTGATTTTTTAGGCAAGGAAGACCTACATGATAACTTTATAATCTGCTTGAACGTGGCCTTATAGGCCCGAATTCACAAAGGAGGTTTGGTTTAAACCGTGGTTTAAACCCCCACCTGGGGTTTTTAAGCGTACGTGCACGCGTATGGGTAATGTGCGCTTGTTTACGCTTATTTCAGTACGCTTACGGAGTTTTAAACCATGGTTTAGGTTTCAACCTCCTTTGTGAATTCGGTCCATATAATGTAGATGTCTTTATCTACATTTGAATACCGCAAAACCAGAAACATTCGTAACGTAAAATTTTCACGAATCGTTAATGACAGCCAATTTTGCAGCAAGAAACTCCCACGAATTGCAATAATTTGATGTTATTTCAATTGTGATTTGATTAATTGCGGCATGAAACTTTCGTGAATCTCGACCACTCGCGAAATGCGAAAAATTTCTGATCTTACAGTGAATTGTCTTAATTTGTACATTGGTCTTTTAAAACTTTGTCATAAGTGGAAAGAGGATCGTTCTTGTCTCAGAGCTTATTGGAAATGGGTATACATCCATGTACTTGAATCCAGCAACCTGGGTAGTAATAACGTAAGCGCTTTGCTCAGTTGTTTCTGGTAAGGCGCTTTATAAGAAACGGTTCTTATTATTACATGTATTATAAGATGTGGGCAAGGTCTAAAGTATTTTGTCCCATGTGGTTCTTTGTCTTATTCCATTGGCAATAGAGTACCGAAGTGTGACGTCATAGCGGGCAAGTTGTCAAGGTAGCTGGTTCGAAACAATTTTGTGCTAAACAATGGCGAGGTGATCACACCAGCGCCGAACACTGAGCTTGCCCTGCTGCAGCCCGTTGCTGCAATGACTTTGCGGTGAACCTCACGCGCGGGCTCTGTTGTTAGAACCAGTATCCTGGACGACGAGCGAATATGACGTCAGCACTTAGGTACTCTATATTGATGGGCTTGAGTTGACAACAGATAATGGTATCATGTTGATGGACCAACTAGAGCCTGGATATTCCCAAAATATCAAGGAAAATGATGCTCATTATTCCATCAATGGATAAAAGAGTCTTCTTATTTTACTATGTTTATATGCACTTTGTAAAATATGGGACACAAATCGACTAATACCTTGGATTTGCCTATATGTATTTTAGTGCAATAAGGCAGTTCGTAATTATAACGTGGGCATGAACACTCTATACGCTGTTAAAGAGTGCACACCACGATGTACCCCCAATGTAATCTAAGTTGTTAAACAACTAGTGTATCCACCCAAAATAGATGCCTGTGGGCGTACAAATCGGGGGAATTCGTACCATATACTAATTACGAACTGGCTTAATTCCGGAGAGGTACTTAATCAGAGAAAAAGGAATTTTTATGATTTTCACATTGTGCCAAATGTCATTTTTACACAGTATGTGGATGTACAGAACTAATTTGGGCCACTTTTGGATGAAAATTACACAGCAGCCATGTCATAATGGAGTATTGAAATGTATCAGGAAAATGAAAATACAAATGTGTTATGAGAAAGTTATTATGACTTGTCTATCTAAAAATGATAATAAAATCAAATTAAATGCTAATTTACAGATGGTTTTTGCTTTCACTTTTTCAATTCAGGGCTAGACAGTATGTTCATTGTAAATACATCATGTTATTCACTGGTTGTGCAAATCACATATAGTGGTGTGCCAAGAAGTAAAAAATATAAAGAGGAGTTTCCGTCTGTTAGGCCAAGTTATATCAGTTGCAAAGAAATTTCTCAAGGTGAAAATCCTACTTGCTTTCATTAAAATCTTACTTATCAAATGAGATGTTGTGTGCAATTTTCTTGTCGTTTGAGAGCTTGTTGTGGGTTAAGCCCAGCTCACACGAGGCTTCCTTTCAGTTGCATACGCTAGATATTACGCCAGTTATTAAAATTACTATTTGCTCTGTTCATTTTGCAATCACTTCTTGAGCGATGTTATCACTCTTTCAATAGACCGTACAAGTCACCGACACTCTCCTAACATCAGCAAATGATGACTCGTGTGAGCTGGGTTTTTGCCTTCCCCAAAAAATTACGAAAAAATTATATTCATTTATAAATTTTTTTCTCTCTCATTCTATCTGTCTGTCCCCCTTTTTCTTTCTCTCTCTCTCTCTTTCTCTCTTTCTTTCTCTCTCTCTCTCTCTCATCTTCCTTTATCTAATCATGCCTCTTTTTCTTTCTCCTGGCGTTTGATTCTCCAACTGAAAAAAAGAAGAAAACAAACAAAATACTTCCATGAAGTATTTATTTTGTGTACAAAACATTTATATAATTATGTGCCAAAAAATAAACTATGCGCAGGCTTACAAAAACTAGTTTATTTTGTTCTTAAGGAATCTACTACTCATTTCTGGGTATTCCTAACTCATTACAACTGAAAAAAAGAACAATTGAATATCCATGTTCATAATTTCGAAGGTTTGTTTACTCCGAAGGTTCATTATATTCCGAAGATTCATTTAATTCTAAAGGTTTGTAATTCCGAAAATGAAAAAGGGTTCATAATTCTCAAAAATGAAATAAGGCTCGTAGTTCTCAAGGTTCATAATTCCAAAAACGTAATAGAGCCCTTCATCATATTTCAGAATTAGGAACCTTCGAAATAATGAACCCTATTCATTTTCAGAATTATAAACCCTATTTAATTTTCGGAATTATGAACCTTTGGATGAACAAACCTTTAGAGTTATGCAACAAATGTTCGGAATTATGAACCCTTTTTCGTTTCCGGGATTATGAACCCCCCGGGTATGGCATTTTTGTGTTTTGGAATCATGAACTTTCAGAAATGTGAACCTTCAGAAAAACGAGTACTCCCCTTAATACAAATAGCATCTGAACTAAACCATTTGTATTATATCGAGAGAGCAATAATACTACATGTCTTGATGAGCAACGTAGAGTTAATTACAGGTACTATTTTCACAAAGCATCATTATTATCAAGAAGTACATTTTCAACATCTGGAAATTAAAATTTTTAAACTAGCATTAGTATAATATATAAACACACACATATGTATCATGGGATATCAAAACTAATCGGCAAAGTTATTCAAACATTTACAAAAATATTTACATTATTACTCTGCATATGTACAAGAAAATACTATTCTTTTGACAAAAAATGAATGTTTACATAATGCAAGCATCAACAGCATATCAAACATAACTAAATAATTATTGTGATACTTCTCATTCTACACAAATTTCTTAGCAGATACAAAAACGATTGATTGATGGATGGATGAAAATTTAAAAGATAAGACAAGAAAAACGCCAGTGATGTGATAAATTGCGCAATTAAGTAATGACCTGTACTCTACATGTAATTTCAAGCAATACACTACAAAATCTGGAGTGAATTCTTTTTTCCATTCATAGTTCATGTTTACAATTTCACTTCCAAAATATATTGAAAGCTCTGGATCTCTCCATGATGATAAAATATGAGCTATTCCATTCATAACTTAACTGCTTCGTGTATTCAATTTTTTTCTCCAATATTTTACACAACTGATTGGTGGTCAAGGAAGTTACCATCTTTCATCCACAATTTAGTCTGCTAATGTTCTTTGTTGCTATATTGGCCATATCCTTAGAAAAGCTTATGTGTTTATACAATTTTCTGTGTGCTTTTAAAAGAAATTCATTCAAAATAAGAATACATAAGGGGAATGATGGGTATCATGTTGATATGACAGGCATGCCATATATAGTGGTCCCCTCTTACAATCCTTGAAATTATATTGTTATCTTATTTTCAATCACAAGTTAACTGTTCTGCAAAAATAGTTTTGCTATATAGGCCTAGATATACACTGGCTGAAATCAATGAATATGGTATAACCATTGGAAACTTTGCTGCAGCTATTTAACATGAAACCACATAAGTAAATTTATTTTTCAACAAAACATACATTTTTAACCTGAAGAGTTTTGCTAGTTTAGAATCAAAGTATGTGCATTCATAGCTAATATCAGATTTTGTTGATGATAAAAAAGAGCCGCTATTTGGTAATGTTCACAAATTTCAAAGAATATTTACAGCACAGCATTGTGAATGTATGCGAGTATTGCAAATGTTTGATCCATGAAGATGGTTTAAAGAGTCCCGCAACTTGAGCTTGCATGACATCCTTCAGCGCTGGACTGCACAGCAGTAGCCCTAGGTGAGGGAAAAACAAACAAACAAAACAAACAAACAAAATTATTTATGATATCTTTAAAAATGCCTGAACACTCTCCATGGGATTTTTGGAATTCTCATTAGGGTTACTATTTCATGCATTTCTTAGCAAGGAAAATATTTCTTTTGGCATTTTGGAGTCTATATATAATATACTTAAGTTTTAAAATGTTTCCTTCAATAAATTAACTTCCAGTGTATCAGCTTTTTTCATCTGATCTTATAAATATGACCCATTGGGTGGATCAGATTTGTTTTTCTATAATGCAATAGCATTCTCTCATAAAGAACTTGTATCATTTATTCATTTTCATCTCCAGATTCTATAAGACATGAATAAATTCTTGCACAATATGTGAATGCTCAAAATGGCTTGTACCCAAAGGTATTTACAATTAGCAGATGTGCATGGGGGAAAATTTTTTTTCTAGGGAAAGGGGCACATAGATTGGCCCAATCAAAAAGATTGATTTTTATATGCAATAAAATTATGATTTTTATATGCAAATGATAAAAAGGGAAATTAAATATGTTTTTCTAAATATACTCAGGGATAATTTTCTTTAGTCGAGCAAAAGAACACTTTATATTATCAACGCTTTCAAACAATAATTTTGATGTGATCCCACCTCCACACCTTGAATACTTCTAATGTCCTTTTACCACTTACAACTCTGCAAGAACTCATACTGTTTTTTGCACTGTATCTTTCAAATTTTTCACAAAATGTATTTATTACCTTTTGTCCCGGTGCAGGTCTCTTCACTGCAATTCTGTCATAAAATGCTTTCACTGGAGCAAAACAAGCTGCAAGCTTTTTCTACAATGAAAAAAAATATAGAAATCATTATCTTATTAAATTAATTATTGGGCATTGTCTGATATTCATTATAAAATAAGAAATTTTCAAAGTACAACTGCTATTGTCACCATCCATATTGAAATATTGCTTCCGATAACATGTTGGCTGAATATTTCACAATGTATTTTAAATGTCATTGTGGCTGGCAGAGGCGGTGGAACGTCGGACTCGGACAATGGAAGTGGAGGGGCACCTTTTGTCCGCCAAACAAAAGATGGACCCCCACTTTCATTGTCCGAGCCCAACGTTCCGCCGCCTCTGGTGGCTGGATTTAGCAAACGTTCGCCTGTAAAATGGCTGTAATAGTAGTAGTAGTATCATTATCATTATTATTATCATCATTATTATTATTATTATTATTATTGTTATTATTATGTTATCATGTATGTTATAATATGTATGTTTGTTTCCTCTTATATTTGGTAAATAAAATAAAATTATTATTATCATTATTATTATTATTATAAAAAAGTTACGAAACACAATAAATCTGTTGCTGTTTACCTTCAGGCTTTCCAGACAGCCCATTCTCCCGTTTGATCCCAACAGTTGTCCATTGCCTTCCTCATTAATGGCCAGAGTCTTTGCATTTTTAGCTTTCTCCAGATGAGATCCTGCCTCAGTGCATCCATTCTCACCCCAGTTCACCTGTAATTCAATTCAATTCAATTCAACTCTCATTTATTTCATTCTAGATTAAAAATTACATTAAAAAACAAATACAAAATAAGTTATAAACGAAATTAGAAAATGAAATGGGAAACTACATATATAATGCCCTACGGCCTTGTACAAGCATAGTTTCCTATAACATATACATGTATTCATAAAAAATATTGCGAAAATGATTATAGACAACAAATAAAAACCAAAAACAAAAAGAAAAATATAACGCAAATACAGACAACATAGAAAAATAGGAACAGAAAAATAACTATACATATTTAAGGGAAAGAAATTGCTTCAATTTTCTTTGAAGTGATTGTATTGCAATTAGAAATAGATTTCTGGATTGGGTTCCATATCACAGGGCACCATACTGATTCACTGCATTATTTGTTTTTACTGGCCATAAGTGAAAAGAATCCTTAAAACGGGTATTATGATTATGTATCTGGTAATTAAAAGTGAACATTTGAGAAATATTAGAGGGTAATTTATTTTGAAAGTAAAGGAAATGAAGGAGAGCAAGGGAGTAATAGTACAAATCAAAAATATTAAGAGATTTCAATTTTCTAAACAATGTACATAAAGAGCATAATGCTGAATGGATGCAATGGCATCTTTCACGCATGGTATTTGGCATTTCATTGAGAAACTTCACTGACACTGACATCAATATTTTGCTTTATAATACAAAGCCTTAGTACTGTATAAAGAAAATTAATCACATGGAAATGAAATGGGGGGAAAAAGAGAGCAAAATATAGCAACTCATAATTAACATGTGACAAATAATAAAAGATGATCAAACAGACCGCTTCTGTAATGTATACACATTTATGCACATATAATCAAAGAGCACCTAGTGACAAGCTATTCCATTAACCTGCTTTTTATAAACGAGCCTCAATGCTTGGAGTACATTTTCTCCCCACATTATTTGTTGCTATGTCCGGCAAGCTTTCAGGTTGTCAAGAACAACCTTTGTTTGAAAGGTATGAATAAAATTTGCATACATTACAGAAGCGGTCTATTGAGCAGTAGAGAAGCTCGAATTTTATACATTGATAAATGGTTTTCTATTCAATCACTTCTACAGTCGCGAACAGAACTAACTCAAACCCTATATAGGCTTGAAAAAGAGTAGATAAATTCAGCAAGGTTATACCTAGAGGTGAGATTTCTTTCAAAAGTTGAACTTTGGTATGTGCTGGTTTATACACTTCATGCTATATTTGGCGCGCAATATTTAGCAAGAGTCATAAATTATGAAACTAACATGATATAGCGAACAAAGCAAGTACATCTTTATTTTTTCAAATTTTGAACCCTTTGATAACTATATAGGCCTACTGGGGGCGCGAAATTATGAGACATTGAAAGAAAATAATTATGTGAGGGAGCAAAGCGACCAAGCTTTTGCAAATTTTCGCATTTCAAACCTTGAAAAACTAGATTTCTAGTGGATTTACCCTGCGGATTCCTCATTTCCCCCTCTTTTTCTCTCTCCTTCGCGTTTTTACGCCCCCTCCAAGTGCCGCCCAGGGCATGTGCCCCTGCCCCCTAGATACGCCACTGAGCGAAGCGACCGAGCGGGGGAGGGTGTGGGAGGGTGGTATCCCCCCTCCCACACCAGGGACTTTTTCAAAAATCTGTCTATAAAACTTGCATTTTAGAGCATCCCAAAATGTTTTTTTTCAATGAAAAGAAGGAATGCACGGATCCACACCAATGGATAGAACCCCTTAATTGAGAATAACAATGCGAGAGAACAAATTTTCTTCGATATTATGGCATTTCTTATTTCCTTACTTAGGGCATCATTGATGGTGGTTCAAAATAAAAAATAATGAGTTTGGATAATTATTAGTTTTAAGTTAATGTATCATAATTCTTATTTATCTCATCCAGAAATATTGGGGGATGATAATACAGGCCATCCCACCCCACCTCAAATTTTTCTTTGGGGGATATACCCCCCCCCCCCCCCCCCCCCCCCCCCCTCCGGGATCATCACCCATGAGCCTTAGCTATATAGCCCAGAACGAAGACATGAAAATTGAGTAAAGAATAGAAGTAAAGAATAGAAGTAGAGAAAGAATAGAGAGAAAGACTGAGTAAAAGTCCGACATTTCAACTTACTCTCATTGCCTTGATTCCTCCTATGCCCCCACCACCATAGTACGATGCATCTACTGTAGGCCATTTCTTAGAGGTAGGTGACGCTGGTGGAGCAGCAGGAGGAGGCGGTGGCTTCACCACAACCTGCAAAAAAGGAAATCAACGACATATTGAGATGGAAAAAATTAAAAAAAATATAGACATGCCTAAATCAATACAGATATACAACAAAGATGATTTTGTATGAGTAAAGTACGATTCCATGGTGCATGGCAAAACGTTGTCCATCCCGGGGAGCGTTTCACGAAAGGAAGTTGTCAGATATTTTATCCGACAACTGTTATAAGCTACTAAAATCCTTGCATCTGATTGGCTGAGAGCAAATTTGTCGGATAAAATATCTGACAAGTCCTTTCATGAAACGCTCCCCCGAAGTCCACCCTGATATCGAGTTGGTTTTAAAAGGAGAAAAATTATAGAAACATATCAATGAAAGTTTGAGGAACCAAGACGAGAAATAAGAATTTTTTTTTTTTTGTGAAAAATCAATCAAACACAAATTGGCAACTCCGTGACGAATCTTCCAAGGTCCTCTCCCATTATTCTTGTCCTGCACAAATTTCCATTTTCTGTGAGGAAAATATCTAATCATACATGCATTCTAGATATAGTAATTGCACTTATGTTTTTGCACACAACCCATATGAAACAAATCTACTTCTTTATCAATAGCTGAGAAAATGAAAATCTATGAAATCTTCTGTATATGCAGAGCAAAGCTCGAAAGATACGTCAATTTGTGTCCGATTGATACTTCAAAAGTTCTTTCTTATCGGATTTTACTCAAACTTTCACTAATCTGTTATTATTCAAACCAACTAAATACCTCGTGAAGAGGAAAATGAGTTCGGATAATGGGAGGGATAACAAAGCATGGGAAAATATGGGAAACTGCAATGTACTAACAAATATTATTTCTTGTGTGGAATTCATTTACTTTTCATAAGAAATGTAGGAGATAGCGCGAACGCAGATCTCCGCTACCATAAATTATACGCCCGAGTTCCCCACGTTTGGGGGAATCGCAAGATTCAGCAAGCCGGAGTGCAATGGCAAGCCTCGCCCTGGGGGTGCATCCTTCTTGATCAATGCGACCCCTGCGCCAGGTAAGTATGCTTCGTAACGGCAACTGCATTGATTCATACAATTATTTCGCCACACAAAACACAGTTACAATTTTAACAAACCGGGTAATAAACGCATCACATATTTGGTATTTTATCACTAAATCGTACCTAAATTCATATTTATGTTCTAGAATAATATTAATTATCTTATATATTATTATATATAAATACATGAATATGACCGTTTCGCTCGAATGTGCCGAAAAATGCAATTATATGGGGAAATTTGTACAACGCACGCAGTGGCACAGAAACCAGAGTATGACTTCATGAATATTCATTTCCTTATCAATGCCTAAAGCGTGACGTCAGCTGCTTGCCTTTTGTTTGGCTGTCTATTGAATCGTTCGTAAATCGTTCCTGCGAGCGACGTACGCGCGCGGAAAAAAATCAGTGGTTATGTAGCGCGCGCGGACTTATATCACTGCTGATTTCCGTAGACAGCAGTGCAAGGACTTTGTGCTGCTGCCTGCGGTGCACTAATACCACTGCTGAGGGCGTTAGTAAAAATTATCTCAATAAGTCCCATTTGGAACAGATATTATGCAAATAACATAATAATCAGCGAGGGGGTTAGCATAATACTCCTCCTGGAGAGTCCTCTACCCGAAGAAACAGCGGAGTGTGTTTGGACTGTTTCAAATGCATGGTGAATGATTATACTAATGGCCGAACATAATTATGATTTACATTTACAAAAAAATAAAGTAGGGGCGTACCCAATCCCTCTGGCGTACCCAATCCCTCTCATTTGATAAATCACCCCATCACAAATCCATACATGTGAAATTTTAAGAGTAAATTGACAAAGTTAACTCAATAATAACTGGCTGGTCATAAGAAAATAATAATAATGATCAGTCATTAGCATTTTCCAAAGATCGATTTAGGAAAAAACAAATGCCTCGTCGCGTGTCCACTCACAACCAAACACCTGATTAGAATCTACTATTACATCATTCAAGTTTTATTAAACTTACCACACAACAGAGAAGTTGCCAGAACCACCACAGGAGGAACAGGCCCAGAGCGAGGAGTGCAAAAAGCAGCCCCAGCACTATGGCAGTTACATTAGGCTATTGGTGCCGAGTTTGATAACCAATGAAAGAAACAAAGCAAATGGGAGAAAAGAGGTTAACTTCATCACTAAGTTTGAAACATTCTGCACAATTAATTATTACAAGGGTTTTCCAGTAAACACTGGCAAATAACTTCTAACGAAATTAAGAGCGTTTTATTTGAATCACCGTTGACTGAGAAAACTATGGGCCTGTTAATAAATTGTTAACAAAAGGAAACGGAAAAAGGAAAAAGGAAACAGTCATGATAATTACTATAAATTTAACGGTGTTGATGTCTTTAGCTTTTAATTAATCCATAACAGATAATACACGAATCGAGACGTAATGTACACAGGGAAGTGTTCCCTGATGTAAGAGAGATAAATTAAAAGACAAACAGACCAATAACTTTCCTGGGCAGACAATGACTGTGACCACACTGGTGATGAAATATATTATAAGGGCGGTTGAGTAGCGAGAAAGATCGAGTGATGGGCACTCGGGCAGACAGATATATAATGTGGACAGAGAAAAGGTAATAGATAGATATATATAGATAAATAAAAAGATAGATAGAAAGAATGAAAGATAGATAGATATACAGACATAACAACGATAAACAGATAGACATATAGATAAATAGATAAACATAATGATAGGTAAATAGACAGATAGATAGATGGAAATATAGATAGATGGATAGATAGATAGATGGAAAGATAGACAGGTAAAGAGATAGATATATGGATAGATAGATAGATATAAAGATGGATATGTAAATAGATAGACAGACAGATATATAGATAGATAGATGGATGGATGGATAGATGAATATTATATATAGATATGGATGGATAGATGGATACATATATAGATAGATAGACACTAGATTATAGATAGATAGGTAAATAGATATAAATATATAAGAAGCAAAATGAGAGAGTGTGAAAAAGTAAATTATATAAAGAGAGAGAGAGAGAGAGGATCAATAAACAGATATGTAGACATAAAGAGGAGAGAGGGTGAAAGGGAGGCACAGACAGCATAGAGAGAGAGAGAAGGAGAAAGAGAGAAGTGGAGAAATGGATGGAGAAAATGATAGGAGGGTTAGGGTGCTGGGGAATTGAACAAAAGAAATTACGTAACTCGTCATTTACGTTTCTATGATTACGCTTACTATGAAAACATAAACAAAACACATTGGAGATAGTGATATGGTAATACCACTTTACACTTCTTGATATATTGGTAGAGTATAAGACTTACCGGTGTACAAGTCGAACCCGTTATCGTTACATTACTCGATATGAACGTCTTCCCATTCACTGACACCTGAAGCACCACAAAACTAAAAATAGGGGCAAAATGTGAAGAAAAGAAAAATATTCTTTTCCGTTTCTCATCTTTAAATAAATTCTCCTTTTGTGATTATTATCGAAATTTTCTGAACATAAATATATCTTAAGCTTGAAGATAACATTAAAAGCAAAATAATACATTTTCTTCATCTTCATCCCCCTCCTGTTTGAAGGTTCATAAAAAAATATAAATCATTACTAATTTCAGTTTTCTACATATTTTTGGGTATAGGCCAACACTACAACAGTCATCTAAAGCGGATTCCGCCCCCTCCCCGTTTATTTATTTCTGGATACGCCTTTCATCTTGTCATACATATCAACATAATATTATCAGGCTAAATAATCATATAAAATGATACGAAAACTTCAAGTTCGTTATGATAAAATAATAATTTGATAACTGAGGGTACAGATAAGGCACATATAAAATGATGAGCAAACTTCTTCAATTGTGTCATAATAGTTTTAGTTTTTATAACTTTGGTATCTTGACAAGCGATCACTATCATTGTATGTATTCTTTACTCGCTCTTTAAAAGCACATGCAACAATATACAAAATTCATACAAAAATATACATTTTACATAAAATTATACCATAAAAATTAACAAGATAAAAAGTCACCAACAATAATAACACCCACACATAAAATGTAAAATAAAATTGCAAGGGGATGCTGCAAAAGAGAAACCGCCACAGCAACGAAATCGTCGACACCCAAAGGATAACGTGTTATAAATACTCCACACACATTAATGATGTGCAATCAATTATGATTACCTTCCATCTTCTTCTATATGTGGGGCGGCACAAACCAATTCACTATCAGTCACTGAATACGGTGAAACCTCTGCGATTAAAAAAAATACATATATACAGATCAGTATGCGATTGAACAGCTAGCGGGCTTGATAAGAGGAAAGATGTCTAATTTGGAATAAGAGAAAGATAAACTAGTATAATAAATATTCGATAAATGCATCAGTTCTGATGTTCGGGAATTACATGTAGTTTATCAAAGTCCAATTTTCATGTTGTTGTCAAATTGACAGCAAGCTTGGTAAACGTAAAATGCAGGTTTCGCATTCATGTATAGATATCAAATGTTAATTTTATTTTATTTACCAATGGATATTCCGAACATAGAATTTATGTGGCGCATACTTTTCACCCGAACTCACTGCAATTTCGTTTCATTTGGCTTTACACACACACTGTTACCTGAATCTTTTGTTTCTCCTTTTATTTTTGTTTATTTCATTTATAAAGTGATTAAAAAACTGGAAAATAAATCAAATTTTAAATACATGTATGTATTCGGATGAATGGGAAATCTTTGTATTCTTCTTCTTTTTCTACTTTTTTAAAATTTATTTACTTTCTTTCTTTATTTATTTTGTATGTTATTTTATTTTTTTTTTTTTATTTTTTTATTCTTTTTATCTATTTATTATTATTATTATTATTTATTTATTTATTTATTTTTTTTTTTTTTTTTTGGGGGGGGGATTAGCTATATCTCACCTTGATTATCGGTATCATTGAGTCGAAAGTTGCAGAGTACTTTGGAGACATCGTTTGTTCGAGCGAAACCGTTCCCTTTGATAGTAACATTGAAGGTTTCTATAAAGCAAAAAGCAACACATTTTAACAATAAAAATGAATTATACGGTGGGTTTTACTGAACACATTATAACAGCTTTACATCATTTGGACATTTGAACGTTATCTGGTAGTTTGGGAATGAGCTATATTAAACACTTGCCTCTAGAAAATAAGCCGAATTATTAATGGTTGGATGGGGAAAATTTTCCTAGCTTCTATTTTTGCTGTCATAAAAACTGCAGTGGGTGATAACAAAATAGGAATATTTAACATGGTTAGTTGGGGGGGGGGGGGGGAGGGCATACGAACAAGATAGCCAACAATAAAATGTTCTCAAATTTCTTCCAAGATGTACATGCATCAACGTATACAAGTTTTTTTCGGGGGGGAGGGGGCACAGTATCATGATGCTGCCAATGCTCCGCTTCTAAATAAAATGTTTAAAAGAAAAGGAGCGAAACATTTAACTACTGATTGAACCGTAACCACATTATCACTATATACGAATAAAAAGACGAATATTGGCATTGGTCATCGTAATATATATACACAGAATAAATCCTTATTATTTATCTGCCTGATAATTAATTTAGGGACTAACAGATATTCAAACTTTATATCTTACCTCCTGTACAAACTTCAGTCGGATAAGCAGACAGGATTTCAACACATGACGTATTGACAATCTATGGATAGATCATAATTGTAAGATATTATCATTTTCATGTTTTTAGATAAAATACATGTGTTCACATCCGAAATATGCATACAAAATACTGATCATAAAATCATATATTTCATATTTCATACATTATTTTTTTCATTTCGACCAAAATACAAATACAAAAATCACAATATGATATTACTTCCTTTCATGTTTTTAGTCAATATCCGACATTGACATAAAGAGTACTGATATTATTCTTCAAGGGTATACGTCTATATGATGGAATACTAATCAAAAGTGTTAGGAACATTAAGCTAATGCTTACTAAAGTCACCATGTACTGGATGTCAACGAGTTTCCTCATATGATTTCAACAATTTTTTAAGGAAATCGTAGAAAAAATTCTTTTAGTGAGCTACAAAATGTTTTATAACCCCCATCACCATCATCATAAAGGTTTCACTTTGTCATACTATCGTTTTTTTTCTTCTATTTTTTTAATAAGAAAATCAGAAGATAACGATTCCATTTTCACATTTTTGTCTGACCTGGTCGATGACGCTGTCAAGGTCATTGAAGGTATCGCCTCTGAAGATATGATTGGAAGGCGGTTTGTCTGCGACTTCAATGAGGTCTGTAATATCACTGTCACCAACACGCACAGCCAGCACCGAGGCACCCAAATTCCGTACGATATTTGCCTACAAGACGAAAATGATTATGTCTATTAATAATACTTTTTTTTTTGGGGGGGGGGGGGGGGAGGCTCTGACGAAATATGCTTCAAAATTGTTTGGAACATAAATATAACCGATGCAAAGAAATGTCAGGTGTCTAAAAAGGGCATTTGTAGGTTGTACGTCCTTCACTCCTTGGCCTGAGTGATGTTTTCCCATAAAGAATGCGGCCCGATCTTATCCCGGTTCGGACGTTTAATTGCAGCATATTTCCAGACTTCTTTATTCTCTTCCCAGTTGGTTTTATTGGCTCTACTCCTGATCCAGTATCTTCTACATTTCCTTCCAAAGTGTATTTCAAGAGAAACTTCCATTCTTTTGATGTGTCCAAAGTAATTTCTCTTTCTTTCTTCCACTTGTCCCGTCGCGATAGTTTGTTAAAATCCTGCATGTCGTATGCAATAATTATGTCTTGTTTTTCATATTATTCCACGATACCTGTTTTATGGAATCCATATAGTCATCGAGTCGTCCGTCTGTCAACGTTATGATCACACTGGCAGTGTCGCCACCTGGAAACGAAGGAGAGACGAAGGAGGAGAAGATGATGTAGCAAGAAGAAGAACAGAAAAAAACAAAAAAAAGAAGGTTATGAATGAAAAGTGACGATGAAATATGAAGAAAACGTTAACACCATGGTAAAAGAAGAAGATGATGATGTTCAATTGGTGGACGAACAAGGAAGCAGGTGTTCAACAAGGACAAAATAAGAGAAGAACAACAACAACAGCAAGAAGAACAACAACAACAAGAACAATAATAATAAGAAGAAGAAGGAAGAAAGAGGAGGAGGAGGAGGAGAAGAAGAAGAAGAATAACAGCAACAAGCAGCAGACAAAAAAGGGGGAGGAGGAAGAGGAGTGGAAAAAGAACAAGACGTATGTATAGGAAGCGGGAACAAGAAGCAAAAAAATATAATAGAAAATGGGAGAGATAAAAAATAACGAATATGGAAAGAAAGAAGGACAGAATTCAATCGAAAACTGCTTGATGAATGGAAAACAAAAGTGCTACAACTCCCTTAAAATGACTTTCTTTCATCATGTTTATATATGAAATTGATGGAAAATAAATATATTCGTCATTTATAAATCAGAGACAGTGAGAGTTAGAGAGGTATAGCTGACCTGGTATTGGGTACCATATACGCGGTGTCCCAGATGTACCATAATGTAGGCATGCATTCATTAATCTACTATATTTTGATGTATTTCTTGTATACTCTTTGTTTTAGCGACAATCAGAATTTTTGTAAATCTCTGTATTTTCAACAGCAAACTTGATAAGATAATTAGTGATTTTTTTTGAGGGCGGATGGCCGTTTGTTTTAGAAATGGAGATGACTGAGCATATGGAACCCGCACAAAGTCATGTTACGTACTGATCAGGAAATAAGGTACAATTTTCTATCTATTGTCCTGAGTTATAGTGTGTTTTACTTATAATTTCATATTATTGTTATCTTCCCTTATCTCCTCTCTCTCTCTCTCTCTCTCGTGTACATACAACACAACCTCTCTTTAGCTTTACTTTTCTCCTCAGCTGTAAAACGCAACTTTGCGACTCCCTTCACCCCTCTCTGGACTATCATTAAGAAAATTTCGTAATATAAACTTCTGCCGAGGTTCGAACTCGTGGTTTTTTTCACCAAGAGAGGACTGGATTATCCGATTATCCACACAGAACAGCTGCTCGATGCCCTTGCTCGTTTTATTATATCGCTATAATTCGTTTTCATGAATATTTACGCAGACTAGTCTTGACGGAATAAACCGTATTAGTATGAAAAAATTCGAAATCTGCCTAGGTTTGGTTACAAAAAAAAAGACGCGTCCAGGGGCGGATCTAGCTTTTTTGCAAGGGGGTGATTTGACCCAACTTTTGGAAAAGGTAGACCCGTATTTTGTTGGTCTCGCCAGCTTCTCGAAGTTATGGGGGTTCCAGTTTCCCTCCATAATTCCCTGACAAGCAAAAAAAAAATAAAAAATTTTACTTGGCAGCCCAAGGGTGGGGGGGGGGGGGGGGGGTTAATTTAAACCCCCTAAACCCCCCGTAGATCCGCCACTGTTGTCTGCGAGTATATCATCATTTTATATTCCTTGAATCTCTGTATGTCTCTCTGTCTCTCCCCTCTCTCTCAGATGCTCTTCATTATTTCTACATTTCCCCCCGCTCTAGAAATTTTACAACGTTCTTTCTGTCTTCCTATCATATCACTTTCTTACTCCCCATCAAATCAATCTTCTATCTGAATAGATGTTTAGTAGTACAGAATCGGAAAATGGCGTTGAAGAGAGACATACTGAAGTATTGTTCGATTTCGGCTTTCTGTTCATTCTTGCGATACACTCCGATGAGTGCAAGACGAAAAGCTTTAGTATGTCTCTCTCTTCAACGCCATTTTCCAATCTTCTATCCTTTAAATTGTGTCAGTTCATTCTACCATTCTCTCTCTTATTCATCCCCTTCCTCTCTGTCTCTCTCTCTCCTTTTTTCTCTTATTTTTAGAGGTGACAATTTACTAAATGTATTTTCCGTTTGCATTTTCTTTCTGTTCTCTTCATCACTTTCCTTTTTATTCCACCATTGGTTCCACCGACTGTCTATTATTTATATGACATCATGTTTTTGAAATACATTTTCCTCAAGGCATTCCATATTTGATCTTGTTTATTCTGATTCTGAAATGGACAAGATCTGTAAGTACTCAATTGGCAATTATGACCCCCCCCCCCCCCGAAACAAAAAACAAAAACAAACAAACCCACCAACAACAAACAACAACAAACAAACAACAGAATAGATAGTTGAAGCTGCGAGATAAGCAATTCATTGGCGTCTCTTGATGCAGTAAAGAAGTGTGTGAGAGAGAGAGGGGGAAAGATGGGGAGGGGAGAGGGAAAGAGGAGGGAGGGAGAATAGGGAGGGAGAGAGGAGGGAGGGAGAATAGGGAGGGAGAATAGAGAGAGAGAGAGAGAGAGAGAGAGAGAGAGAGAGAGAGAGAGGGCGCTGGAGGAGAGATATAAATAGATAGAGAAAACTGAAGAGCGCAAAAGGAGGAATGGAGCACTGTGATTTGCACAAATCTGTGATGGATCATAAAACAGCAATGATTACATCAAATGGTAAAGCATATCCATAAATTACACTGTAAAAAAAACTGTCTGTAATTTTACAGCAAATCTGGCGTCAGCAGAGTCGCCATAACTTCTGATGTAAAAAATACAGATTAGTTGTAACTTTTTCCTATGAGACTGATGTACAAATAACATCAGATTAGCTGTTATGAGTAAATACAGAACTAATCTGTATTTTTGCCCCTGTAAAAATACAGATATTTTTTACAGTATATGTAATGTAGTAGGAATTCTCTTCATTTCTGCCATAATTTGTACTGGGTATTTGAAGACAAAATGATCCAACTTCAACTACCAGTTGATCTATATTTCTCCGTTATGCAATTACCATCATTTGCAAAAGTTTAAGACCACTATTCCAAAATGCAATAAGTCAAAGAAAGAAAAAAAAACTTATTTCTCAGACATACAATTATTTTCATGGCATAACCTATGTATCATACTTGAACTATAGGCTTATACCATTACTCTTGTGCTACTGATCACTGTAGTAAACATGTTATGTAATCATTCAATGAGACAAAAGAAAGTATTCCAAATTATTGAAATACCCACAAATCCCGAGGTGGTCTTTAACTTTTGAAAATGATGGTAGATCTACGGAGTAATCAGGATTTTAGGCGGCACGCGCGTAAACTTTTATTGCGGCAGGCGTCGCTTATAATCCCATTGTTTTCCAATACAAAAACCTTTACCAGACCACTGTTGTTGTTCTCTACCAGGTAAGGTATAGAGATCGATGGCCACGCCTCCTTTTTCATAAAAGATGACCAACTAGCCACCATGCAGCAATAAACCCTGTCTTCTGTTATCATGGTCCCGTTACTCCTATCAAACTATGATTTATCATAACAACGGGGGTGGGGGTTGCCTTTTGTCCAGAGTAAATACCCTCATCTCGTGTCCGTACAATGCAAATAACTTCTCACCGTCGTCCATAAAAGGGGCCGACCTGACGTCGAAATCATCACTTCAGCAAGCCCTTCCTCTGATACAAGCAAGGAGTTATCAACTCCTTGATACAAGTAAGTAGAGATGGGACTAAGCGGTCTATTGATCGGGCGGATCATGGGTCAATTTCATCAACTTACGACATACAATAATTTCAAAGTTTCAATCACATTCATTTCGTTATTATTATTCAGTGGCTTTATCGTAAATTAGTCCAACAACTCGCTTACATGTAGCCCACCAAGTTTATGAAACGCATCTTGGAGTATTAATTCTTTCTTTACTTTAATACTAGGCAAATGTGTATGATCCCATTGAAATGTAAATGTAAATGTACTTATTTATTTATTCATTCATTTATTTATGTATTTATTCATTTATTTCTTTACATGTTTATTCATTTTATTCTATTTTATTTATCTATTTATGTATGTATTTCATTTATTTAGTATTTTGACAATATTCAATTCTTTTCATCACAGAATTCGACACAAGAGGAATTCTCAGACGGCTGCATCAAACGTCAAGTAAGAAGATTTGCAAATAAACACACGCCTCGGAAAGTATATAGCAAAGTATCAAGGATCGTCTTCAAGTCATGCAAGTCATATTGTTATCGACGAATTTCATTTCGGTTTCACGGAGTTCCCTCGCCTATGAAAGAGTCGAACAGGTAAATTCATATTGTTGTTTAAAGGGGGTGGGTACTTGTTTTTCCGAAGGTTCATAATTCCAAAGGTTCGTAATTCCGAAACACATATTTCCCATAGAGGGTGGTTCATAATTCCGAACATTTGATTCACTTATCCGAAGGTTTGTAATTCCGAAAATGAAATAGGGTTCATAATTCCGAATCCGAAATAGGGTTCGTAATTCCGAAATTGAAATAGAGTCCTTCATAACTTTTTCGGAATTACCAACCTTCGGAAATATGAACCCTTTTTGATTTTCGAAATTATGAACTCTATATCATTGTCGGAATTACGAACCCTATTTCATTTTTGAAATTACGAACCCCATTTCATTTTCGAAATTATGAACCCTTTTTCATTTTCGGAATTATGAACCTTCGGAATTACGAACCGTCTGAGTAACGAACCTTCGGAAAAACGAACCTTCGGGAATACGACATGTAACCGTTTAAAGCAGGGTTGGCAAGATTCAAATCAACTTGACTTAAATAGCGATTTAAATCGTGATTTAAATTGCCTTGAGATTTTTTTCAAGTCGCTGATTTAAATAATAAACAAAGGAAACTAATAATCAAAGAAAATACTATAAAATAATAAACAACAAAAAATGATGTTAAATTTGTTAATGCGACAAAAAAATGACTGAAAGAAAATTCATTTTTAATTTTTGTTTTAGCTAAATAGGTCACCCAAGTGAAAGAGGTTTTGTATTCAAAATAATGTCTGATATTAGATATAATAAAACTATCTGTTTCTTTTCTGTAGGAGCAACATTTCGGACTATATCTTAAAAAATCAGATAAATCCGATTTTCTCTTTTTAACTTAAACAAAAATTGACCATGATTTTTTCAACCGTGGTTTTAAGTTACTACCAACCTGGCTTAGTACCAGCAAGGAGGTACTATATGCCTAGTTCCACCTTGGTACCAGCTAACGAATAACGATAACGACCACTTTATTCATGATTAGAGGTACTCCCTATACAATTTATTTTAACTCTCATTTTTCGAGTCAACTTAATTCAAAGGATTTGAATCATGCGTAGTAAATCTACATTAAACGGCTTGGAAAACAACTTGAAAATTCTGCGCAATATCATCTTCTACATGTTCTAGCTGTGTTTCAGGCAAATAATATGCCTCATGTATTTCTTCGCTTTCCGGCACTTAAAAGAAAAATGAATCAAAGTTTGAGCAAAACCCTCTTGTAATCATTTTGTAAATTCATTATCTGTAGGTTAATATACCCTTGAAAAACAATTTTTTTAAATGGACAATAGTTACTTTCAATTTTCAATTTCAAATTCATCTCAGTTTGACACCTCCAATAATTATTTAGAGAATTATGTCATTATAAATGTGATTGTTTTGTTTTATTTAATTTTTTTAATTTTTGGGGTTTATCTTGATATCCCAAGCACTTCTGATATCATTATCGATTAATTGGGACTAGGCCTTGAGGGACCAAGTGCTTGCATCAATAATTAATATTCGGGGGGGATGAGAGGATAGGGGGTAGCATGGGATTGTCAATGTAACAAAACATGTGGCATTTTGCATCATACCCCTCGCATAAAATCTTAGCGGTGTGCCCCTGACACCAAAGGGTTGACGCCCATGACTAGTTTAAAAGACATGTATAAGGGTAGGCCCTGTTTGTTTCCTTATAGCGGCCAATATATACGCGCGATTTTAATATATACCATTTATCATCATTTCTTCCAAGAAACACGTGATCATGTTCCCTTTTAAAAGCGAAATCAATTACATGCAAAGCTCGCCTGACTACATGGAACCTAGTAAAATTAATGGTAAATATCCCAATTATATTCAAATTCATACTACTCACTGGTGATTAAATCTTATAGCAAGTTCTGTTTTCTATTTTATTCATAAAATAATCACTTCATAACCTCGGATTTCTTCCTTCATAATTTTCTTTTTTCCTTCATAATTTATTTTCCCCTTCCTTTATTTTCTTCTTCCACTGTCCATCTCTGTCTGATCTGACTCTAGTTCAAGGGCGGATCCAGGATTTCAAAAGTGGGGGGGGGGGGGGGGCATGTACCGGATTTCCCACTATGTAGATCCGCCACTGCTCTAGTTAACCGTCTTTGTATAAGATTAGTTATCAATGTATTTTATACTTACAATTGTTATCATTCTATTGTGTTGTGTCTGCTAAAATATTGAAACTTGTTATGATTATTTCTATTTGTATATTCATTTCTTGTAAATTCATACCAGTGAAAAACAAATTTTAAAAAATGTACTCCTCATTTCTTAAATAAAACTCACATTAAAAGGACGGTTAATCATTGTAAAGTTCTGTTCTTTTTGCCTTTTTTCACAGATATCAAATTAGAATCAACTCTGGCAACCACCGCGACGATCCCATCAACTGATTGTGACGTCATTCTAATATGGCGTTCAATCGAGAAGAAAGTTTTGAAATAGCTGGAGAGGTCCTCCGTGCGTTGAATCAGGAATTTGATGACGTCACACACAATGGGCACAGTGGCTACCACACTGGTTCTTATGCTGGTAGTGAAATGAGCTTCGACTCGTCTTCCAGCATGTCTTCGGTTGCCGAGCCCTTCTTTCACAGCGACAATGACAACGTTGGTGTTGCTGACACAACAACGACGTTCCTGATGTCGACCATTGATCGAGAAATCTACCTTCCTAATCAACATCATCAACCGCATGGAGGAAATCCTCAGTGGACAAATCCCCCTCGATATCATCTCCTAGATCAGAGCGAGTACTTTCAACAGCAGCAGCAACATCAGCTGAACTATGTAGATAGACTGCAAGAAAATGAAATCCAGCCCAAAACTAAACAAGAAAACGCAGAACCATATTCACGTACATTCGAAAAAACAAAAACGACTTCTAGAAGGTCTGCTAAATCCGCCCAAACCGTCAGCAAAGTGGGTCGAAAACTACCCAAAGGTCCCGATGGCAATATCATGTACAGCAAGCGACGCGCCACCGAAGACCGGCGCGAGCGCGTCAACACGCGAGAACGCGATCGCATGCATCAACTGAGCGAGGCGTTCGAACTACTCCGTGGGGTCCTTCCGCAAAAAGCTCTCGATGATCACCCCTCGCGGACCGGTGGTCGAAGGCTTCAACGATACCCTGTACGACAGAAAATTAGTAAGGTAGATACTCTCATCCTGGCACAAAACTACATCCTGAATCTTCAAGAGATGTGTAAGAACTCACCCGAAGCTCAGACTAAAGCAGTAGCAGCAGTCGATTCTTCGTGGACTTATTTATAATACATGCTTTAATATGACTGAAAAATAACTTTTTTTCGCCCAGCTGGAAGCCCGATTTTAATGAGGCAGAATTCTATGACCCTTCAAGCAGGCTTTTGCGAATTTGAAAATAATTTAAAGACTAATCGTTTCCAAACCACTATTCCATCCATTTTTTGGAAGCCCAGCTTCCTTGAAGCATTAATATTTGGACTTTATTTATTGTATCATTTTCCGATCCTATACTTGTCTTATTTATTTCGCATTGATTTTGATCGACATTTTTGGATTTCCTCTCTTTGGGAGTTTATATGTAGTTTGTAGTATTTTATCATAATAATAAAGCTCTGTTGTAATGTCATCATTATATTTCTTCGAAAAGCTTTTGTGTTCATATTCACTGAAGTGTTTGATTGACAGGTAAATTGATTGATTGATTAATTGATTGATCAACTGACTGGTTGATTGATTGAGTAACAGATTGATTGGTTGAGTGATAAAGTTTGGTTGGTCGGTTGTTTCTCCGTTGGTGAGTACATGGATTTACGAACTGACGGACAGATTGACTTTTACAATTTAGCGGGCCAGTGGTTTTACCAACTTGTTCTGTACGAACTACTCCAACATCATCCGCATCTCGTAACCATAGTAACATACCTGTAGCCGAGATTTGATTGTTGGCCTTCTCAATGCCAAGATGTAGGTATGTTCCTCCATCTGTGACCACAGCACGAAGACGTTGGATTCCCTGGATGAGTGCAGCTCTGGGGAACATGATGAAAAAAATGATACAGGCTTGTAGGGTCCATGATACAGGTAATAGATGTATTTGTGTACTTAGAAAGAGACAGACAGACAGACAGACAGACAGAGAGGGAGAGACAGACAGAGAGAGATAGACAGAGATGGAGAAAGAAAGAGAGGGAGAGAGATGGGGGTTGTATTGGAAGGTACAAGATACAGAGCAGTTGAATACAGGAATTAATGTAATTATGGAGAGAACTAGATGGAGATAGAGAAAGAAAGACAAAAGACAGAGGGGTAGGAGAGAAAGAGACAGAAAGAGAGAGAAAGACAGACAGACAGACAGAGACAGATAGACAAAGATGGAGAAAGAAAGAGATGCAGAGAGATGAAGAGAGAGGGGGAGGGAGAGTTGTTGGAAGGTACAAATTACAGAGCAGTTGAATACAGGAATTAAATATGTAATCATGGAGAGAACTAGATGGAGATAGAGAAAGAAAGACAAAAGACAGAGGGGTAGGAGAGAAAGAGACAGAGATAGAGAAAGACAGACAGACAGAGAGAGACAGATAGACAAAGATGGAGAAAGAGAGAGGGGAAGGGGGAGTTGTATTGGAAGGTACAAGATACAGAGCAGTTGAATACAGAAGTGAATGTAATTATGGAGAGAACTAGATGGAGATATGGAGGGAATGAAAGACAGAAAGAGAGAAACTTAGATCAGAGAGAAAGAGAGAGAGAGAGAGGGGGTGGAAAGTATTACGAACACCCCAAAAAAAAAAAACCAACAAAATAAAAACAAATCAAGGGGAATACCGACGGCCACTGAAGCATATCAAATTAACTATAAAAAAGAGAAGAAAATAAATGGGAAATATGATTTCGGGTAGGCCATGCCAAGGCCCGAAGGGCGGGGGGGGGGGGGGGAGCTTTCCCGGCATATAACAATATTTAAGGGGTAAAATATTTCAGTTCTCAGTAGGGAGAGGCGACAGTTTTGCTCCCCCCCCCCCTCCCCCCGTCCCCCCGCCCATCCCCGATCCGCATAATTTATATTTTTCTGTATTACATATCTCTCCAAAAGAAAGATAAAGAACTCATTTCGTATCATGACGAATAGACGTATATATGAGCGTGTCTGTATGATTGTTAATGGGTTTACAATACACACCTGTCACTCGTGAGCTTCGTGATGACTTGAGCTGTCGATGAGAAGGTGATAAACGACGCACGAACTTTGGAACTGGAGGTGGAGAAAATCAAAACCATTCAACAATAATATTTCACTTTCGCACACTTCCCTCTTATTTGGAATCTCTATCACAAATGTCCAGAAAAAAGGGGGTTTGGTTTGCATGGAATAACTAGATCATTATATAGGACATTAGATTGCTGGATTCACTTTCAAGAGTAAATAAACACTTACATTGATACAGAAAACATCATACAGACCAGGGAAGTTCCCTGTACAGACGATCTCTACTTCTTCCCAATAGAAACTGGCGGAATCATGAAAGAGGCGAGCAGCGTGCTTTCCCCTAATTTTTAAGTCCAGCTCCCATTAACATGATGTATAGGCAAGGCCAAGGTATTATTTTTCTGTGTCCCATATACGTTACCAATCATCATGGGAATTAAAGGAGAATTAACCCCTGAGTACAAATTTACTTATATTGAAAGGTGTAATATATTCCTACTTATTGGCCTAAATCATTTTCTAATAAGATATCAGAAAAGGGTATAAATAAAGATATTCCAACACCCGGTATCGTCTCCTACTCATTTACATGGGGGTTGCCATTTTCTTGCTGATTTGGATTTGTACATGAACCATTGAGAAATGTTCCGGTCAGGAAGATATTTTGAATCCAAGACCTAAATTGCTTTTCTTCATTACCTAAAATCCCATATGTGACGAAAAATATAAAGTGGGTGTTTACATGATTTATAAAAATTAAATCTTTATAATGATACTTTTAAATTGTCTGGTTTTGCTTAACAAAAATCTATTTTCTTGGGTTTGCCAAACAGAGCAGTATGCAGCATGCATTCTGACTTTTCAAGTCCCATTATCCGAAAGCAGGTGAATGCATAGTTTGCTGCTATAGATGCTCAGGGAAGAAGCATCCATAAAATTTGAATTAATTTGCTCCGTCCATTGCGTCACAGTATCTAGAAAATAGATTTCTATTAAGCGAATATCGATTTTCAACAGAAATATATAAGGAAATCTTCAGTTTAAAAATAAATTGACATATCTATTCTATATTTTTAATCTCAAATGGGTTTTTAATTTTGTAAAAGGCAGAAAAGGCAGAAAAGGAAGAAAATCTTCTTGTACACATAAAAAAATGGCAGCCCCCATGTATTGCTAGCAGACGATACATATTGCTAGCAGATGATAAATTTTGCTCAGAAAATCTTGATTCGTATCGATCTCGTATATTTTGACGCGAAGCCATATAGTCTAACAAGTAGGAATAAATAACACCTTTCAACACTATCGTCTTTATTGTTTGAGGTTAATTCTCCTTTAAGAATATACACTACATTGTAACTGTTATTCCCTTGATAGTTGATCTGATCCCAGCAATAGAGTTATCTGGTTATCTACCTATATGGTAACCTTCGGGACAAAATACTATGGACTTGTAAATACCAACTTTTACGCTATGGAGGCACGTGTCCCTCTTTCCCCTAAAAAAGAAAAGAAAATCATGAATTGGCCATTGAACATTTATGTAAACCTATACAAAATATTTTAAGACTTCTAAGGAAACACTTCAGACGTTTCCGAGTTGCGACCTCAATCGTTCATGGCCTAAGAGTTTCTCACGCAAATGCACTTTAAAAAAACCCACATAACCAACTAAAAACATAACCAACTAAAGTAAGTTTACAAAACATGGCACTATATTTTCCCTTTATAAATAGACTACATTGATAAGTATTCCAATAATCTACAAATAGAGCATCTCGATCTCTCAGATTAGTACGAATAATAGTATCAAGAGTAGCAACACAAGAGTCATTATACAACGCACTTGAGTAACCTCTAAAATAAGAACACACAATCGCCAAAAGATAATCATAATCATTAATGAATATGAAAATTTACGATTAACGTGCGCATAATCTTTTTCAGACCTTTAATTCCACCGGGGGAAAGTGCTCCCATTCTGCCCTGTATATACACAACTGCAAACATTTTGTGTAACAGGCCCCTGGTGTGAATAAAAATTCCGAAAATGAAATAGAGTTCGTTATTCCGAAAATGAAATATATAGGGTCACGCTTCGTAATTTCTAAAATCAAATAGGATTCGTAATTCTGAATATGTAACTGGGTTCATAATCCCGAAAATGAATTAGAACCATGTTCGGAATTACGAATGATTCGGGGGAAAAAGAGAGTGCCCCAAACAATGATACCTTGTGAATCTGCTTAGTAGAGCTGAAGTAAAGTTGACAGTTTGCTGCTGGAAGTGGTCTTCTGTCACACTTCCTGATCTGAGAAACAAGTAGAGAGAGAAAGAAAAACAATTAATGGAGAACTGTTTAACCCACAGGAGGTTAATGGAGGACGCTTACACTAAAGAGACTAAAGTTATATTTAAATAATTCCTTTGATCTGCTCAATAACTAGATACTGGAGGTGCGAAAGTCAGATTGTTCAAAAGGAGAGTGAAGAATCTAGAATAATTATGCACAGTGATTACGAAGACATATTTTAAACACAAATGAGAAATTCTTTGCGAAGAGTCCACGAAATGCACTTCAGGTGATAACGCTTTCCGTTCGGAAAATCAAAAATTAAGATTGTAAACCAAATACCTTGTCAAGATAGGCAGCCCTTCATTTATTCAGTCATTCACTCACTTTACCATATTTTACTCTTTCCCTGTTTTCCCGTCACTTTTAATTTCATTCCGTCACTACATATACTAACTGATTGGAAATGCTGCACACATTATGCAGGCTTATGATACACAATAGCTATAGTAATATTCATCATGATGATGTGCACAACGTCATCATCAATTACAAACATTTGACCAAAAAAAAAATAGACATTATAAATGAGATGCCATCATTTTTGTCGCTATAAAATCATCTTCATCATTCTTATACTATACCATCCGTATCACTTTACATATTTTTATTTTCATCATCATCATCATCATCATCATCATCATCATCATCATTTTCAAGAATCCATACTACATCATTATGTTTACTGGGAGAACCATACCATTACCACCATCAGCAGTAACAAAATTACAAGTATAATTGTCCTAACTACGAGGGGGTATACATTAGCAAGACATTTAAAGCGAGCTGGTCATGGGGTATAAGAATATAGAAGAGACTCCAGGAAAAAATCTAGATGTCTGTCTTCCACACACAAACTTCATAGCTCGTGAAAACCCTGTGACGTCAAAATTTAATCCGGGGATATTTTTAGGATCCGGTGGCGTACCTCGCTGATCGTTAAATCGGCAATTTCGCTAAATCCCCTTTTCCAGTGAATATGATTCATCAGAGCCAGCCTTGTGCATGCATTACACACCAGCCAGAAACAGTCGTGTTGGATTATCACGGTTTATTCAAGAGGTAATGTGGTTGAATTTAGCGACCAACTATTGATAGGATGTAGATATGTGACGATGAATCACGCATCTTCAAGCACTTATTACTTCTAGACATTCGTATTTTAGGCTGCTAATTTTAGACAGGGGATCACCCAAGACACGGTAGGCCTAAAGAGTCCCGGCACTAGGGTTAAGATATGCTTATCATTGTAACAAATCAAATTTCACTTTGGGTATAATACGTCTAACTGATTACATCCTTGGGAGAGTTTCAGTAAGTGTTTTGTCAGAGGTTTTTTCCCACAACTATTATAAGCTACTGAAATCATTGCAACTGATTGGCTGAGAGCAAATTTGTCGGTCAAAATCACGGACAAAACACTTGATGAAACGCTCTTCTGGTACGAATTTAAAGACGAAAGACTTTTACGTTTGTCGAGGAAAGATATCAAAGCACTGAAAAGAATTAATACCATGGTATTTAGTTACATTACCATGGTATTTAGTTACAATACCATGGTATTTAGTTACAATACCATGGTTTGTAGTTACATTACCATGGTATTTAGTTACAATACCATGGTTTGTAGTTACATTACCATGGTATTTAGTTACAATACCATGGTTTGTAGTTACATTACCATGGTATTTAGTTACAGTACCATGGTATTTAGTTACAATACCATGGCATTTAGTTACAATACCATGGTATTTAGTTACAATATTATACCAAAAGATATCTGGCTTTTATTACTTCAAATCTACTTGCGTATTAATTGAAAAATGAAATTATATTTCATAGAGATAGAAGTTAATCACAGTATTCAGTGAAAGAGAAAAAAGGGTAAATGTATCGTACCAGTCACCTGAAATAAATATCAATACAGGTAAAATAATGTGACTTCATGTCATTCATTGTTCATTTAAGACGAATCAAAAGCGATTTTTAATCATTTGACTTTATATTGACAGTATATGGTCAAAATGAGATAGTTTATCGTTAAACTAAACATAACACCTATTAAATTTTCAGATTATAATAGTTCAGAAACGAATCGAAATCGAATATATCTAACTTTTATAGAAAGGGCCAAAACGTTTTGCAACAAATCAAAGGTACCAACTAAAATTAGTGACTACTTATAAAATGTCATAATTTTCTTATCACTTGTCCAATTTCGATGTTTGACCCTTTCCATGACCATTGCTCGTATTATCTTCATTTAATCATGAACCCCATACCACTTGATGCTAGCCAACTTTCGAGTTACTTCACAGTTGGTTTCCGGTCCAGGGTCCAATTCGTGAGAGAGGTCACAAGGGTCACATGATCAAGGTCTTTTTAACCATCATTTTCTTGCAGTCAGGGTTCTGTCACGGTATGAGATCATCGGAAAGAATAGGGTACGGGTGTTTCCTCGTTTTTTGTATAAATACATAATTATATAGGCCTATACGTTAACCATGGGTGTGTGTGTATCCATGCATAAACCAGGGAAATGTTACATTTCCCTGCATGCATAAACCAATACCGCTTGCTGACATACACGTAGGCCGAGGCTACAGATAAAATTTCTTTTCAAAAGATTTTGTCAAATTTCGAATTTCTGGGGTTTCATAACCCGGATTCTGTTCCGAACCTCGAAGGTTTTATTGACTTTACACTCGATCATTACAGAGTAGAAATATTAACATGAATAAGTTAAACGTAATTACAAGATAACACTTTCGCTTATCATATCACGTTCTCTAAAAAGCACCAAGTTTGAAATTTTCATCTCTTTCCCTTCACATGTTTCACGCTGTTGTTTGGCAATCAACTTATAATGGAATTCTCGCATCTCTAGATATAAATAGTATCTCCTGAATATATGAATAGTGTAAATAATGGCTTTAACAATAATAACTAAAAACTAATAATAACAGAACGGGGGTGGGGGTAGGGGGTGGGTGTGGGGATGGGGGTAGTGTGTAATCAGTCTTAAAGGTTGTGGACAGACGATGGCCAAGACAACCAGGACAATTTGGTGTGTAATCGTTCTTAAAAGTTGTGAACAGCCGATGGCCAAGACAACCAGGACAATTGCTTAGAATAAGCCCAACGCTGAAGATTGAGACCCTCGCATGCATTTACACCTCAAAAAGCTTCTAAGTATAAATCATATCGAATAGCAGTTGGTGCTTCATTGCCAACTTGTCACTAATTTTCAGGATGACATGACAAGCGTTATAGTCACAATTTCTAAAATCACAATTTATATGTTGTCCATGATTTCAGAATGGAAAAATGCGGCCGGATTACATATATTCATAATTGGCAGGAAATCGAACACAGGTGGTATTTCGCTTCGGCGAACATGATATAAATTTGAAAGAAATTGGCGCTTTGAGGTTTGCTATGGTCATTGGTAATGCTTAGTCTGATTTTGAAACAACATGCGTAAATACATCCCACATGAATACTGTCCTATTTCTGTAATGGTGAAAAGAATCTCATAATTCTCATTAGCATGTTTATGCCATTAAATTTCAATTTCTTCTGTCCTTAAAACAGTTACTTATGCATGAAATGACTATCGAGTGAAATTGAGTGAAATTTAGGAAGAAACTAAAAAGTGTATATTATTCCATAATGACATCCACGGATGAACGAACCGTTGTTGATAAAAAATGGGTTTACATGCCTTCTGTATTGAAAACATTTAAAGGATAATTCACTGTAAACAAGCAAAACCATGAATACACGTCTAAATAAGTCATATTTTTATCTCATATAGCCATACGAACATATTGTTATTGTTGGATTATGATTGAAGCGTTGTCATGGGAACAAACTAAGTCGCACCTCCATTGGCGCCAATAATGCTTCAAGACTCCTAGACATACATGTCTGTTGGACAACCTTGTATTACCAGATAATGTATATCTGCTGAAGGAATAGACGTGTCTAGGCCTATGATTGGTCCTCTTTGTTTTTTCTTCATAACTTTCTTGATGGAAAAAGAGATATATACTCGGGTCATCTTAGGGTCATACTTTCTCCATTTGAGTCTTCAATAATTATTGTCATCCATGATTTGGAGGTCATTCATGTTACAGGGCAAAGTCGACAGCACGGAGGGGGGGGGGGGGGGGGGGGGGGGGGGGGTACTCGTTTTTCCAAAGGTTCATAATTCCGAAACGCAAATTTCCCATTGCAAGGGGTTCATAATTCCGAAAATGATGTAGGGTTCGTAATTCGGAACATTTGATGCTTTACTCCGAAGGTTCGTTATTCTGAAGGTTCATAATTCCAAAAATGAAATAGGGTTATTTCCGAAGGTTCTTAATTCGGAAATGTAATGTAGGGCTCTAATGTATTTTCGGATTTACGAACTTTCGGAATTATGAACCCTATTTCATTTTCGGAATTATGAACCCTATTTCATTTTCGGAATTACGAACCCTATTTCATTTTCGGAATTATGAACCCTTTTTCACTTTCGGGATTATGAACCTTCGGAATTACGAATTGTCGAAGTAACGAACCTTCCGAATTATGAACCTTCGGAAAAACGACATGTAACCGACGGCACATAGTGACAATGCGTTTAGACCCCCCCCTCCCCCTTCACAACCGTCCTAAATATGGATCAACACCCCTGTTTGACGTATCTGACCCCGATAGTGATATCACCTCACGACAGAGAAAACAAATAATATCGCACCGTTGTCATTTTGGATATTTTTTAATTTTTTAATTTTTTAAAATTATACCCCAGCCTGGACTATTATTCTGTGCGACTACCCCGAAAATTATCCTCCGTTAACAAACTATTCATATATCCACGAGGAGAAATATACCCGGATAACTACCCCCGGACAAATACATCTGCCTCAGGGTGATTGGAGTAGTTGTCCTGGGGTAATAGCCCCTAGGGGTTAGTTGTCCAGGATTAACTGTCCTAAGGTAGTCGTCCTGATACGGGTATTTTCGTGATTTTGACAAGGCGTTAACTCGACAATGTAATATTATTACTTTTATCACATTGTTGTCTGTTCCACACCTAGTCTGAGACCTAAATTTAGCCTATCTGGAGGAAGGAAAAGACTAGGATGTTATGGTATTATATTGTGACAAAGGCTCTGTGATTTCAAAATGTCTAAAATAGGATAGAAATAAAATAATATACCCTTAAAAAGCAACATGCTTATATTCTTTTTATTTATATTGAACTTGTTTCCCGCTGAAAATGAAACAAATCAACATGTTCCTTTATATACGGCATATCAGGATTATAGGCCTATATGACTGGTCAATATTTTGGACAATTAACGGGAAACAGAGAAAAATATTTCAAGGGCAATAGCTCATTTTAGCGCATACAGCAAAATGACTCAAAAAATGTGTGAAAATAACCATAACAGCTGTGGTTCATGTATCTATCATGACTGTCTATGATATAATGTAGAACACTGTGACTTCAGAGTTTCATGTCGAAATACCATGAAACATCGTTGACACAGATGAACAGATTTAGAGGGAAGTAGGTAAAAAATAAATCCAGGAAATTTTTCCATTTTGTAAATGGATACATATATCATCTATTTATTCAGGACATCTAATTCCTATTTGAATTCATTTTTGTAAATATTTATATTTAAAATTGCATCGTCATTTTTTAGGAAACAAATTATTTATTCATTAACTCCCTGTAATAGGATAAACACAACTAACATTTTGTTATAATGCACATAAAGCTACTGTTTATAATTAATTCGTAATTTTTCAACAGTGTTTACTTTATGGCCACATGTTGCTAGTCAAAGTTTCGGGGTATTGGTTATTAGAACAACAAAAAATCAGAATTATACCGCATTATTTGGATAATGTCTAACAACCGAGTGTAAAAATTATAGTCTCCAGATGCATGTGAACTGTAGGCCTCTATGAGCGAGCTATCACTCTTTGAGCACGTAATGCACGAACGCAAGCCAAGCCCCCCCCCCCCCCCCCCCCCCGTCAATCCCCTCTTGATACCGGAAGTTGTGGAAGAACTCTGGGAAGGAAGTTTGCTCATCGCTTTTTAAGCACGAAGAGAAGTCAGCTGACATCTTGGGCTTAACACTATCCTAGACAAAGTGTCTATTCGTTCGGAGTGTAATAGGACAACTTTCACCTTGTTATTTTGATACAAAACAGTATATGACTACGGGAAATTTCTTTAACAATATAGACTAAAAATGACAATCCAGGAAGTTAAAATACCAAGGACTGGTTCACATGCTTCTTTAGATTATTCTGTCCTCCTTGCAATTTCAAACCAAACCCCGTGCTATATCTCTAAAAAAGTAAAATATTTGATTGGTACAGATTTCATTTGATTTTGATTTATTTCATATTTCCGTTTCAATGCAAACAAAACATGTATATAATCCATATCTTGTATACGGATAACTCAGTAAGATATAATAAAATTGATACAACTTATCAAGGATATCAATTGGTCTCTGTTGATTAAGAACTTAAATGTATGGGCACTATAAAGACACACATACACTCCCCTTATTATTTACATAATCATGCATCTCAGGCGAAATAAACAACAATACAACTTTTTATGTTAGAATCTTCTTCTAATAATAATAATTTGTCTTGTTTACCCAGGGTAACCTCATGAGTGTTATATACTGTCCTCCTGAGGAGCCTGCAATCATACTAATACCCCGGCTTTAGCCGAGCGACCATGATAAGGCACTCAATCAAGCATTCAAGGAATTTCTTTCTACCGAGTACCCATGTACTTCACCTGGGTGGAGTGTGGCAAATGTAGATTTTGCCCTGAATAAGAAAAAACACGAGTGTTACCTGACCATTCGGGGGGGGGGGGGGGGGGGAGTGTCGAACCAAACTTGTTGAGAGAGTTAGGATAAATTGGGGAAAACGAAATTTAAAAAAAAAGGTCTTCAGATTTTCATATTTTCGATCTGCCCATAAAGGCAAAAAGGAAAAAAAAAAAGGAAAATTATGAAGGGGGGGGGGGTGGTGGTGCACACCCTCACATCCCCTCTTACGACGACCCTGAGGGTAGATAGATATGAACGCCAATTGTTCTGAAAAAAAAGGAATCAAACTCATTTGTAGAAAATGCAGATGTGATGTCAACTTTGATCAGAGAAATAATGGAAATAGTGACAAAGCATTATAATGTCAAAAAAGTGTCCAAAAAGTGTTTTTTTTCTACGCACGTGGTATCCGTCCATATCCGCTCATTGTATAATCTATATATGGTAACCGTTGCTCGTGTATATTATGTATGATGATTAAAAAAAAAAAAACAATGAGGGGGTATATATTCGCGGTTATACAGTAATCTTGTATACAGTAATCTTGGCGCAGATAATCTATGAAGATTGAACAACAACAATCTTTCCACGAACCCCCCCCCCCCCCCCACTCCTCCATATACACACGCATTTAGACGCCAATTATAGAGATGTTTGATACTAATCAGTAGACCAGCTTTTCAATAGCGCTTACAAAATTACAGATTTGAAGAGGAAAGACAACAGCAACAGCAAAAAGACTCAAAAAGTAAAATATCACATGAGAACATTGTAATACTGGGGAAAGAAATACGTATCAATGATTTTTTGAAAGCGGCAAGACAAGTTATTTCTCTGATGCAGAGTGGAATGTTGTTCCACGTTCCACGAAAACTGATATACAGTGCGTATAAAAAAACGCAACAAGATTTGATTTCAAATTTGTGAAGATTATGTTAACTTTACACCAAAGTGAGTAGCAACATCTTAAAACCACATATCTCCTCTTTTCAATGATTTCAATTATTTATTCATATACAGTCATGGACGGGTGAGTAATCATTTTTTTGGCCAATGGGTCAAATTGGACTTGGGACCAAGTTTAGTGAAATTAATAATCGCAACTTACCATTGTCTTCTTTCGGATATCTCTTTTTAATATTGCATCCATGCCCCTCAACATGGCCCCCAATCCTTTCCACACAGAGATTAGCTCTTTTCTCCATCTCACGCACAGCCCTGCGAATCATTGGGGCTTGGTGGCGTAGAGCTTCGTACTCATCAGTGATTCTTTGTCTCAGAGTTGCAATGCCAGGTGGAGGGGTAATGAACACTTTGAACACCTCCACCTGACATTGCAACTCTAAGACAAAGAATCACTGATGAGTATGAAGGTCTACGCCACCAAGCCCCAATGATTCGCAGGGCTGTGCGTAAGATGGAGAAAGAGCTAATCTCTGTGTGGAAAGGATTGGGGGCCATGTTGAGGGCATGGGATGTAATGTTAAAAAGAGATATCCGAAAGTAGACAATGGTAAGTTGCGATTATTAATTTCATTATTCCATTTGTTAAGTTAAATTCTGATAAGGTGCATTGATACTTGCAGTGTCTAAACTTGGTCCCAAGTCCAATTTGACCCATTGTCCAAAAAGAATGATTACTCAGCCATCCATGACCGTGTATGAATATCACTGGAAAGAGGAGATATGTGGTTTTAAGATGTTGCTACTCACTTTGGTGTAAAGTTAACACAATCTTCACAAATTTGAAATCAAATCTTGTTGCGTTTTTTTTATACGCACTGTATAAAGGAACAATGCAAACTGAGGAATATTTTTCTGCTCTAAAAAAAAAAACTCTTCGAATTCTTTTATCATATTTCCCCCCTGGCCTGCAATCGGGGGAGGGTGGTTAGACCTGATCCAATCTTAGTGACTCCCTGTCTGAATGATATTTTAGAAATAGTCAAATAATCCAAATATTGGTAAGTGTCAAAATTAAAAAAAAAAAAAAAAAATGAAAAATACGAATTGCATTTGGGAATGCTCCAATATTGAACTTGAAAATTGTTGTTTCGACATGTCACAGAGGTGGAAAAGTCAGGTAGTGTATATGACAAAATGTTTGGGCGACAAGGTTATCTAACGGATCTGAATTAATTGTTATTAAAACGGCTGACATTGACCTACGTGACGACTCTGTCAAGGTTTGTACCATGATAAAATTAAACAAAAAGAGTATTGTCCCTCAACCCCCCCCCCCCCCCCCCAAACCCACCTCTCCCTCCCGGCTACATGCAGGATCCTGGATCTTTCCTGGGGTTTACAATATAATGGTATAGGCCTAACATATTTGTAGACAAACAGTAATGATTTTTGTTTGTGCGCATAATAGAAAACGAAATCTTTGTGCATGAAGTAGAAAGTGAGATCTTTAGTTTATCGGTGTAATGGGTATACAAAAGGAAAGAAATGTTTATGGGTAAAGTAATCAATAACTGAAAACCATTTCTTCATATAATGTATACATCATTTCATTTCGTATAACAACATAAAAATCACGATCAATAAATCATACATGATTGATTAAAGCATGGACCTAGTAGGTGCATGATTTTGGATAGTCTGAAGTGGCAACTGTCATGGAAACCAAATTGTCCTTAATAAGTGGATCTCTGCTATATGATTCATTCACAAAAGGGTCTATAAATTACAAGCAGAGCTTTTCAATAGACCCCTCCTCTTATTTTTCTGTGCTATGCCGAATTTTACCAAAATTATGATCGTACAATTGTTTATTATGTGCCATTATTTCTTCTTCTTTTTTCCCCTTTCTTTTTTTTTCATTGTACAGCCCTGGAAAAAAATTAGACCAAGCTTCTGCAATAAAGGTCCTATAATATGCATTCAAACTATTATGAAAATGATTTGTCTTTGTATTTCACTGAATGAATAACAAATTCCAGCACTTCTTCCTTGCTTTTTATGATATTTTATTTCCTCCTTTTTCAGTAACCATTTTTGGTCGATTAAATTTTTCCTTGGCTGTATGTAAACACTTCTTATAATGTAATTTTGTTTATACATGTTCTTTTGTTAGACATTTGTGGAAAATAAACAAAACTTGAAACCCCTGATTATGGTTTTGAAAAGACATGAAATAATTTGGGATTATTAATTGTTAGAATAATTGAAAAGCTCATCATCCGTATGAGAGCATACGCATGCTTGTGTTTACTATTAATTACCTATGATTATTTAAATGTCATATTTCCTGTCCTTAGTTTCTGTCCTTTTATTATTTGTATTGTCAATTGTTATATTTATATATTGACTGTTATATATCTATGATTTATGTTGCCAAATTTGTAAATTGATCTTTCAGCTTGCTGCTGATCAGTAATTGTTCATGATACCAATAAATAAATTAATAAATTATTTGACTTCCTCGAACAAGATGCCAATGTGCATGACTAATTACAAATTGTGATATTTGCTAAGCCAATTGTTGTTTTCCCTCATGATTACTGTCCCATCAAAGGAGAGAATTTGAGCTTTCCAAGGTTGTGTATTTGTAACATGTAATAATCTCAAAGATTTTTGTCCGTCTCTTCAAAAACGTAACCATGGTAATGAACCAAATGTAGCAGCCATCCACTTATTTGGATAATTTGATTTCGGACAGTGCCGCTTCAGGAGAGCGTTTCATCAAGCGTTTTGTCAGTGATTTTTACCGACAACTGTTATAAGCTACTGAAATCCTTGCATCTGATTGGCTGAGAGCAAATTTGTCGGTGAAATTCACTGACAAAACACTTGATGAAACGCTCCCCATGCTGTCTCTTATTGATCATGGTTTTGATGTCATGTGAAAGAAGAGAAAGTTAGCTTTTCAACGATGTATACATTAATGAACAAATGATTTGAATTATTGATTAACTTGCCCATCAACTTGGATTTCCTTTTTTTTTTCAGGGACACCTTTTCTAGACACAGTGACATCAAGGCCTAGGTTTACATATTTTTTCTTCTTTTTAAAATTTTGATCTTGGTTTCGGTCTTATAAGCCTTTCTCTAACATGTTGTTCATTGATCACGGTTTATGATTTTTTCCTTTTTATGCCATTAACCATCTTACCGGGAACGTAAACACGTTTTGTACTGCAGATATTGGCATGGATAAGACACAGGCAAGCTGGAAGACCAGTTCTTTTGAGAACAATAAAAAGGGAGGAAAAGACAAACTATTCGGATCACAATCTCCCTCATAAACGATCAGGTAAACCAAAAAACCAACGATTCATTGTGAGCATGAATCAAAACTCGCGTGTTTCGATTATTACTTCCACTTCCGTTAGTGAATGGGTGCTCATCTCTACATCACACACAACAAAATGAAAGTAGCACGAACGCTGCAGAATATGTAGAATCCGGCACATCATTATCAAAATCCCCTCATTTCACCCAAATGCACTTGTTCCATAATAATAAAGCTAGACTGAGTCATACATACAGGAATATCTGTTTTTTCACCGCCCGAGAAACTTTTGTCATGTTTCTTTTGTCATAATTTCGTCACGAAGAGGCCCCGAAGGAGTAGAGAACCCATAAAGCAATGTCAACATCATCAACTCATTCACACAAAAGAATACGGGGTGAAGTGTAGAAAGGCATTGGCATAACATATTTAGGTAACCGTCGTGTGAGAAATGAGGACATGGAGTGAATTTGGGAGCTCCTTTTGATCCAGACCTGCATGGTAATGCTGCAGGCAGTAAAAACTGTTGTGTCTTTCTTTAGAATTAATGTTATCTGCCATCATGAAGAAACGAAGAATGAAAATTTGTGATAAGAATCATAGTGATATAGATACGGATTTTACTAACTGACAAAAAAAAAAAAATGAAGACACCCCACCCCAAAAATAGCGCTTAGATGTATTAGCAGCTCGAATTCCGATTGGTGAAACAAAATGATATCTTTAAATGAAGAAAACATCACTAAAATTCAAATTGAAGCTGTCATTTACACAAATATGAATTAATCCATAGAAATTATGATGGACTCAGTGGTTGGTCAATCATCACCAGCGAAATATTTTCCTTTTGAGGCGTGTGTATGTTTCCAATCAACAATAACATCGCAGTTATTTTCAGAATAAAACTTACAAATGTCCTTCGTCATATTTATGTTTAAACATCAATTAATCTGCCAACCGGCTAGCTGTATTATTTAATCAATTAATCATAGCCTGTTAAAAGTTCATCATTATTATCATGATATCACTACTCCAAAGTGACGGTAACACCCAAGTCAATTGTCTCAATGGGATCGGAAATGCAATGTTCAAGGGCAAAAAGAGGGAAAACTCTATAATTATGAAACGATCACCTAAAATGAATATCCAATTTCTCTGAATGAAATCATCGAAATATATAACCCTAATATGGAAACTAAAGCGGAAATTTATAAAAACCAATGATGTTACGAGCATACAAAATGCCCCTACTATGGCATCGCCTCTGTGACGTATAGTGTTCGAAATAATTAGATTTTCGTATTTCGTGACTAAGCGACAGCTCTTGCTCAACTACGATATTCGGGAGCCAACTGTGCGCAAATTTTAGACCTATTCCAGGTCAGTCTGGGAAAATATAACATGGGCATATTCAGCATAGGTGAAACGGTTGAGGCCCCCCCCCCCCCTATTTGAAGTCACATGAAAAAAATCAATCCTGCAATGTGCCTACATAAATAGGGGCTGCTCGGACTTTACGACACCCCCCCCCCCCCCCTCTTCCTCCTCCTCCTCCAGGAGGAATCCTTATCTTGTCTCTCGTATAAGGCTGTGGTTATAATTGTCTTGGCAGCACTTAGCAGCGATTATACGTTACTGAAATACATTTAAAATATTTGCGCTCGTTTTTATATTGCCATTCTCTTACATCAATCTCAATATATGGGACTACACATAAAACCACAGGAGTAAAACAAGTTCCCCATCGCACATTCGATCCTCCTTCCCACATCATTCACCGACGCGAAAACAACAAGACATCGCGGTTGCCATGGAAACAGGTGGTGGATGACATTGGGTCGTCCTTTGCTTATGTTGCAGCCAAACCCGTAACCAAGACCAGATCCACTTTTCCCCCTACAAAACTATTTCCCATCGAATAGAACGTGGAAGTAAAATATTCCCATTTCTAGACATGATATATTATGTTCCATGGTACATTCGTCTCACGTAGAACGTGTACTTATTTCGTGAATTGGGTTACAGTGTTTAGATATCGGCTGGAGTCCAATCTTTCAGTATTTTTAGCTGATGTTTCCATTGGGACTTACTAAATAACCCAATAAAAGAAAATGTGTCCTCCAAAAGCTTACATCTTTTGTACATGTAGACGATAATGGAATATGATAAATATAGATTGCGTGTTGAAATACCCGGTACCTGAACACACAACTGTCTTACATTGGATGCTACGCCTAATACTACTACTATTACTACTACTATACTAGTACTACATCTACTACTATACGGCTGCTACTGCTATTACTACATACTCCTAACTACTACTACTACTACTACTACTACTACTATACTACTACTACTACTGCTGCTGCTGCTGCTGCTGCTACTACTGCTACTACTACTACTACTACATATACTACTACTACTACTACTACTACTACTACTACTACTACTACTACTACCACTACTACTATTACTATTACTACTACTACTACTACTACTACTACTACTACTACTACTACTACTACATCATGCTACTACTACTACTACCTCTATTACTACTACTACATCTACTTCTACGTCTACTACTACTACTACTTCTGCTACTTTTACTACTACCGCTCAGCAGTAGTCAGCAGTATTTTAGAAGTATGAGCAATAGTATTAGTACTAGTGGTAGTAGCAGTAGTAGCAGTAGTATCAGTAGAAGCATTAGTAGCACTATTAGAAGAAGAAGAAAAAAGAAGAGGAGGCATGATTAAGAAGATAAGAAGATATAGTAAGACATATAATGTAAATATTGGAAACCTCTAAAGGTATCTATCTATACAAGCAATAACATAGGATGTGGATAGAGAAAGATAGAAAGATGGCCCCGAAAGCCGGAAAGATAACTCGCACCGCTAATCCATTGAACATGTCGAATCTGTAATCAATTAACAAATTGTCCAAAAATAAAGTGTTCCTGCGTGGTATGTAGGCCTAATACTTTACAATACTGGTAAGAGGTTTATATACTTTGATCGAGATCGTGTCAAAACTGTTTAGTTTTATGGAAGCCGACCCCTTCCTCTAATTCCCCGTCATCAAGTCAAGCTGAATTTATCGCCTTACTTTGCGCATTTGTATTAACATGGTATTAACCAGTTTAATTAAACGCCTCGATATAATAATTAGCCTATTTATCTCATTAAATTCAGTTATGAATTGGCATTTGACAGTTTGAATACAAGGGGCAACATAATTCTTCATCATTTTGTAAAATGTATAAAATTCCGTAAATCTTCGTTATCAAAATAATTTGATTTATTTTGCCCATTCAATTAAGTTATGCTTTGGTATTTTACCAATTGAATGGTAAAACGTCATTAAAGTCATTTTCTATATTATAACTGACCGTGCTTTGCTTATCAAGTTGTTTCTTATTAAGCATTTGAGGTCATAATTAGCACACTATTCTCCGAAATCAAAATCGTTCTTATTTCATACTTTAATGGTTTTGAAAGTTTTTTATAAGTCTTTATTATCCTCTTCTGTCTCTCTACTAATCATGATAAGTTTCTTTTTAATATAAACAATGGTCAAAATAAGTTAGTTTTTATATAAATAAACTCGAATGCCAGTAAAGGTTACAATTCTTTGTTTATGTTTCATTTTCACATTAAGCCAATTATACAAATAAGAAAGTTCGAGGCTCTTTTACTTTCTAAAAAATTGCTGTATTTTGCTAATACTTACAGGTATGATTCAACTTGTTTTAGTTTCAGAATCTTGAAACTTGATATTTCACATTAAGAATATTCATTAATATTTTCTTTATCAAACAATTAAAAGAAATGCTACTACCTTTCAAAGATAATGATCTTCTGGACTATGACACGAATTCCAAACACACCGTTGATATACAGTAAGTATTATTCAAAAAACATATTAATGAATTAAAAGTCAGGTTTTTGTTGATTTCTGTATATATATATATATATTTATTGTTGTTTTTTTTTTTTTTATGTTTCGTTGAGAAATGTTGTTTAATATGTAAACTATATACCCATGTACAAGTATTCAATATAACATTTATATTATTGTAAATATGTTGTGCTCTCATACCCCGAGAGGGTGTCGATAGAGTGAATAAAATCTTATCTTATCTTATCTTATCTTATCTTATTTCTTTTCCAGAGAACATAATTATTGACAGTGGTATATCCATGTATAACTTGATATTATTACCAATTCGGCCCAATGTCATGTACTTGAAATGAATTTTTAGATGCGCTTTTCACATACTAACGTATAAATCTATTTTAAATGCAAAGTAGGAATAATTTCTTACAAGCATACACATGCTTTCTTAGAAGTCAGGAAAAACAGCTGTTTTACCTCACAAACCAAACATTATTTTTAGTATAATACAGGTGCAAGGTATAATATATTTCAGCACCAATATCATAGTCCCACACCTCGAGTAGCCATTCGTCTATCTGTTTAACAACCCCCAAATGATTGTACATTTATCGCTCTCTTCCGGAAAAAGTCCATTTACATAATCTTCTTTTCCACTTCCCCTGCTTCATGAACACAAGTTGACCTTACACCATGTACAACTAACAAAATACTGCAAATACTTGACAGCCCGGTATCAGTTTAAAGCTGACTAAATCAATACACTGCCTATATATAATAGCCATTATAATCCCATGGATTTTGAAGCTTCGGTCATATTTTATCATGAAATGCAGGAGTATAAGAGCAAAATATTATGGTTTATTCTAAAGGTCCTAACATATCTATAATAGCTATATGAGCCAATGGATTGTGAAACATTCGATAAATCATGAACAGTATTTGGCAGCTGAGGTAACTCCAGCTTGAATTTAAGAACACAAGTTATAGTAAAAGCCCTAATGATTATAATAGCCATATTAACCAATGCATTTGGAAACTTCCGATAAAAAATGAACTGTATTTGAACTCAAGCTAGAATATACAGGAGCACAAACTGTATTTGAATCTAAAGGCCCTAATATATAATTCATTATAATAATTTATTTATATGCGCAGTGTACTTGTAGAATAAACAAGAAAAAATGAATATGTACCGTACATATATATTTTTTTCTGTAATAATACCTGTAATGCCTTTGTTTTTCTTTCTGTTGGAAATGAAATAAATACGAATTTGAATTGAATATACATAATATACATGTATAACACCCGTATAAGTAACGGATTTTGAAGCTTCAGATGTGAAAACAAATATGAGCTCTGAAAATTCAGCTTGTGTCATAATTATAAGAAGACACGTGTATAATCACCCTGCGTTGAAACTTGAGATCGTATTACAAAATTTGCATCGTAACAATGCCACATACACTTTCATCCATACTGTCCATGAAGAAAATTTGTATTCCCTTTTCTAAAATTCAAATTCAAATAATTTATTTAAATAAAATCGTAATATGATAAGAATCTCAAAACAAAAACAAAAACAAAAAACAAAACAAAAACAGAATATGCTAAGAATATGCTAGAAACGGTACATGTTATAGATCATAGACAGCTAATCTTTGACCTATACTTTTTTTAAAAACTAAATCGAATCATCGAGTTTTACAGAGTTCATTTTGAATGCACACCTGTCGGAACAATCATGCTATTCTTAGCCACTGTGCCAACTTATATCATAAAAACAACTTGAACGGTACAAAAATATATCAAGTGAAGTGAAAGATTAACTGTTTTGCAGTGGACTATACGATATGGACAGCCGCTGTCATAATTGCTTAATTTGAATTAACGGAACTGTTGACCACAATTTAATGTGACTCAATGTTTATGGTTTTATTCATTCTTTGAATCAATTAGGCAAATCAGAAGTGGAAGTGACACATATTGGGCACTTCTAAACCAAAGTCCATATTAGTATACATGACTTGCATGTGTGTTTTGCGAAGAATTCATATGCTAATTATTCGCGCACGAAATCATGAATATCGATCAAGGTGATGAGTGATCCGATATCATTCGTCTGCGTTCGGTATGGATAGCTCATTAATGCCAAATATGATTTATAAAATAACGTAATTTCAAGACGGAAACGGGCACGCTTGATTTAATTCGGTGTAATTTCGCGAAATGACGAATACTTAAAGGGATGGCCGATCTTAGATATAGGCGGTTTAAGATTTTTGCGCGTTCTGTCTGATCATTTTAATCAGGCCCTATAATACAGTATTATTTTGACACAAACTAAATATGTACTTCAAGTCAATTTCATGATGACTACGCTTACGTGAAGCAGCTCCCGTGTTTCAAAGACACTGTGTTTAGTATATCATTTTAATGTGAGGTAACTCTCTCAAAATGAATCTTGAATCTTGTAATAATAATCATTCATTAAAGAAATGCAGATTGGACGTTATTTTAACTACTCTATACAACTCTACCTTCGAATAAATACAACTTAGTGAGATGATTTTTATGATTTTATTCGAAATTAAACCAGCAGCTTATAGAGAGCACTTCATCTCTAATACTGGGTTTATTGATAAGATTTCATTTTCTTAAATCATCTGGGGAGCGTTTCATCAAGCGCTTTGTCAGTGATTTTTTTTTACCGACAACTGTTATAAGCTACTGAAATCCTTGCATCTGATTGGCTCAGAGCAAATTTGTCAGTCACTGACAAAACGCTTGATGAAACGCTCCCTAGCATCAGTGTCATCTTCCGCCTCTATATCATCACCTTTACTCATCGGCATCAGGGGAGCGTTTCATCAAGCGTTTTGTCAATGATTTTTACTGACAAATTTGCTCTCAGCCAATCAGATGTAAGGATTTCAGTAGCTTATAACAGTTGTCGGTAAAAAAAATCACTGACAAAGTGGTTGATGAAACGCTCCTCTGCATCACTGTCATCACCATTATCGTAAGATTATCATCAAAATCCTCAGGAGCTTGTAACCACAATGCTAACCATCAATATAGCACAATAAATATATACAATACCATCTGTTATGAGCATCATTATTATTATTATTATCACCACCATCACTATAATCATCACCATCATCTTCATCATCATTATCATCATTCATCCCTATCATCACCATCATCATCTCCATCACCATCACCACCACCATCATCATCATCATCATCATCATCACCATCATCGTCATTAATATCATCATCCAGCAACATGGAAGGGTATAGCCTACATAGCGGTGATTTCCTAGATCAAAGGCCAGTTTCCCTGGTATAACATTTAGCCCTATACCATGAAGAAAAGTGATAAGAAACGAGGAAAAAAGAAGCCGTAACTGCGTAATGACATTACTTACTTGTCCAGCACAAAATATAAATCCAGTCCTCCGCTGCATTTCGGCGTCTGCAACCCTTGAACCGATGCTCTCACAGACCTCTCCAAAATCATCCCTCCAGCGACTCCATCTGTGTTCCCCACATCCACGGCATCATCTCCACGGAGCTCCCCCGGGAGAAGCCCTCCTATAGCTAGCCGACACAGGCTGCAAGCCAGTACACAACACAACACGTACCCGTTGAAAACCATGGTACCAGACAAACACCCACAAAACCTTCTATTTTTCTACACGAGGACCGTAAGCGCTCCGAGCCAGACGATGGATAATTTGCCCACGAACGTGTTCTATTCCAAGATTTACGCAGCAGACATGTGAACCCGCGCGCGCCCAAATCCCTAAAATGAGTACGAGTAGATGAAAGTTTATACGGTTGTCCGTGCATTCACCGAGACCTCTCCCTTATGTCATGTCCCGTATACTCACGTCTACGTAGGCATAAAATGTAGTTTTCCTGCATGAAAGCGTTTACTTCGCGCTGACTATGATTACTACTCCTCGAGGCTGTCTAGAGCACAATGAAGTCATCAAATGTTTGTTGTGATTGTATAAATCCCTCACAAACTATGAGGAAATAGCATCCAAACGAAATCGCAACGAGCTCAAATCGCACGCGCGCAGATCGAACCGCACACCATCGAGGCAGAAAACCAAATCTAGAAAATATTATGAAAAATCCTGGCCTGGGTATTAACTTGGGACCAAGGTCATAGAGTAGTGGGATTTGAGCTTCGACGAGGCTCGGTGGTTGACAGCTGATTCAGACGGATCAAATATTACCATGATTACCGTCATATTCGATTCCCCGCAGATACCAATAAGGTGGAGGAAAACGAAGGGAGGGGGTGGGGTGAGGCTGGTGGAGAAGGGTTAAGATGGATGAGAGTAACAGTTGAACGATTTATATATTTTGATATATATTTTGGAAAAGCCAGTTGACAAGTTTTAAACAAACTTCTTGGGGCTATTCAGAACTCTGCCTACGACTTGTAAATTTATGTATATGAACTTAAAATAAAAAAAATATCGTAAATACAGAGAAATTGTCATGCTTCACAGATAATGTCTATTGTCTTGTCATCTTCTTGTAATTTCCTAATTCGGATTAAAATAATGCAAAAATAACGTTTCAGACTGGTTTCATAATATTGATATCCACTGTATCGTTTTGTTTTAATTAGAAATTATCATAACGTGCTGTTTATTTCACAAAATTTAAAACGATAAAAAAGTTAGAAATATCAAGATATACAAAGGGGGAAAAATTCAGTGCTTTTTTTCTTTGACATCTGTCAGTTACTCCGAATTCTTTTATAAAACATTTCGTACTTTCGATGTCCTTAAAACATCTTCCATTCAGCGCTATAGGGAGAATCGAAACGAGAAAATTATGAAAATCCATCTACACCCCCATGGCCTAACCGTTGTAGTTTTCCTATAGATTTGATAAACTTGTTATTTTATTTGTATGAAATGGAAGTGTCATTTATGCTAATACCTTGCCTTCACCGTGCAACTATATTTTATAATCCACAATCACATGAGATGTCATTGTTTTTAAAATCCTATTTTCAAGAAAGAAGAGATTATGGATTGCCTTGTGCTCGTATTTTGCTTGGAAATTGTAAACAACGGTCAGGAGGAGGAGGTAGAAAATTAAAATGTTCATAAAACGATCCATTGATCCGGTATAATTATAGATAGATAGCGTTGATATTATAATCCTTTGAAGATAGGGGAAAATTAAATTACAAAATTGAGGACATGATAAAGTCAAACTTGTCTTTTGATTAGTAAACGAAGAAGCTTGACTGGGGAGGAATTTTTAATTTGTAAACAAATCTTTCGGCATATTACTCCCAGTGTTAAAGATCGTATGCTCGATCTGTAATGAAAAACACAAGTCAGAAAAAATTGGAACCAGCGGGATTCGAACCTGTCATCTACTGCTTGCCGGGCAGCGACTTAACCACCAGGCTATTCTGGTTCACGGCCAAGTCACGACGAACTAGAATCAAATACCCAAGATCCTTTTCATTCTGACTCATTAATATTCAAACGGTCCGCCGTAGACAATGGTTAGTAAACGAAGAAGCTTGACTGGGGAGGAATTTTTAATTTGTAAACAAATCTTTCGGCATATTACTCCCAGTGTTAATGTCTTTTGATTGTTTTTTTTAACAGAAATATTGCGCTATTTGTATGTTGTGAATCATTATCACACGTAAAAATCAATTGTATACACTGCAAAAACCAGGATGTTAATTCGGAGGGTACTCGTTTCCCGAAGGTTCGTTTTTCCGAAGGTTCATAATTCCAAAACTATAATAGAGCCCTACATAACTTTTCGGAAATAGGCACCCTTTTTCATTTTCGGATTTTCGCAATTACGAACCCTATGTGATTTTCGGAATTATGAACCCCTCTTCACTTTCTGATTTATAACCGTCGGAGTAACGAACCTTCGGAATTAGGAACCTTCGGAAAACCGACATGTACCCGTTAATTCAACACCATCTCGGTATCAATATTGGATATAGGACTGGCACGGATATGCAAAGTATCCCAGCATTGAGGAAATAACATGAGCTCCTGTCAACTTTAGGATTTAAACTGAATATTGTAACAACAATTTATTTCTTTAAAAATATGCATGTAATTCTGAAATTGCATTCATGAACAAATCTTCGGGTATCCCAGAAAGAGGGACCGTTTGCACTGATATTCACGAAGGAGGCGGTCTGTCATTAACATGATTAAAGAGGGTGCATTCTCGAAACTAGAATATCGCGACAGACAAAAATTAAAACCTTGGGAGCGTTTCATCAAGCGTTTTGTCAGTGATTTTTACTGACAAATTTGTTCTCAGCCAATCAGATGCAAGGATTTCAGTAGCTTATAACAGTTGTCGGTAAAAATCACTGACAAAACGCTTGATGAAACGCTCCCCAGAAAAGTGTTTCTTTTTTTTGGGGGGGGGGGGAGCGTTTCATCAAGTGTTTTGTCAGTGATTTTTACCGACAACTGTTATAAGCTATTGAAATCCTTGCATCTGCTGGCTAAGAATATGTCGGTAAAAAGCACTGACAAAACACTTGATGTAACGCTCCCCTGATGGTTCACCAGACCGACATTGTCGGTCCTGTGGGCTGTTGGTCTCAAGAGCTGCCGATTTCGTGGGCTGTTGGTTCACTATGTCTCGGAAAAGATCACCGTTCAAGGGCCTTCTTTTTGTCTACAAACTCAATCACATTGTATCTGGGTCCTAACTTTGATTTAATTTTGATTTATTTATTCTCCACCCATGGGTTGGATTGCCCTTGGTCAGCTAATAGCTGTTTTCCAAAGGGGTCCAAGATATTGTTTCTCTCCGTGTCATGATGGTTGACACATTTCAGAAATATAAGTCCTATTTTTAAAATTATGATTTTTTTACATCCGCACTTTTTATTTAATTTCCCGGGCTACGACATGAATGTGTATTTCATAAATATCAATAAGACACAAACTGCTTGGCTTTCATCGATATGACGTACAAAACTGAGCGATATTTATCAATTCAATTAAATTCAATTCAATTCAGTATTTATTTCCAATTCATAAAAATGAACAAAGTCATATACAGACAAATAAAAAGGAGAATTAAAACATGTCAATAAAAACATGAACAAAGCAATCAAAAGTAATAGAAAAAGTAGAGTTGTTACATGGTTGAACATAAATGAATGGAAAAGGGGCATGCACTAAAAAGCCAAGAAAAGGCTTGTATGAACGCACATGCCCAACGTGGATTGATGTTTAAAATAATATTGCTACCATGGATGCGGTAATTAAGTACAGTACCAAGTAATAATAATTTAAACAAAAACTAAAATACAATAAACCGAGAAAGTAAAACAGGACAAAATATATAAACACACAGCATACATATAGTCATCCTAACATAAATTAATACTTGCTAAGTAATTTCTTTTTGTATTGTCTTTTAAAAGTATTATTAAACTGTGTATTAATTCTGCTATATTCCAAACTATTCCATAAAGTCCTCCTATTTATAGAGCCTATTCGTTTCGAGTTACGGTTACAGTAATCTTTAAACGAGCTAATGAGAAAGGTATTTTTCTTCTTTGTTTATGTAACATAATGTGTCATTGCTTTTACAACATACTCCAAGTAATTCCGGGAGAAGTTAAATGGCTTTCAATTCTATATTTTGATATTTTCCGACATGCGATAATGTCATATGATACCATTCATCCCACGTATGGTTTCATCACATTATGGTTTCTCATGCTGTTATTGAGAAGGATAACTATAGATTTTGGTTGATGTTCAAGATAGGATATAGCTGTGAAGCACTATGGCACTTTAAAAAATCCAGAAGGAAGTAAGTCATTATGAGTGATGCTCCAAATCGAGTGATGCTCCAAATCGAGTGAATTCTGGACTAATTACTCCATTTTAACATGATAATCACTAACTTCAAGGTTTCAATTTGTATTTCAACGGTTGTAGTATTTTTTCAATCATTCTTTGGTATTTAGTTTATTGTTTATCCGACATGCGATAATGTCATATGATACCATTCATCCCACGCATGGTTTCATCACGTATGGTTTCTCATGATGTTATTGAGAAGGATAACTATAGATTGTGGTTGATGTTCAAGATAGGATATAGCTGTGAAGCACTATGGCTCTTTAAAAAACCCAGAAGGAAGTAAGTCATTATGAGTGATGCTCTAAATCGAGTGAATTCTGGACTAATTACTCCATTTTTAACATGATAATCACTAACTTCAAGGGTTTCAATTTGTATTTCAACGGTTGTAGTATTTTTTCAATCATTCTTTGGTATTTAGTTTATTGTTTAAATTGTATGTTCATGATGGTCAAAACCGGATTTCTTTGAAGATAATCTACAACTTAGGTTGCCCACTTTTTAGAGAAAGCAAAAACATTAAGGCTTGATTTCTTTGCATCAAATTTTTGTGATTGGGTTTTACAGCAGTGTATCAATAAGATATGATTATTTATGTCCGAGGACTGACCTTTAACATCCGAAAGACGGGACTCAGTCTCGAACCTGGGTCCGATCAGAATCAGTTTGTGGGCGGTCAGAGAGCTAGACCAACTCACATCTCAGTTGCACCAGGTGCCACATTTTTTTTAAAGATAAAGTTGAGTTCCGGTCATGAAATTACATTGTGAAAGAAACTGTCTCAAAACAGTTGGGGAAAGTCGATTTTATATAAGTATTGGTGTATGCTGTATGGTTTTGGAATCACCAAAATGATATTTTAGAAATTGACTCAATCCTACTGAGAGTCACATGCACTGAATACAGACATGAGTATATGGGACTACACACAAATGTTCGGCCCGAATATTTCAGCTGCTTCTTGTCATATTTTGAACGTGAGGGCATTTAAAGTAGAACGTTAATGATTTTAAATATTGGCTTAATACTTATTATTGCATAGATGGCATAAATTAAACAAGGTTATCCAAATTCAACGCTTGGAAACATTTGAAGTAATGATTATTATCAATTATAAAAAGGTAAAATACAGCCCCCGATATAGCAGCTGAAGAGCTCCTCGAACGCTGCTGAGATATGTGACGACACACCCTGGACCAGTCCTGTCTAAGCAGACGATGTCCCATAACATCTTACACATTTTTCAGAGCCTATTTTGTCATCTCCTCTTCACTTATTTCTCTTCCTTCACTACCGTCAGTCTTAATGTTAGTCTGTTGCCTCACTCTTAACTTCGTGTATGGTATTATTTTGATGAAAAATGCAGCGTTAAAAAAATAAAGGAATCAGTCACTTGTAAACAAAATAAGACGCCATTGTATTTTCAGCTGCTTGCACCGGTGCATGTTCGGCGTTTCAAGAGGGAACGAATACCATCCTGCTATTATTCGGAGGGCTTTTCAATTTGAAAATGGGGTTTATTTCATTGATCATTGACCCTTCTCCTATGTATTTACAATCAAACGGTTTTAGCTATCAGAATCAGTTTCACTTTCCCTTTATAATGGTGTGAAATAAGGTCATGTTTAAATACACCAAACTCTTTATAATTTGATAAATAATTGCATTGCAATTACGTTCATTCATTATAGGACGTCGTCTGCTTAAGCAGGATCGATCCCGAGTGTGACGACATCAAAACATCGCTATATTTCTGGCGAATCCTCGGATATTCCAGATGCTGAGAAGAGCTTTTATTTGTGTTGTTTTTATAATCACCAGATACGCAGTTGACATAAAACTTATAAGATTGCCATCTGTAAGCTTCCCAGTTTCTAGTGATACATTAATTGCCATATTTGTGATTTTCTTTGAATATCTACTTTAAGGAGCAATCCTTTTCAGAAGACATTTCTGCTATGGTCATCTTCCAAACTAACAATTTTTTTTACCTTTCCCAGAACTCAAGTTTCTCTATAAGTAGTGATTTTTGTGACTCTTATAAAAACTGTTTACTTATTTTTGGTTCCAGGTAATGGTTAGTTAGAATAATTCCTTTATTTTTTTCTCTAATGCTTCCTTTAGATATCATCTGCTCCTCCCATTTCTTCCTTTCATTGTCTAACTACTTTTGATCAGTCATCTTCGTTCCATTTTCTTCGTTATTTCCCTATACTTCTCTAAATTCTTCATTCATTATTATTATTACAAATATTTTTTAAACAAACACACTGCGCCCCTATGAACTTTTGGATTTAAAAACCTTCTCGCATATCAGTTATTCTTCCTTTATCTTTATTCATATCACTTTGTCTGGGCGAGTCAGAATAGTTTGTAAATCGAGGAGATGATTGGCCTGTCATTAAGGACAATGAAACGAAAACAATTCCACAACCATATATTAATCATGGTAATTGTCATTGCGTTAGATAAATCTGCATATTTGGATGCCGTCATTTTCTTTACGATGTATAAAACATTAATTGAATAAGGTTATTGTCATGTCATCTTTTAAAGAATATGAAACAATAGAAGAGAGAGAGAGAGAGAGAGAGAGAGAGAGATAGAGAGAAAGAGAGAGAGAGAGAAAGAGAGAGAAGTTGGTCAGAATAAGGTTATACCGCTGGTAGACAGAGGATGCTTCTCTATGAATCATTTCCTATACCGGCCTTCAAAGACTAGCATTGGTAGCCAGTGGTGTTGAGAAATAGGGGCTTGGGTGGGGCTAATGATGTTGGTGTCAAAGAGCAATAGGGTTGATACCTTCTTTGAGAAAAGTCGGCAAAGATATTTTCATCATATCATGCATCAGACTTACTAAAATCAAATCAAAAAGTGTGAACTAACAATTTCATATTCGTTGAAACTGTGACAACTTTTCAGGGGCGGGTATGTTTTGGGTTTCGAAAACTTTCAAATTTCAACCATTTCAGAGAAATGATCGAGGCATCAAAGGATTGGTATGAATCAGCATTGTGTCATCGCGTGATAAATGGCATTGTGAAAGGATGGAGAGAGAAACAGAGAAAGACGATATAGGATGAGAGGAATACAGAGAGAGAGAGAGAGAGAGAGAGAGGGAGAGAGATAGCGAGAAAGAAAGAGAGAGAGACCGACCAAACGAGAGATAACAGAGAGGGAGAGAAAGAGAGAGAGAGAGTGCTCTACATAGTTTGTTGTATAAAGTAGGGTAAGTGTAGTAGAAATATAAAACTAAATCATTATCTAGTATTTAGAACAAAACCCATGTATAATGTGTATCCCGTGCACATATAGTTTCCTTGTACTGTAACCAGACAAGTGTACAATAGATCTTGAACCTATTAGGTCATTGTGTGGTTTTGAAATGTTATTCCATGCTATTTTTCCAAAATCAAAATAATACATGCTATTACAAATATAACCATAGAGAAAATGTGAAATTTTGAAATCCAATAACCCTTTTTATGCTACCCAGACCTACATTATATCGCGGAAACCCCCCCCCCCCCCCTCCCCCTTCCCCCTTCCCCAATACATTTGTATTGAGTAAATACACGCAGATCAGGGGAGCGTTTCATCAAGTGTTTGCTCAGTGATTTTTACCGACAACTTTGCTCTCAGCCAATCAGATGCAATGATTTCAGTAGCTTATAACATTATTAAAAATCACTGACTTAACGCTTGATGAAACGCTCCCCTGTTACAAATCATCAGTAAATGTCTCTTGTTTAATTACTGATATGTCTTATACAATTTATTTTTCATAATTGCACTCCATATAATACTAGAAATTTAACTACGTTAATGATTATGTTTGTCAGTCAAAATGAAGAAAAAAATGTCTACCTCCCTGATGCATGTGATAATAATGTATACATCTACCAATAATTTCTATGATAGACAACATGAAGAAATTAAAAAAAAAAATTTCAATTTCCATGTATAGGCCAATGCAACAGAAATGTTTACATTGGATTATCAGCTAATAAATTCCAGAGAAACCTGCCTATCAAAGCGATCACCCTGCATAGAAAGGCCACCAATCTAAAATATCCGCAGCAAATAAGAACAATATTTCTCACTCAAAGAGAAGGTTGAGTTCTGAAAAGTGAAAAGTAAATTCCGAGCTTTCTCATTCCTTTTATATTAGTTTGGAAGCAGATCATAGTAGAAATGTCCCCAGAAATAGGACTGCTCTTCAAAGTGCCCTCCTAGATTTATAGCGCCCTCTCTTCTGGCGTTGGTATTTGATAATCGAGTGAAGCATTTTCAAGGGTACGAAAAAGTGAGGCCAAGGTGATTGTATTAATGTAATTTTATCTTTAAGCCCGTATATCGATCGGAACCTGTACGTAAAGGCCACCAGCCTACAGCCATGGACAAAATTATTAGACCAAGAATGGTTACTGATAGTGTTACTTTTGTGGTAAGAAGGAAATAAACTATCATAAAAGCAAGGTACAATTGCTGGAATTTGTTATTCATTCATTGAAATACAAAGACAAATCATTTTCATTAGTTTAATAGATATTATAGTACATTTATTACAGAAGCTTGGTCTAATAATTTTTTTCCAGGGCTGTATATAAAGACCGCTTTTCTTATTCCCCTTCAGCGGTCTTTTATACTGGTTTGTATATCATCCATGATGACTTATTTCATCATTTTAAGGGGTGAGAAAAAACTTTACAAGATTAATTTTTACTTTTAGTTTAAAACAAAAACAAAAACAAAAGCAGCATCCGGACATATACCATATGCACTTGCGGATATTGTCCATGGGACATTGGACCATAACCGTCGCCACACCGCCAGGTTTTTTTCGGTGAAGGTGAATTTGTTGGGAGAGTGAATCAGTTAACTTCGCACCGCTCTACGCTGGATGCACACACACGGGGTTTGTAGCTTCATGGTTTAAATATTTAAAAACGTCCAGAACTAGACTAAACCGAGCAGCGAACCGGTTGCATCGATGCTTTCACATTCTCTGACAATGAATCATCACTGCATGCCACCTGACGCGTGCGAGGTCACAAAATGTCAGCAGCATGACTCCCCCAAACAAGAGTTGGTCGACCTTTATGAACTTGACATCCTCATGCTCTGCCCAGGTTGCACGACTAGTCTGGTTTAAAAGCTATATCTATTTTTATATATACTCTATTTCTGTACTTATATTTGAAACAAGATTATTAAAGGGAAAGTCTACCCTGGCTTTAAGTTGGCTTGAATAAAGAAGAAAAATGAGATGAACGGATAAGTGAAAGTTTGAGCAAAATCTGATAAGAAATAAGAAAGTTATGAATTTTTGAAATTGTAATGAATCAAACAGTTGGGAAGTCCGTGACGTGTCTTGCGAGCTCCATTTTCTTACTTTTAGATGAAGAATTTATTTTTTCATTCATGTTTTGTGTTAAAACATATACCAATGATTATATCTAAGGTGCATGTATGATCAAATATTTAGATGAAATGGAAATCAATGATTTTTGGAGTACTGGCAAATGGGAGAGGAGCTCGCAAGATACACCATGGAGTTGCCATTTGTGTCTGATTGATTACAACTTCAAAAATCATAACTTTCTTATTTCTTATCGTATTTTGCTCAAACCTTCATTGATCTGTTTCTTTAATCTTTCTGCTTCTTTTAAATTCAACTTGTAATCAGGGTGGTCTTTCCCTTTAAAGAAACAAAAAAAAAAACACGAACACCTAAAACTTTAAGATCACACTTCAAAATTTAGACTACTGAATGATGCATCTACAATATGAGTTCGTTGGAGCAGGAAGATGGGCCCATCTTAATTAGTTGAAGAAAGGGTGCCCCGATATACATGGTAAGCAAATGAACTGTGAAGAAAATATGATTACCATTGAGCACATTTCACGTATCAGCAATTTCTCTCATATAATCAGGCTACCTTTGTCTCGAGCTATTCTTCCGTGCGTGAGATGCATATTTTGTTATATTAAAAAACGATTGTTCCTGTGCGTTAAAAGAGGAATTAGCTGGCTTTGTCATAATTAAAATGATAAACAGAAACGACAGAGACAGGTTTTTGGGGGTGATCATGTACGATTTTTTTTTTAATTTTCCTATAGCAGAGACGTTTACAGAGAATGGTTATTTTGCTATAAAAGACGAAGTTTTCCCGTGAAAAAAGAAACTTCAATTAGGACTGAAACGTTGAAGGTAACACACGAGAGGCATGAGAGTAAACTGGAAAACTAGTAATTAACCGTTGACTACTGAATTCTCCTATTGTCATAAGCTTAATACAGGAACCACCCGGTTCCAGTGGGCAATGAGTTAAGTAATCGGGGCAGCATTTCATCAAACGGTCATAAGTACAAGTTCGCCGACATCCCACTAAAACGCGTGTATAAAAATTAACATGCGTTTCAATGGGATGTCGGCGAACTTGTACTTATGACGGTTTGATCAAACGATGCCCAGAACATCAAATTAGTCTTAGACCTTAGCCTCTTCTCGCTGCGCATGTCAGGTAAGGCATGGTATTCCTCGTGATACCTAAAATTCCATCGAAAGATAGTGGTGATGAATTGTTGGGTTTCTTGAAGGTGAATCTGTGAAGGAGACTCGTAAAACCAAGGAACGTCTCCATCCGGGCGAGCTGCTCTCCCAAACACACACGACGACCTGCAGGGAAAAACACTGATATCATTTGCCTTGTCTATTTTTTGTGACAAAAATTGCAAAAATCCCCCCAAAAAATAAATAAATAAAAAATTAAAATTAAAATTAAATTATGTAAATTAATTTCTTGAATCACCCCCCCCCCCCCCTTAAGCATGGGTTCAGTCATGACGTTGGGAGTTGTCACTAGGTCGTCGATTAGGGTTTATAATTACTGAATCAAAGATGAAGGTTAATACTGTATTCATAGACAGCGTCGTATTCTGCTCACGTTCGGTCGTCGCCCCCCCCCCCCCCCCCCCCCCTCCTTCGCCAGTGACTATGACATCTTATTTTATGCATTTCTACCTTCCTGAAGATGCAATGATAATCTTTTAAAAGATAAATGAATGAAATCATAATTACTAATAAAGAACTGTTAATACAATCACCTTGGCCTCATTTTTCGTACCCTTGAAAATGCTTCACTCGATTATCAAATACCAACGCCAGAAGAGAGGGCGCTATAAATCTACTTAAAAGTACAGAGAGAGTAGGCTCTCAGCTTTTGGGCAGCTCGTTTTTAGTGAAGCAACATTAACAATGTTGCTTTGTTGGGCAAGCACATAATAAAGGAATATGGTCCGACCAAGCTTGTCAAACATTTTGGAATGAGCTATCTGAGTAGTAAGTCTACCGTAAGTGAGAACTCTTGTTTATACGACCTAACAAGACTTACCGGCACTGAAAAATATCAACTCTTCCCTCTTGATCAGAATTCTATCTTCAGTCAGAAACCTGTCAGGTCTGAAGGCATCAGAATCTTTCCAGAGCTCCTCGCTGTTCAAAACCTTCCAGATGTTGGACAGAATAGTGACGCCCTTCGGTATAGTGTAGCCTCTGAACGTGGTGTCAGCAGCTGCTATGTGTGGCACACCCAATGCAGCTACAGCTCCTTTACGTTGAATCTATCAGAAAAGAAAGCCACAACGCGAAAATAATATTATGAAATTAGAAGTAGGTAATAAGGGCGGGCATTTGTTAATCTGGCGATTTTGAGTTTTCTCTCTGGTACGGCTAGAGGGCCGCTTAATCAAGGTAGAGTCTGCTGGTCATGCCGATATTCCGAAGGGCAGGATTTTTCATGGGTGTAACCTTACAAGATAAAAATGAGATAAAAGTGAATATGCCATATTGGTTCTGCAACCTAAAGTTCTAATATAGGACGGAAGAAGTATAATGGCGCCCTCTTGTCGTGGCATTCTTCAAAAGATATCTTACCTCCATTAGTACAGCATTGGTGTAGGGAAGGTCGTTACGATCGTCCAGCCTCGGGAGCCGCTCTCGACCTACCACGTGATCCATTTCATCTTGAACACGTGACTGGACGTCAGGGTACGCCATCATGTAGAGGATGCACCATTTGAGCGTGGTGGTTGTCGTTTCGGTTCCGGCGAAGAAAAGATCTCCTATGGCTGCGTTGAGGTTGACCTTGGTGTAGGAAGACGTCTTCAAATCCTAAAGGAAATTTTTGGAACGAAGATGGATTGCCATTGCCTTGTGGTGCTGATATTAATCGTTCGGTATTCCATACACATCCGGAGAAAATTGAACTTTTTTACTTTCCATTCAACCTGCAATAAGCGTGGTATGCACCACATAAACCATTGTAATAAATGTCGTCACTTTCACGGGATAGCCACTTCCCATCCTGTATCATAAAATATGCTTTACTTTGCCCATACGGCATGGGTTTAGGAAAAGAATTATCCTTCTCAAGTGGAAAAATGTTAAGCTCATTTGGTACTTTAAATAAACCAATATCATGCTATTAGATTAAAATTGAGATTTATTCCTATAAATGAATAGACTCAACTCTAATAGAGTTCAGCGGCTTAGACCTACCGTTGTTTCCGCCATCTTCTTTAGATAGATGTCAATGAAGTCTCTGGGGTGGTCCAGGTCTAGACCCTTCTCGTGGCTTTTAATCTGATTTAGAAGAAACTTGTTAACCTCTTTCATGTTCTTCACCATCTTCTTCGGTGCTCCAAAAGGAATCTTTGATATACCGGGTAGTGGGAGAAAGAGGAGTGCGCCTCCACCGCTCGACAGCTTTATGTTTACGTTCATGAGATTCAAAATCTGAAGAAAAAATGTGAAAATTGTTAACAAATAACAAAAAATACATTAACTTGGCAACGACTGCATGTCTGCATGACTTTCATAAATGGTATTTTTAAAATTTAGATTTTTTTTGGGTTTTATTCAATTCTCTCCTGGAAGTATAGTTGTAATTATAATAATTATGCAATTGTGCTAATTGCATTTAAAGTGTTTTTCAACGTAGTCTACGTAGCTAAATAGTTTACTTTAAATCAACTTATCGCATTTACTTCAGTGCCAGTGCGAGTTCATTCAGTCGAAACCTATTATGCGTCATTGTGAAATATTAGTTGTACCAGGCCTTACCTGTAAAAATTCGACGTCAGAATATTTATACTGCGTTCCGAACATAACGGAACAGATGATGTTTGCAATGGCTTGTCCAAAGAGGGCGTTAGGATCAAACGGGGACCCTTTCTTCTCCTCAATGGCTGCTTTTAGCTGATCCATCTCTGTTGCTACGGTGTCTTCGTAGCTCTTCTTGCCAACCCCGAGACTCCGGAAGACAGAATGGGTGAACTTACGCTGCTCCTCCCAGACTTTTCCGTTAGAAAGTGTAATTCCTGCGGAAGGTTGGGATTGATACAAATTTTTTTTTTGTTAATTTTCGATTTTAACTAAACAGTGGCGTAGTGGGGGGGGGGGGGGGGGGGGGGGGGGGCACGTGCTGCCCCGATCGAAAGGAAAAAAAATATTCTGAAGTATGTTATCAACCTTTGAGACTGATAACCGCTCTCCCCCATCATAACTCCAGTTTCCATTTAATGTTCTATGGGTCTAGGCCATTGGGGCCATTAGGCCGCTATCCAGTCAAGATATTGCTTATGATAGACGGTCTCCTGCACGTTAAAATACTAGTTTCTGTTGGAACATTTTACACTTACATCAATGAATTCACTTTCATTTTCAACTTGTTTTTTTGCATAATGTATCGTATGTATTTTTTTTACATTTCCTATGTTTATTGTATATAATTGTAATTTTCATTGATCATTCAATAAATTCCGAAATTATCTGCCAAAAAAATAGAGTCTACGGGCCCGTTGCACAAAATTCAGACGCAAACAAAAATCAAACGCAACCTAATTTTCAGCCAATCAGAAGTGCGCTTTAAGGACTTGCGTTTGATTTTTAGGAGTTGCGATTAAACGCAAGTTTTTTTTTGCAACGGGCCCCAGACTGATACGTTGTATGACCAATGGGACTTACAAATACTTTGGAGACACACTGCATTACAGCATGGTTTTGTTTTGTTTAAAGACCAGGGTCCCGTTTCATGAAACTTCATAAAACTCGTTTCAGGCAGCCAATCAAAACCCGTTTAATATTTCGCGCGCTTTGTTCCTTTAGTTTCCGGTTATAGTGTTCGATTTCGGCTTTCTGTTCACTCTTGTGGTATACTCTGATGAGTCCAAGACGAAAAGCTTCAGTTTGTCCTTCTTCAACGCCATTTTCCCAAACTTGTTATCAGTGACATGTTACGATAGTTAAGCTAAGAACAAAATAATTTGTTAAAGATCTGCAGCAGTTGTTGTTGATTATAGGGAGCTTACGAAACGGGACGGGAGTGACAGGACGGGGAGAGTTAACCGACTGTGACGGTCCTCGCACTATGAACATGACGAACAAAGAAGCGGACAATTTATGCTGCTCCCCATTGTACCCTTCACAATTGCACTGGTTAATAAAAGAACATCCATTCATTGCTATCCTGTAAAAATATGTAGAACAGGTGTCACAAAATAGCAGTGAAGGGATGTCCTTTTGTTTACTAGAGCTTTTGTGGAGGGTACAGTGAGGAGCTGCATAAATTGTCCGCTCTCTTTGTCATTGTGTTCATAGTGTCGCACTCTCCCCGTCTTGTTTTTTAATCAAGTTACGAAAAAGTGGACGACGACGCACTGCAGTGTTTATGCCGTCAATCGCTTCCCGTCCCCACTTTAGACCGGACGCGTGTTTATTTAAAACCGTCCTGAAATCAAACAGGACGGAGAGATACTCCGAGTCGCCCATTTGCACATCGATTTTTCGCTCGACTCCCTGTCTTCAAAGGCTCCCGTCCTCGTTAATAAGTTTCATGAAACGGGGGCCAAGAATGGTTTTCCTTGAACGGTTGCCATGGTAACAGTAAAAACTGGCTAACTTCATACTTATAAATTTGCGGTAAACTGGTAATTACCATTATTAGCAAGTCCGAGAGCCTCTTCCACCATCTGGCTCTTTGGTCGGTTGTTGAGGTTGGGGTGGTTGAAGGCTTCCACGATGGCCTCGTAAGAGTTCAAGAGCACAAAGGTCATCGGACCGACGCTGAAGGACACGACGTCGCCATATTGGTCTGCCCAGGTCGAGTATAGATTGAGGGGATCTGGCTTTGCCCTGTGTGTGCGGGGTTGATAAGCAAGGTAAAAGAAGAAAAAAATGAAATTATATTTTAAAGAAAGTAAATGTGAGAAAATTACAATGCCCCGACCGGGATTCGAACCCGGGACCATGGAAGATGACCAGTGCTCTACCAACTGAGCTATCCGGGCTCCCGTCGATCCTATCAATTATGGTATTATAATTACGAATTCAATTGTCTTCTATAGAAATTCGTTGGCATGGATTTGCCCGACTTTAAAGGGAAGACCTGTCTCGTTGGTAGGCCATTCTAGCGTACGTATGGAATTGGTATGGATGTACCCCCACGCTCGATGGAAAGAGAGGGGCTATATGTGAGATTGTTACTCTGCTTCGACGGGAGCCCCGATAGCTCAGTTGGTAGAGCACTGGTCATCTTCCAGGGTCCCGGGTTCGAATCCCGGTCGGGGCATTGTAATTACCTCACATTTACTTTCTTTATGATATATTCAATTTACTTCAATCCTATCAATTATGATATTATAATTACGAAATTATATTTGTATGTATGTATAGATAGATTCAGTTCAGTTCAGTTTATATCATATTTCATATCACATTATATGGAACATAAATAATGGCCAAGCATTATTGCAATACTATAAGAAAACATCTACAATACTTTCAACAAAAGAAAAAATGCAATTTGACATACAGAGACACAGATCAATATTCCATCAATTTACAGTTGGAATAAGACCCCCCCCCCCCCAAAAAAAAAAAAAAAAAAAATAGCATGAAATATGAGGGAATCTCGTAAAAAAAGCTATATAGGCTTGTATTTGTAGATTCCCTTGAGAATAAAAACCCCAGTCTTTGACATTACTACATGTTCATGGGAGATGATCTTAAGAAAAATAGAACAAAAAGCATTAAAAAAGGATTATAATAAAAGGGGGAGTCGAGGGTGTCGTACATAACTAGGGAGCCATATAAGATGGATTGGGAGGGATATTTTTAATGTATATAGTGAGCCGGAATTAGTTTAGTCTGGGGGAGTCCTGGTCCTGTAAATATAAATGTATTGTGTGCAAAAGCTGTTCGAGTACGTGGAAGGTGATAAGAATGATTTGATTTATTTTTTTTATTTCATATATTGTTTCCGTTTCAAAATAAGCATACATGATAAATTCATGGATTCGTGGATTAAACATAAAACAATATAAGAACGTTGTATATATATCAAACTAATAATACAGAGATAATGGTATTGACATGAATACAAAAAAACAAATTACACGAACGGATCATTATTGACCTAACGTATACAAATAAGCGGAAGGGGCATGCTAAGAAAGCAAAGCTTGTATGATGCATGCCCTAAAAACTTAGTTACCTGGAGCGGTGAAAAAAATCCATCACCGCTCGTAACCGTTCACCACCGTTTAACAGAAGTTGGCCCCCGTTAAGGCAACGCCGTATACGCTCGGCCACCGCTGATGATCCCTCCTACCGCTCCGAAAGTTTTGAGCTGCACAAAATATTGCGAGCGGTGAGGAGCGGGCAATTTTCCGCTCCGGCAAAGTTCACCACCGCTCCAACAACGCCCAGTCAAAGTTTGGCACCGCTAGACGCAAGTTCGTGGACGCTTGGGTCCGCTAGGCCAACGCAGAAATCTTGAACGCTGGACCACCGCTGCTTCGCCAGCTTTGCCCGGGCGGTGACTAAACGTTGCACAAACTTTGGTGGAGCGGTTGTAAGCGTTTTACGAGCGAACACGGGATTGCTGGAACGGTGTCGGGCGTTGAAGCAGCGATCCATTGCGGTGATGAACTTTGGTTTGGCGTTGGTATGGAGGTGTCGGAGCGGGACCAACGCTCGCTACCGCTCGCTACCGTTAAACCAACGCTAAAGCAACGCCGGCTTCAGCGGTGCACCGCTAAGGCAACGCCCGTGTTTTCGATTTTTTCCCCATTTTGTGCGCGGTGACGAGCGTTGTCGAAATTCGGCCCCCTTGCCCTACCGTTCAAGGAACGCTCCAACAAAGTTCTGGCGGTGTGACCGGGCCTTTAGGTCAGACAAATTATAGAAATTGGATAAATAGTGGCGAAAATTAAATTTAAAAAATGGTATGCCTAGGCCTACATACGTATATAGGAAAAGAAAGAGATTTTTCATTTGGGATTCATGGCCATTTGTATAAAAAAAAACTGCTTAAGGTCTGTAAGGTAATTCCTGAACCACTGAGCTCAGCGCATTTACGCTTTCTGGAAGCCGCTTACATTCAATCGCACGAACCCCTTCTGTGCAGACAAAAGGAGTACGTCCAGGCTTTGCGATTGTTCTGAAATTACGGCGTCTGGGTTGCGTCCGGGTTCATCGAGTATAATATAGTTGATTTCAAGTAATTTGTTATATACCTGCGTGATAACCTGATGAGTGCAGGTCGAAAAGCTTCGTTATCATGTCTCTTTTTCATGCCATATTGAAATATATATATATGTATATATATATATATCCCAAGTTTGTCTTATACTACAGATAAGTGATCAGATCGAGATCGAGAAATACATTGCAGTTCATACAGATATAGATAACGGCAGATAAGCAGATAGAGATCAATTTAGTTAGCAAGGTAGAAAGACAGATATAGGAAACAGATAATTATAACTAATGGAGTATGAGGTAGGAGTACACTGTCTTGTATACCTCATCATTTTCCAAGCGACTCCAAAGAACGGTAGCCCCACAGGACCAGGTGGAAGGTTCTCGGGTCGAGACACCAGCCTCTTCATGCACCACATGACTACCAATGCAATGGCAACTGTCATGAGCAACAGTCTTGTATCGGATTGTGTTAGCCACTCCATGATGCACTGGGGAAAAAAAGAAAAGACTTGGAAAGACATGTATATATACATGTATTTTTGTTTATTTCATGGCCGTTGGGTAAAGTTGAGTTCTGGTCATGCGATTACATAGTGAAAGAAACTGTTTCAAAGCAATATATCGCTTCTGTATAATGTATACAAATTTATGCACTTATATTCTCTGAGCACCTAGTGACGAGCTATTCCATGAACCTGCTTTTTATAAATGAGCCTCAATGCTTGGAATCCAGTTTGCATACATTATTTGTTGCAAATTGTCCGCAAATTCTCCGGCAAGCCTTCAGCTTGTCAAGAACAACCTTTGTTTGAAAGGTATGCATAAAATTTACATACATTACCGAAGCGGTCTATTGGGAAAGATTGATCATTTCTTCATAAGAACTGATGTATACTGTGAAGTTTTGGAATCATCTAAATGATAAGAGAAATGATTTCGCTAAAAAGCACAACGTGCACTGCACACAAAAATATGTATATGCACTGTACACACATGTACGTGGCATGGGTGTTCGGCCCGAATTCTTCAGCTATTTCTCATCATATTTCAAATATGAAGGCATTTGAAGAGGAATCCTTTTCACGGGATGTTCATGCTATATGACGTTCTTCCAAATTGATAAAGGGAATGAGAAAGGTCACAAATTATTGTTCACTTTCCCCAGAACTCTCGCACTATTTATACAGCTGGAATCGGACTCGATCCCGATCTTGTTCTCATTCTAATAGTGCATAATATACATGATAAAGCTGTGGTCCTATATGAAGAGGTACATATATGCCATGAATCTACAATTCTACTTTGGCAAGGACCCCGTGTAGTCTCTTGCAACTGGGCAGCTAACTACTGATTAATCCATGTGACACACTGATAACCATGTGACAGTCATCACTATCAAGACTCAACTGCTCATTGCAAATGTGGACTTTTTCCTCTCTTTTTTTAACAACACAAAAAACTTGCACCATACTTGTTGAACTCACCTTTTCTCACCAGTATCGCATATGCGTATTGCAGTTACATCAGGTGCAGAGCAACGACGAGGACAGTCTGGTGAAAAATAAACTTCAGTTCCGGAAACTGCTTCCGATGGGTACACAGGAATGTGAATGTTAATGAAATCACTAGCTTTTTATACTGTCGGCTATAACACAGTTGAGTATTTGGAGTCTTGGGGAAGATTGTGATCATATAGGGTTATGCTGTATAATCACGATAAGTGAAGAAATCCGCTGGTAAGGTGATTTGTCCTGCATTTGGTCCATGCATATATATATCACAACACATACAGTGTGTGTGTGTGCGTGTGTGTGTGTGTGTGTGAGTGTGCGTTTGTTTAGCATTATGTCCGAGGACATTTTCGGACAGAGAACAAAAAAAAAATCATGACAACAATGGTCCTCGGAAGCCGGACAATAGTCCTCGAACGTCGAACAATGAATTTGTGCTTTATTCCGTCGACTGTCCGAGGACGAGTAACAATAGAGGAACAATTATAGTTGTCCTCGGAAGTAAAGCCATGTAAACGTGTGTGTGTGTGTGTGTGTGTGTGTGGGGGGGGGGGGTGATCAATGAGGTAATACATCCCTCCGTCTCATGGCTAACCTATTATTTTCTTTTGAGATTTAGTTCAGCAAACAGAACCCCGGCCAAAACCTATGTAGGGCTTTGTATGACGTCAGTAATACAGTTAATCATGTATATAGACCGCTGAGGACAGACAAGAAGGCCATATTGTCTTTTTGTACGAGGCTCTGTTAATACACCTTTTAATGAGAAAAATTGTCTAATCTAAAAGGTAACAAAGAAATGTGGTCCTTCTATATAGGAAGGTGGTCTTTCTATACAGGTGGTTGCTAAACGTGTTCGACTATAGCAAAATTGACTTGTGACAAAAGTGTTACAAGTTATTGGCTGATTTCTACATTTCTTACATTTTTGTATTGCCAATAAAATTTGAATTACTGGCATTATTGTTTGAATGTTCATGTTAACATTTTCAAGAAACATTTGGAATAGTATAGAAATGCACTTAGTTATGCTCTGACTATGCAAAGAAACGTATTCAGAGAATGTATTCCTGTATAATAACCTATTATTTATAGGTTTTCGGCGTTCCCAGTACACATTTTGTTTTTCGTGTTATTTTATTCTTTTTCATGACGTCTGCTGTGCCCAATTAAGAAGGAACGAACACACAGACAAAACTCACCATCATTCAGTAGCAATTAGTTGTCCGATGAATATTTCACTCCGTGACTGTAATATGTTTTGTAGTTTGAACAAGGAGGTTTGCTAGTACTTCCTTGGTTTGAACCATGTACGCTATTTTCTTTGTATGAAATATCTTCAAACAGGGGCAGCTTTACAAGGTACATGGATGTGATCCCATTACCCCCCCCCCCCCCCAAAAAAAAAGGGGGGGGGATAGGGAGAGTAGGAGATCAAGGAGTATTTTTCTTGCTTTTTGAGATTTCAAAAAACACGCTTCTAACAATGTGAGGATCCAGGATACGGCGATGGAAAGAGGTAAAGGGATCAGTCGCCGAAATATTGGTTTCTCCCCCTTTCAGGTACTCTGGCCTCGCCCTTGTCCTCAAGGTGGAAACATATTTGTAACATTATCATTGTGATGCATAAATTACGCGTCTCGTGTTTTCTCTGCATTCTTGAATAAAATGGCGCCATCTGTCTTTGGTATGAAGCCAGTATTAGGTTTTATATTGTTCAAACTACAATAAGAGAGACGTTTCTTAAAAGAAAGGATTAAATTGAAAAATCCTAATCTGAAACAATTATTGATGTCTAACCCAATTTTCACTCGTGAATTATTGGGTTATATAAATGATACCAATCGTTTTAGATAGCCTTTTAAGCTATCATTGATCCTCTTACATAACTGATCTTGAAGCAATTTGGTAAAGAACATATTTGCGGTTTTTGCCATGAACAGTTTGAATTAACTCGTCCGTTTGTTATTTCCGATTGATTGCTTGCGTATCTTGATATTATAGCCAAAAATTACGAATAATCACAGCTTTCTAACTTAGGAGATGGGATACTAACATCTTACCATACCAATGATGACCATTAATAACACCATTTTCACAAAAAAGGGTCGCTTGTGGGCATTCAGAGGCTTACGCCAAACCTACGAAAGTGACTGGCGCGAATAATCTGAAGAGATGGAGGAGCGCCATCATACCAAGAACCAACCAGCCAACCAACCAGGTGAAAAGGATTTAAAAAGGGACATCAAGGCATAAACTAATATATCCTAAGCTTGCCATATTTTGAGACATAAATGAAAAGAAAACGTAGTTTTTTCCATTTGTCTTAGAATGGAGTGTTTGTTTCACAGCTTGGCCTACTTTTTTCCTTCTGATTGTGACGTGTCACCACTATATACTAAGGGTAAAGTGACACTAGCACTTTTCCAATTCAAATGGATACTAGTAAATCATCATCCTCATCAGCATCATCTGATCATCATCGTCATCGTCATCATCATCATCATCATCATCCTCATCACCACCACCACCATCATCATCATCATCATCATCATCATCATCGCATCTCACATATTAATCTCATTTCATCACATATCTCTTCCCTCTCTCTTTCCTTTTCCCCCTCCCATTCTCTCTTTTTTCCCTCTCACTTTCTCTCCTCCCCATCTCTCTCTCTCTCTCTCCTCCCATCTCTCTCTTTCTTTCTTTCTCTCGCTCTCTCTCTCTTTCTTTCTCTCGCTCTCTCTCTCTTTCTTTCTCTCTCTCCTTCCCATCTCTCTCTTTCTCTCCACTCCCTCCCTTTTCTTATATACATACGTAATATATCTCTCTCTAATACCATGATTACCGGGAGTCTCTTAATGTGTTCTTTCCTTCTTTCCTTATCTTTTCTTCTTCAATTTTCTTTCACTTTTTAGGGATTCATTGTCATGCTTAATTTCATATTTTACGCGTACTCTCTCATTTATCTTAACATTTCATTATCCTTGATTATTGCTGCGTTCTCCTTATCTCTCTCCCTTGTTCAACATCTCTCCCTCCTCTGAATATCTTTCTCATTCTTTTCCCTCCCCTCCTATTTAAATATATTAAATGTATCTCTCACTCTTGCTATATTTATCATTCTCTTTTTTTTTCTCTCTCTCTATGTCTGTCTTTCGGTCTCTGTCTCTGTCTGTCTCTCTCTCTCTCTATCGGTGTCTTTCATCCTCTCTTTACCCATCTATCTCTCCGTCTTGCTGTCTCTATTATCTCTCTCTCCTTTTTCTCTCGCCCTCTCTTTCTCTCTCTTTTAGTTTATACATCATAATTATTAAAAACAACGTTTTAAAAACACGTACAGCACCATGAACGAATTATTGTTCAGCAAATTTATTAGGACTATCTGCTTTTTACAAAATAATCTTAAACGCATAATGAGAGTACAACAAGGTAAAGCTTCAATTAATATTAAGTTATGTCCATGATAATTTCCTACATCTTTTTCAAATCATATCTACACGTCTATACGTAGTACACATATACATATAAAATGTATATGTATATATATATTTTGTAATTGTTTTCTATAATGTTTGATTTTTTTTCGAGGTCAAGCACATAATTATCTGTATGAACATCAGTTTACATCTGCACGACCTGATAAAATTCCTATTCAACCGTTGGGATATGGTTACGTGCTCTACGGTGACTTGTAGAACTATCATTGCACTGCTTACCTGACTGCGCGAATCATGATGTCATTTTTACTGGTTACCATTTGGACCAAACTTGATTCCCGATCGCTGATTGGCTGAATATAGCTGATTGGCTATAATCCTGGTCACTGATTGGCCGATAAACTTTGTTCCTGGTCGCTGATTGGCTGGTTGTCACTCCTTACCTCGTATTGACAGCGAGGCTGATGGTTCATATGATTCCTCATCAGCCACATTGTTAATACGGGGTAAAAAATGGAGAATAATCATGCTGCCAGATGACGAAGAAAAAAATGATCTCGTCATCGCGTTCGAAGTCGAGCTCCGCTTTCTGGTCGACGTCAGCACGGACGAATATATGTTGCAACCTTACAGTAGTCATCCCCTGAGTGGTCCTTAGGAAACCGTCTTCTTTTCGAAATTGGATACTTATTCATTTAAATCCTTTCAAATAATTATAGCCGTGCTTGAGCAATTTTTGGATTTGCATATGTTTCTGTATTGTTTTGTATTTATACATTATGTTTTATTTTACAACTGAAACAAAAGTAATGTTAAGTTTGAAGAAGGGTTGTGGAAGGGTGTGGCTCTTAAAACAATATTATGGGGATATCAGTTTTAGTGATTTGACTACTTATAGTGCTGTTTTGTTGTAGTATGCCTTATAATGCAATAATCGGATTATCTTTTTTTTTAATAATTCATAAAACGGTTGTCAGTTCTTTTGAAGTTTCTTTAAAGCGTTTGATGATTATGATGTCGTGTTGTCAGCACTGCCTGTAAAATCTGTAAGATACGAATATAAGAAAAGAAGGAAAGAAAGTAAAGTTAGGTAAATCATCCATAATTATGCAATACGTGTTGAATGAGCTGTAAAAATATATTTTTATATCTAACTCCGAACTGGACGGATTTTTTCCCCTTCAGAATTGCATTATTGAAAGTATCCTAAACCCGTAAAAGGATAAAGAACTTAAAACGATTTATAAAGATAACATAAACTGACCCGCCTGTAATGTAAAAGGCCTGAAATTCACTGAATATGATATCTGATAAAAGACGGGCTGGTATTTGTTGTAGTTAAAGCATACACAAGATGCCAGGAGGGATGTGCGAAACGTCCCAATAAGTTACATATTACACGATTTCACGAAACCCAGGCTGGTTTGAAATTAACTAATACAGATTATGAATATCATACAGACCAGTTAATATCTGTCCATTACTCATAACTCCCTTATTAGGTCCCTAAAGTGGGCTTATCGCTGTAAAGACGGTTGGAATAGTCGAGATGCGAGCAAATATTGGTATTGCGTCACCGAATTTGACGCTAAGTTGGCTAAAGAGCCCTTTTTAAAATATCCACCCATTCTAAGTAACAACACTGGTATGACCTGAATACAGCTTGGCTATTAACGAATCTACTGAAGCTCTTATCTAAAATGAAATACAGGTAAATTGTCCAAATAAAGATAGTTTTAAGTATCATAAAGGCGTCATACAGTTAAAAGGGGAAAAAAGTACCATGAAGAATTACGAAAATATAGTTATTCACTAGATATGAGCAATGCATGTGCTTACAACGGAGAATGGCGAAACTATATTATGATACGATATGAAAAATGAAGACATAAATGTATGAAAATTAAGGCTTTATCTATGAGGTTAGTAGTGGTCATTTTTAAAGCAAATTACAAACAGGGAAGGAGAGAGAATGAGAGAGAATGAGAGAGAGAGAGAGAGAGAGAGAGAGAAAGAGAGAGAGAAAGAGAGAGAGAAAGAGAGAGAGAGAGAGAGAGAGAGAGAGAGAGTATAAGGTTGGGAATGAGAATAAGAAATGCAGAAAAGGATAAAGAGGGAATAAACAGGGGGAAGAAGGAATGAGAACAAGCGTTAAGTGTTTTGGTTTGGGAGAAGCATAAGGGGAAAAATTAACAGAAAAGAAAGAAACTGTTGTAATTGGTCTAGAACACAATATCCTCTCTTCTAGAAAGAAAAAAGAAACCCCTTATAACACCCAAAACCTTAAAAAGAGAGAATATGATCAGAAAGTGTGTCAAACGTTTGTGAAAACAAGACCCAAGATGCCGGACACGCAATTAAACCATCACCTGTTCACAAAAGAAAAACAACCCATTGATCATGTTTGATGGGGATCGAAATGACTAATCGTTTGATCGGATGTTTGGATATCACTTCAATCGTGTTAATATCCATTGTACTCTATCTTTTTTTACGTCTTCAAGAAAGACTGGCCAAAGGGGTTGGTTTTAGAAGCGGAAAAAAAGAGGAGGTAATTTTTTCTCCAACTCCTCCAGACGCCGTGAATCATCAGGCCAGCTAGGACATACAAGCATGGTATATTATAATTATGACAAAGGGTACAGGGTCCCGAACTACGAACGCTATAAAAATTCCACCAAACATTTACTTAAGGTCATTAAAACTATAGGTACCCACTTCAAACTTTGATGAATAATTGTAATCCTTTTCTGGTGTTAAAGTCGATAAAATGTTGTTCTATTATCGTGTCCTTTTGCAAGTGTGGATTCGTAGTCTGTTACACGTTTTTAATCTCATGGTGAAACCATGCTTTGCAAGTTAGATAATGAACCTCGTGCAAATACAGTTTATGAGAGAACTATGCTATGTAACCTAGTGTGATAAACCCGCTATAGGTAGATAAGCATGTATGTATAAATGAATGACACAATTCGGAATGAAGAACAACTTAGAATGATGAGCATCATTCATCATAATGTTTTCTTAAAATGTTTAACTACGACCATCCTTAAAAATAAAGTTTATACGAAATAAATTATCATTTTGAATTAAACTAGACCTTTTACCTTTCCCCCAGTATATTGGGGGATTATGCATAATGTAACGTAAAATAAGTAGTATTTGCAGCAAATATCATGAATGAATAACGCAGTATGGGGAAAGGCGTTAATTTCATTTAGACTAAAGCAAACGATACATGATTTGTTGAAAATTTTGAAATGGAAACTAAGGATCTTTGCACATCCACTTAGTAAACTCAGACATAACACATTTCAATAATTAATATGTCATTGTCGTGACATTGTCCTCTGAAGTTTCAATGTATACCGCGTGTTACTTATCTCTTTATGTCAACGTAAGAAGGGCTACTTGGAATCATATGAAGAGAAAAGAAATAAAAATGTCTTTGGAATTCTTCAAACTTTAATCGGTCCTTGACTGGACCCATATCACATGTGCATTCAACCAATCTTAAAGGGCTCTACACAATTGGTGGACTTCGCACAGAATAATCTAATTTGAGCATTGTAAAATTTCTTATCTTTTTAGCTTCGCGCCAAATTATCTGTTCTTTTTTATATTCACATCTGGTTAATATTCGATAGGCCACGCTAAGTGAGAGAGATAAGAAACGGCGGAATGAAAGAAAATTGCTGCCAACGTGGCATAAAACGTGCCTTTATGGAGATGGACAGAAGAACATAAATGGGAGGATTTTTGATAGCATGGATGGAGGATCTTTGAACAGACAGATGCCCGTGAGGGAGAAAGAATGATAAGAAGGAGGGAAAATAGGAAGATTAAAGTTTAAGAACTTGAAGAAGAGCGAGGAGAAGAGAAGAGAAGAAGAAGAACAAGAAGAACAAGAAGAAGACGAAGAAGAAGAAGAAGAAGAAGAAGAAGAAGAAAAAGAAGAAGACGAAGAAGAAGAAGAAAAAAAAAAGAAGAAGACGAAGAAGAAGAAGACGAAGAAGAAGAAGAAGAAGAAGAAGAGGATAAACAAAGAAGAGGACGAAGGGGAAGGTATTTTTAGAGAATGTTATTTTGTGTTGATTTTAGTGTCAATTTCTGACTATTATTTCCAATTACTGTTATTTGGGAAGTGATGCCCTTTAAAAAATTTTTTTTATAAAGATGAAGAAAATCAAAACTTTTAAAAATATGCGCTAGAAACCCACGAAGAAAAAATATTGAGGAGACTATGACAAACTACTTGAAGTACGATGAGAAGAAAAGGAATGAGAATTAAGAAACTAGGAATAGAAGAGAAACAATGAAAATCTGAAATGTGTTTTACCATGCCGAGGGAAAATACACGGGAGGAAATTATTTGAAACAGTGAGTTAAAAACCAGAAATCAGATCAGATAAATGGCTCTGAAAATACATGGTTAGATATCAAATTAGAAGCCAGTTAGATGAGCATACGATGGATTAGGCACAGACTGATAATGAATAAATAATTATTATATGACCTGGGAAGGAAATACCGAGGTATTGTCATTCTATTCGTAGTATCAAAGGTAGATTCGAAACTGAGAATCACTTTACGAGGAGATAAATGGCCCTCATGAGCGTCACCGAGACATAAATGTGTCACAAATATGGTTATTGATTATACTTTAAGATACAGGATATAGTGTCTGCATATATTACTACTACATTATATTATACCCACATGCATGTAGTAGGAAGAAATTAATTTAACACACCAAACCAGGCAAGGTGATTATTATGTGAAGAAAAAATTACATCCGTATCATGAGTATGGAAGACATTTTTTTAAAAATGTAATTGCCATTATCCTATCAAAGTGAAAGAAATTATTGAAAAATAGAATGAACTGAAGAGAATGCATTGACCACTGCCGAAAAAGGAAGAAAAAAGACAAAATCATTTTTGCTTACATTACACTTAGGCATGTATGTTAACAAAATGCGACCAATTTTTGTGCCTCATAGTGTGGGTATGTCCAGAAAACATAAACTGATGCATGTAGCATATTTCCCAAACGAAACGTAAAACACGAAGTTTTCTTTGGGAAAATTTAGGTAAGCATAATGTAGGTGATACTTTTCCATTTTTCAGAATATTGCAAGGTGTTGTGCATGTAGGACGGGAAATGTTATAAAGGTTTCTCTGAATATAGCAGTTGCCCAGCTATTTTACCCTCTTTGGTCGATATTCCATGAATTGGATTGAAAATGATGTAATATGAAAGGGTTATGATAAAGGTGGGTTAAGCTGTTTATCATATGAATCAGATAAAAAGAAAAACAACTTACCTTCGGTAAATGTAGTAGATGTGACGAAGCTGGTATTCGATGATGGTGTTCATCAAGCCGACAGACCGCTGAAGAGAAAGGAAACCCGCTCAAAACTCGAAGCACTTGACTTGGTGATGAGCACTCCGCATCTTGTATTACCACAAGTACCGCCACCACCACCACCACCACCACCACCACCACCACTACCAACACCAGAACTCCGATCCCAAAGAGGCGCCACGACGAGCGAGCTCTCTACGCACGTCCGCACTCGGAGATGCTCCGACTACCAATGACTCCTCAACAGGGGTGCGCGGGGTTCATAAATACCCCTCCACCACACCCCTCTGCCTACCAGAGCGACACGATCACCCGTCGCAAAGCACATCACGAGCCGTTGTGAGCAAAGAAACAAATCTTTCGTTATTGTACTTTGATCCTGTACCGCCACGTTGATCATTGCTTCAACGCAAACATGATATAAGTTACTCTACAACTAGATTTTCGTTAGGTTTTGTATGGTTTGATGCCGGCATCTTATTTCGAGCATGTGGTTTCTTGAGGGAATTGTTTCTCTTTAATACGAGATGTATTATCTGATGCATCTGGTTAATTATTTTTCATGTGACGTGGGGATTAGTTTGATACATTTCGAATACTATGTGACTAATTTTATTCTTGTGTAATGACTATCAAAGGGAGGTAATGGGGCGGTAGTAGTGGTGGTGGTTGTTTTGGATACCAATGTCAATATCGGAAGAAAATTAGTTCTTTTGAATCGAATCTAAACAAACTGATTTATGCCCTTATGTAATGAAATTATATAAACTGAAAGTTACTTATTTACACTCTATTCTTATATCTCGTCAAATATTTAATTATGAAATAGTTGGAAAAGTTTTTTATGTCCTTTATACACAGTTATTGCATAAATGCCCATTATAATTTCGACATTTAATTTGAAATGTCTATTATTCAAATGGGGTTTTCCTGTTTTCTGTCACATTTTCGTTTGCTTTCTATTTGCAAGCTTAAATTTAAAATTAAAATCCTTTTTTTTTTTTACTTTTCAGCAACTTTTTTAATCTCCATTTTAACAAGTTTTTGAATTCATCAGAATAATGAGCGTAGTTATCATTTATGGATAATCTTCGATTCGTTTAAAGAAGAATTTTTGGCCAATCCTGAGCCTCTTCGTATCTTTAAAATTCGGAGCTGTAACATTTTTGCCCAACAATCTCCTATTTTTTCTCCTTAAATCACTCGGTACGCCACGAGGAAAAACAGGACGCCATGCTATCTTGAGAGTCTGTTAATATTTAAATGTTATTTTGCATTTTGGATCCACCCATGTTTAAGTACTGGTGATAAGATAACCCTGTTTATACCATTCATTATACTATCTTCTAACCAGTTAATATACATCAGACTTCATTTGCATAGTATTTGGCGCGAAACCCCCGTCTTTTCTAAAGATATTTGCCCGGTGAATACATGTAGAGGAAGTAATTATCTGAACATTACGACCGAAATAACCATGCAAAATATTGTATGAACCACCGTTACCATTTTAAATCTATTTGGGATAACTCCCGCCTCATTCAGCAGTCCTATCCTTCTATCATATATGTCTGTCTGAATGTATATCCCCCCCCTCCCTCTCTCTCTCTCTCTCTCTCTCTCTCTCTCTATCTCTCTGCTCACTCTAATACCATTAGTACGTCAGCCACGAACCAAGTTATTCGCACCGTTTTCATACCTTGAAAGATTTACAGGTGTCAATATATAATTCATCATCTTTTTATGATGAGTCAGTCATTAAAATCTTGTAAAAGAATGTCTTGTAAGTTCATTCAACTAAAGTATGAACGTATCTCGAACATGTCGGATTCGCAGGCGATTAAAACGACTGGAATATTTTCTAAAATGAATAAACGTCTCACGAAGGGAGTGAAATTGGGTAACGATTTCTAAAGATCTAGGAGTATTATTTATCACAATGTGCTATAAGACAGAATCAGTGGATATAACATACTTATAATTATTGCAATTCGAGAACATTCTTATTAGGTACTACGCTGCATTTATAATTCGCTCGCGTGCTAAGCTATGCACAGGCCCCTGGGAACGATTTTGTTACTGGGGGTGCTGTGAGAAAGAAAGAAAGAAAAGAAAAAAAAAAGTCTTCAGCATTTTGCTGGCTACAGCACCCCAAGCACCCCTACAGCATCCCAGCATCCTCAGCCTTCTAGGGGGTGCTGCACACCCCTTCAAAAAATTCTGGGGGTGCTGTAGCACTCCCGGCTCCCGGGGGCCTGGCTATGCCATGTGTAATGCAATTTAAAGAGAAGGTTGAATTAGGGGAGAGGTGAAAAATATTTTGTGAGCTTTCCCATTTATTTTATATCAGTATGGAAGTTTATCATAGCAGAAATGTTCCCTGAAAAGGATTGCTCCTCAAATGCCCTAATTTCGAAATATGACAAGAAATAGCTAGTGTTCACGTTCATGCCACATTGTATGTACAGTCCCATATACCCATTTGTGTGTGAAGTGCGATTTGGTCAATTCCTCACCATTTTCATGATTCCAAAACCTCACAGTATACACCAATCCTTATGTAGACATGGACAACCTTTCCCAATTGCTTCCAGACAGTTTCTTTCACAATGTAATCGCATGAACAGAACTCAACTTTATCTTTAAGTAGGGTCAAACTCCAATAACTATATCTCCTCAAAAAACGGCAATTAGAAGACATTAACAGCATAATCTTTATTTGAACACCTCTACTCTTCACCTACATAACTACAAATATCAATTCAACCTTCTTTAAATATGTAGTATATGTATATAGATTCTATGATTGTAGCTTATACCGAATGTACGTTAAGATGACGTATTTTTCAGATGAGTTATATTGTGTCACCCAGAATTTTAATATTAGATAAGAGATACAAAAATATATATTGATTCTTAGACCTACATGTAATAAAATTCACCATTTCGGTCTAGTGCGGACTTAAATAATGAAATATTTAATAAAGTCAAATGGTACTCTCTCTCTAAAAAAAAAAGAGTGAATTTTCACTCTATTTTCACTCCCCAGGGAGTCACGTCAGTGATCACTTGTTTAGGAGTGAATATTGAGTGAATATCGAGTGCTTTCTAAAAAGAAAAGAGTGCTTTTCACTCTATTTTCAGTCCATTTTCACTCGCCCGGGGAGTCACGTCAGTGATCACTCAATTTTTTTTAGAGAGTATTAAATTATATGTCAGTTTACTCAATTAGATGAGGCCGGACAGCCTAAAAAGGTTTTTAATAAACAGATCTAACAGAAATACAACTGTTTTCATCTTTATTTTTGCATAAAGTATATAAACATAGACATAGCGGTCGGCAACATAAAAATCCGTGACTTCTTCCATTATTTAATTAAAGTACTTTATATCCAATCAATTAATTAGTGAAGGAAGTAGCCGAACCAAAGCCAATTTTTCATAATGTTGTTTTCGAAGCTTGTCCAAAATATACTCCATTCGAATAATTACTATACAGTCATCCCCAGCACGCAATTTTAGTACATTTACAATGTGTAACCCTAGATCAATTGCTATCTATGTTTCACATGTAATTGATAACTTGATTATAAATGTACAGGCCTAGTATGTGTCTTTCATTTGTATATGTTGTTATACACTTCAACCACAATCAGAAAATGGTCTAATGGGACTGCATAAAACCAGCGCTATTGTTAGCAGCCGCCTTTGTGATTCACCGTGTGTACAGTCCAATGTTTCTCTATATGAACAAAATATCACTGTTTTATAATGATTGATTCTTTTAAACCTACCACTGTTAATGTTACCGATCTCTTATAAACCAATTGTAAGAAGCAAAGTCCAAACGAAGCCACTGTAATAACTAAATTGGCTTTATACCACATATATTTTGTTTACTAACTCAAAGGTTAACCACTTTGATCGTCTGCGGTCATATCAACGATAACTTGGATTAAAATTTTCTCTCCTTTTTTTCATTCCACCTTCCTTCAGGAATTATGATTCAAAATAATTTTAGTGATGATGTTTGACTTTTCTACATTATCTTTTTTTTTAAAATAGATATTTGGCTGAAATCATGACATTTTGCTTCCTTTATTTGATATTCAATAGAAGCTTCTGATTCTGTTAGTTTCAGTTTCAGTTTAGTTTATTTCCATTTCCAGCAACAATACAAATCAATACAAATCAATATTCAGTAAATAATACAATTATAATATCCATGTACAATTCAAAAGAATAAAATCAATTATATCTAGTGTATTCCTTGTTTTGTTTTAGATGAAAAACGAGGTGGGTGTAATAGAAATTCCGGTAAAATATTTTCACGTAAAAGCTGATTGATATACTTGAAAACTGTAGAATGATCGTAGTAGTATAATATAAACATACAAAGTCAAATGTTATATAGAGTGAGAGAGGGAGAGGGAGGGGAGGGGGGGGGGGGGGGGGGGGGAGGAGGGTAGGTGGAGAGGGCGAGAGAGGTATGGGGTTTAGTGACAGGGGAGAGAAGGTTAAAGAAAAAGTCAGAAAAAAGGTAATGATTATTTTCAAAGCAATTATAATAATAATAATGATATTAATATAAATATGGAATATTTCGGTGAGCTAAAAATAAAAAAAGTATCAGCGTTAGTGTTTGGAAGCTGTTGTCTTACAATAGATCTTGATGAATGTTATATACTGAAATACTAAATAATAATGACTCTTATAACCTTTGAGTCTTCAATTTATTATTTTCAGAAAACTATGCCACGTTTGTTTTACCCGTCATCATAAATTCAGTAATCCAAGCATCAACAAAATAGCCTTTATAGCGTTTAAATCAATATGGTGCTACAAATGATCTTATGGTTTATATTAAGAGCTTTGGGTTTACAACTGATCTTGGAGAATGTTAGATATTCAAATACTAAATGTAATGACTCTTATAACCTTCGAGTATTCAAGGCAGTTTGGAATACAGTTCATAATATTTTTAGAAAACTATGTCACGGTTGTTTACTCAATATCTGTGCTATAAAGATATTGTAAGAACAAGCAAACATCACTATGACCTAGTTGAGCCTTATTTAAAATATGAAAACAATATTATTCGAAAGATAAAATTATAGACAGTGATAAAAGGAAGATAACTGAGTAAGCTAGACGCTCTGCTGATGATAAATTGCTCTCGGATATCATCAATGATTTACCCCTTGTTGATCTGCCGATATTACAGAGGAATACGAAGACGGTAATACCTTCGTCATATCTTAGATTAATCATTGATCCTAACTATTATAGACCGTAGTGGTCCATATACCACCCATCATTTTTTTTCCTTCGGACAACTTTAAAGGCAGTGATCTTTCAGTGTCATTTCAGTGTCAATTTGCACCTATTAAAGTTTTACACTCATTAAAGCTTTACCCTTGCCCCCCCCCCCCTCAAAAGCACAGAAACTCTTATTTTTTCAAAAATAGAAAGACATATATCTTTTTCTGTACATACCAAAGTTTAAAGTAAATGTAATATGTCATCCAGTAATAATAACATTTTCTTTGAGAGTTTAATTGGTAGGCCTATCCGTAACAGATTTGGCTAACGGGGACGGCAATTTCTTGTCTTGACGGGGGGGGGGGGGGCGGGGGTGGCGTGGGTGATGCGACGTATACCAGTATAAGTTTAGTTGAAGGGTCTGTGGGTACATCTTCCCCAACAATACTTTGCATTTTGTTGTATAAAAGCTAACTGTTCTACAAATGCCTCCAAATTATATTACTGTCGTTTTACTCATTTGCATAAAAGTATGCCAAAAGAAGAGGGTTTTAATCATTTTTTTTTCGTTAAGAACACAGGATTTAGGCCTTCTTTCAAACGAAGTACAGACCTACATAAACTACAACTCTCCAACAGTTAGTACATGTGTATCCATGCTTTAAGTATGTAAAAAGTGTGTTCCACTTGTGGGCGTTTCCGATCATTGTACAGGTATGTATCTAACACAATATAAACACTCGAGACACAGCCAAGGGCCAAATATACAAACCTCAATTATGAGAGAAATCATAATCTCGAAGTAAACAGATACATATCTTAGGTTGATGTTCGTTATCATCGTCCGATTTCGATAGCAATTGTTAACTATTTAGGCCAGTTTCGCTTCGTCGTACTTTAACGAACTTTGTGTTTTTCTTACAGGGCAGTTCCTAATCATATGAGAAACGTTATCATTAACATTCAATAACTTTATTTAGAGTGTATGAAATATGGACTAAGTAATAAATTGGCACGATCATTTGTTATATTGCAATCTGACTTCAGTTATTTGAAAATACAAATTATGATAATGAAATTTCATGTAATTTCAGTTTTGTAAACATGACTTTTATTTATCATTAGTGTCACGTTACAAATGTCATTGCTACAGAGTTTGTGCAATAATTCCCATAACACATGATTTTTATGCATTTTAATATATTCAATACTGCCGTCTTTCAATAATTTTATTATATTGCATTTATACCTACTTATTATTAATTTACGAAATGCATTTAGTTATGATTGCTAATTATCCGAATAATCCCTTTCTTTACGTGTAACTTCTTATAACTGACCTAACTGCTCATGGTGTTTGCGGAATTGATTTCTTCTCACGTTAATACACGACTTTACATACTGTTTGAATTTAAATCTGCACAAAATATTGAATTCGACATGGAGTTGCTTTCACGGACTTATCAATAACTATTTGCGTTTAGAGAATGCATTTTTCAAATGTATTTATCTTTTTATAATCTTATATTGTTGCCTGAAATTGATCTTAACAAAATAAATTTAAATTTTGGATTATCATAAGTTTCAAAAGCATGGCATATTTATTATACGCTCTTTGTCGTTTAAGCTTGATATTTAAACCGAACCTATTAATTATATTTCTTACCCGATTTTCCTGATTGGTGGAGACTGATCTTCTTCTTTAAAACATTTTCTTATCGTTATGTTCCTGTTTTGTTTATTTCTAACGCAAGACTTTATTTTTGTAATTTTTGTCTCACTAATATAGGCATCCCAGTTATGCTTCTTCCTTAAATATACGGTTGAACTTGTTATCGAATATTATTTTGTTTCAATTTTAGCATAATATGCAACTAATCTGATTTCATTTCTAATTTTACCTGCCCATATATGGATATATAATTATACTGTTTTCTAAGTTTTCTTTAAGACTTCTCTCATGCATCTTTAATCTTTTTTAAGTTATATAAAATGTAATAGATTTATGCTTTAACTCTAAGAATATTATTTGGTTTTATCTTAGAATGTATTTCGATGACGTTATTTATTATTTGTCTCAATTTTGTTATGTGTTTACTGTGTCTCATTATATTTTAAATTGTAAAGTGAATGTAATTCAGCCTTTTGGCTGCCATTTTCAGTAATACATATTTAATAAACCAATAAACCATTCAATTCAATCGCTGGATTATTGATTGTAATTTTTCCCGAAAAATATTTTTATTAATTATAATTCTCTGAATAATCCCCTTTCCCTTAAAATATTCATCATCTTCTCTCTTCCACCCTTTCCTGTTTCCTCTTTAATTCATCTCTGTTTAAGTCTTGTTTCACGTCATTTCAAATTCACTTTTAAAAAAAATGTTTAGTAATATTTTAAATATTTTAATTTCAAGAGCACATATTTCGTTTTTCTGTCATATACAAATTATACTCATCAGCTCATTTAATGTTTTCTTCTTTTCATTCTTTCTTTCTGCCTTTTATGATAATATTCATATACAAAAACAACAGCAACATTAATTAACATGTACAATAGCAGCAAGAACAACAACAACAAAACTGAATGTTCAGTCACATATTTACTAAATTAAATCAAGTTATATGATAAAACATACCTGAAGATCAATATGAAATAATATGAGATTTTCCTTCATAATGAGGAACGTTCGCATTTGTAAGGCACAGCCACGCCCCTATACTCGCAGTGCAAACGCACCCACGCAAAAGTTTCTCATTATAAACCGGCTAACCTTTATACACACCGCCCTTTGTACAAGTCACATAACCACGGTCTAATAATTAATTACGATAGTAAGATGGAAGGAAAAAAGGGACCATCAAACAAGGAATTTGATCAGCAAAGATATAAAAAACATTTGAAGGAGGCACGGTGTAAAACGATTAACGGTATTCACTAAGCAATAACGGTCAGGAGACGATTACGGTATACAAGACACAAATTTAATGTGGGCGGGACTATTTTTTCCTTTTGCGAAGAAGATATACTGCGCAGAAGCTGTAAACACATTGCTTTAGGTTAATATGTTTGTTCTTCCCAGCGCTACAGAGTATAGTACCACCACAAAATTATATTCAGAATGTTCAGAGATATGGTATCATGAAGGGGGCAAGCATGCTTTGGGGGAGGCAATATTCAAATACATGTACATGTATTATATATAAACATAGTCGTTGATATCGTATAGAACATAGTCATTGATATCGTATAGAACATAGTCATTGATATCGTATAGAACGTAGTCATTAAAGATAAAGTTGAGTTTTGGTCGTGAAATTGAATTGTGAAAGGATCCGCCTCACACCAAAATGATAGGAAATTGACGCAATCCTGGTAAGAGTCACATGCACTGCACACATAAATGAGTATAAAGAGACAAATGTTCGGCCTGGACATTTCAGCTTTTTCTTGTCGTATTTTGAATGTGAGGTAATTTGAAGAGCACGCATCTTTTTCAGGGGACATTTCTACTATGAGAATCTTCCAAACTAACCTAAAAAGAATGAGAAAGCTCACAAATTATTTGTTACCTTTTCCACAACTCAACCTTCCCTTTAATATTTGCCTTGATCATAAATCAAGAAGTTGAGGGTTAATTAATGGTCTAGTATGTTGACATTAGCTGACTTAAATTACTCTCTTGATATCATATATCAAATCTAATAAAATGTCAATCAACTTGCGAATTGTGCTGTTTTGATAATTCATTTTCATTTCATTTATTTATTCAACCATTTTTTTTATTGAACCGTTTTTTTAATACGTTGTTAGTATCAGATGCGGGTTTTGAATACATTTCTACAAAATTCGTTTGAAAACACATGAAACCTATGCATACAACAATTATTAAAGCGCATCTTGTGAAACAAGTACAAAAATAATAATGCCGGTTTAGTCTTATCATTTCACCGGAGTCCATGCATGCACAATAATCCTTTCAAACACATATCAGATTTTAAAAGTCTTCTATTTATCTTTTTTTTAATATTTGATCCATACTGAAAAAATCTCATATGCAGTCTATTTCTTTTAAATTTATTCAATGTTCATTGGGAAAAAAAATCATCAGTATTTTCTGTGTTTCGCCATAATCAATCAAGAGACGTGCATAGCATATTAGGTACTCTAACTTTTTAATAAAAAAAGAATAATCAGTCTCGTTTTGCTCTAAATAAGGAGTATAAAATAAAACCCATCGACAACTGATATTCAGTGTTATTAGATACAAATTAATAGTGTTGTTTTGACCTTTTTATATGTCACGCGTGCAAGCCGTTAGAAATATCGGATGGGGGGGGGGGGATACATTCCAATTTAAGTTTCTTTTTACCTATCCTTTTTTTCCACGTTATGCACTATTTGACGGCTATTTGTAATCAGGGGCGTAGCCAGGATTTTTTTCAGTAGGGGGCACTTGCGGACCACCGCCTTTCTGTAGGGGGAGGGAGCAGGAGGCGGGTTTGTATAGTCCTGTTTTGCTTCATGAGGTGGGGCGATGGGTATTGTGACAATCGTCATCGTAGTTCGTGTGGGCGGGTTTAATTTACATCTTCTTTGTTTTCACTTGGGGCATTTTTCATAGGGGCACCTGGGGGCACAGGATTTTTTAATTTTTTTTTCTTGGGGGGGGGGGGGGCACGTTTCCCCAGGCCCTCCATGGCTACGCCAATGTTTGTAATGTGTTCTTGGTGGAGTTTTTTCTTTTTTGGTGTGTGAACCCGTGTCGGTATTTTTAAGAAATTGCACATTGACGGGGAAATTTGCGACTTTGCGGAAGAACCTCTTCCCTTCTTGGCTAAATGTAATATCCTTTTACTTATACATTTTGAAAAGTTTTCGGCAGAGTGTTCTCCGACACCCTCTACTCCTCCAATTCAAATTGATCCTGCATAAAGCAAAATTAATGTAAATGACTATACCAAAGGCAATTGCTAGTTTTATGAGTATACTAAGGGATGCATCGTTAATCAATAATGTCCAGGCTCTACTAGCTTTAGTGGATTTGGTCAAAATGACTAACTGATCATGTTCATATTTTGATGACGGTTCATATTTTGACCACTTGACAACGGACTAATGCTTGCCTATGAAAGCAACATGGGCCACTGACTGTTACCCACTGGAGCCGAGTTGGCCAAACCCTGTGTATGGATGGCTCAGGATGACGGACTATCACTACCCCATCTACGGGAAAACAAGAAAAAGCAAACCTAGGAATACAATTATACAATCACAATCTCAATCAAAATAAATAGTGAGAGATTTCATTAGACATGATGAAACTCATTAGAATTGAATTCTTCAACTATTACTCAAACAAAAGCGAAAGTCTTTTTCAGTGTCTGTTTTAAAATAATGTGAGTATACATTTCTATTCATAGACCTCGGTAGATGCAGGGTATAGCGAATAGAAAAAGAAAGGTTAATTTACACTATCAAATTAAATTGCTTATTGTTTCCTTGTATTTCTTATAGTCTTTATTTCTCTCCCTCTTAGCTCTGTTTCACTCCCACTCACTTACTCACCCCATATCTCTCTCCCCCTCTCTCTGAAAGAAAAATATAGAAGGTCCTAGGCGAAAGGTAAGTTTGGTAAGAGAAATTATAGGAGCTTGAGAAAGACCGGTGCAGAAATTTAATTCCAACACTAGGGTATTTTGAAATGTCCCTAATATCACATAATAATCTGTTGTAAGTTGAGATACAAGATTCGTGTTGTTATGTTGTTTCATATATCTATTTATGTATTCATAGTTTATTATGAATATTCATACCCGTTGCGCTAGGGACGAAAAAAAAAATTCGCCAAACCTTCAAAAATCGCTGAGTAAGGGTTATGGGGTCCAGTTTCCCTCCATAATTCCCTGACAAGCAAAAAAAAAGGTCTTCACTCTAAAAAAAAAAAGGGGGGGGGGGGCACAATCGCGAAAATGGCGGATCGTCTATGGTAAAAATTCATACTTCTCTTCCAAAAGGGGGGGGGGGGGCACGGGCCGGCTGTGCCCCCCTGGATCCGCCAATGAATAGGCCTATACATGTTTTTCGTAGTAATACTGTAGCAATACGATGTGTACCACGGATTTACCATGTTTTCGTGGTATTATGGAATACGTAGTATTACCATGGTATTTTTTTATAAGGGTATTGTTCGAGCCATGAGATACTACCCACTCGCATCCTCCAGGGCATCGTTTCATCAAACTGTCATAAGTACAAGTTCGCCGACAACGCGTTTCAATGGGATGTCGGCGAGCTTGTGAAAAGCTGCCCAGATCTCGTCATCACATGACTTTGTTCTCGTCACATGACTTTAGTTCTCCGAGATCTTCGGAACGTCACGCGGAAAACATGGCACATAAATATGTGTTTTTAGCTAGTATTCTGTCTCTTTTATTTGCCTTTTCTTTTGCGACGTGCGGATATCAGGTAAGTTTATATGTAAATGATATTACGTGAAATACACTGTGTGTTTTGGGGAGGATATGAACATGTTATTTTAATTTTTTTACTTGCTGTAGTCCCACAGGCTGGGAAATAAGTTTGTAATAGAAAATCGTTCATATTCATGAATGGAAGAATTAGAAGAAGAAGAAGAAAAAGAAGAAGAAGAAGAAGAAGAAGAAGAAGGAAGAAGAAGGAAGAAGAAGAAGAAGAAGAAGGAAGAAGGAAGAAGGAAGAAGGAAGAAGGAAGAAGGAAGAAGAAGAAGAAGAAGAAGAAGAAGAAGACTTTTCAAATGGCACTTTATTTACAACTAATTACAATAACATATATAAAATTATTTCCAATAATTAAAAATATAAAAATAATTAATTTCAATGAAAAAAAACATTACCATATGATGATAACAGTTTGAAAACGTTTAAACAATGAAATACAAACCAGGAACTCCTTACATAACTGTATGCATAATGTATTTGCACTTTAAATTAACCATGTGAGTGACCCATTATTAAGGTCAAAAAATACATTGTGCGACCACCGTCTCTCAAAAGCATGAAAGTTATTACATAACTTAAAATACTCATAATCCAAAAGAATTTTAGCTTTCATTCTCATTTTCCAAAATGGAAGCGGATCATAGAAATGTGACGTACGATAAAGCCAGTAAACGGTGGTCTTAAAACTAATAATACAATAGTTTGACAGATGAACAGCCTCCCTACAACGCCCACGAGCATGCGGAACCAAGGCCCAGTAGAGTTCAAAGTCTATTTTTATATCAGGAAGAACTCGAGCTATAAGATGATGTAGAAACGTCAGTGCTGGTTGTATGGCAGAACATTGGAGAAAAAGATGAATAATTGTTCCCCTCTCACCGCACCATCCACACCAAGGCAAGATATCTGGATTAAAGTGATGGAGTACTGGAAGAGATGGTAAAACGTTATGAAGAAGTTTGTATTGAGTGTCACTGTCTCTTTTTTCTGTTGGCAGCTGATATATTTCAGTCCAATTAATGTATGTCGACTGAGAGAGGATTGCAGAATCATGCCAGTAAGTTTGTAATGTAGACGGATGACAGTTGACAGAGCGATTAAAGATGCGATATAGGCTTTTAGTCGGCGAAGTAAGTACATTTGTATCGTTAGCGATCGTTGCGGAGTATGGAGAGTTGATTGTGGCAGTGAGGTCTTGTGAAGAACAGAAACGTGGTCGAAGTCCGTGATGTGTGAAGAAAACAGAAAAGGTACTGGTAAGTGCAGCATGCAGGCGGGAGAGATCGTTGCTTAGAATGCGAATGGATGGTCGTCGAAGAACAGAGGGGAAGATGAAATCATCAGCTTGAAGCCAGGTGCCATCAGTTGGATTTATAATATGCTTAACGAGCTTGATTCCACTTACAAACAGACGTGTAGGGTAGGCATTTGTATCATCTGTCTCACCAGAAAATAAAGGAGGGTAATTTAAAGGAATATTCAACACATGGTTAATTGAGGCCGCAGCTAAGACTTGTGCTCCCGAGGTTCTCCAAGCAACTAATACTTCTGAATAGAAAGACGACAAACTAACAAAAAATTTAGGTTCCAATTCAATCAAAAAAAGCTGGACATCAAAATTGAGTCTTTTGTATTTACACAAATTATATGAACCGAGGGCATATGCTGGATGCAAGAACATATTAAGGAAACGTTGAATAAAACTAAAACGAAAAGTAAGTAGACGTGCTTGGAGACAAGCTAGGCCTAATCCACCCTTATTTGGCTCTAAATACAATAGTGTTTTCTTTAAATAATGTCTTTTGTTTGACCATACAAAATTCACGAGCATATCTTGAAGTTCATGGAGGACGCACTGAGGGGGAGACAAAATAGCTAAACAGTGAAAAATTTTAGAAGCAGCCAGTTGGTTAGCTACTAACACTTTGCCTTTTAAAGATAATGCGAAAGATAGTGATGTCCACCTCAAAAGTGTCTTTCTTAATTTTTCCTTACACACTGCCCAATTTTTATTAATGTAGTTATTGCTATTACCCAAATAAATTCCAAGAAAAACAAGACCATCACTGTTCCATTTAAAATTAAGAGGTTTGTCTGTGCGTCCAGACCACGACCCTGCCCAGAGACCTTGTGATTTTTCATGATTCAAACAAGCATTAGATGATTTACTGAACAAATTGTATGATTTTTGTACAATATCAAAACCTTGATTGGAGGTGACAAAAATAGATATGTCGTCAGCATAAGCTGACACTGATACATTCATAGGCCTATTGACATTACAAATAGAAAAATTATGTGCATTTAGCTTGGCCCTCAGCACATTGAGAAAAGGTTCAATGGCTATAGAATACAATAGCCCTGATAAAGGGCAGCCTTGTCTAATACCTTTCTGAAAGGGGAAAGGCGCTGTAAGAGATCGACAAATCTTTACTAGACCTTCAGCATTATGATACAATAATTTAATACATGAAATAAAACGATCTCCTATGCCCATTGCTGCCATTGTTGAAAACAAGTAAGAATGGCTAACATTGTCAAAAGCCTTCTTCTGATCTAAATTAATAACAGCAAGGGGAATATTGTTATAATTAGCAAAATTGATAACATCTCGTATTAGATGCAAATTATCATAAATTGTTCTTTCTGGGACACAATAACTTTGATCTTCATGAATTAAATCACCAATAATTTGTTTAAGTCTATTGGCAAGCATTTTTGCAAAAATTTTATAATCTACATTGAGGAGTGAAACAGGTCGCCAATTAGTGATGTCAGCCAGGTCCCCTTTCTTGGGGATTAGCGTAATGACAGCTTTACTAAAAGAGCCTGGGAGATTTCCTGAAGTAATAGAATGTTGTATTACAGCAAAAAAGTCCTCCTTAAGAACAGGCCAAAACGTTTGAAAAAATTCTAAAGACAATCCATCTAATCCAGGTGACTTATTTTTATTCAGTTGTTTAAGAGCAGCATCTGCTTCTTCTAAAGTAAAAGAATCATCAAGTTCCTTAGCATCCACTGAATTTAACTTTCTAACATTAACTAGAATGTCAGAAAGTGCTTCCTGATCTATTAAAGTTTCTTTATATAGACCTTCATAAAACTTTCTAACATAGACTTTAATATGCTTTTCATCTTCTAACAAATCACCTGAAGGTGTTCGAATTCTGGATATAGTCTTAGCACAGGAATTATTCTTTTCTAAATTAAAAAAGTAAGAAGAGCTCGTGTCAGTTTCATTGATATGTTTGAAACGCGATCTAACAAAAGCGCCCCTGGCCCGATTTTTGAGAATATTATTCAATTCACACCTCTGGTCGATTAATGCTTGTTGAATATCTGGAGTGAAAAAAGATGTTGATTGCAGTTCATCAATCTTTTTATTTATACTTATAAGAGCTTCTCTTTTTTCTCCAGCTATCCTCCGGCCATACATCTGTGTTATAGATTGTATATGAATTTTACCAAAGTCCCACCACATACAAATATCCTGAAAATGTTTTTTTGCTCTCGCCAACTTGACCAAAATTTAATAACAATATCAATATAATTCTTATCTTCTAAAAGTAAATTATTAAAGTGCCAAAAAGCGCCCCCTTTCCTCAATATTGGAGTATTTTTTATATTTAAAAGAATAGCAGAATGATCAGAAAGTGAACATGGAATGATTTTACAGGAACATAAAGATGATATCAAGCCGTATGAAGCATAAAAACGGTCCAATCTTGCTTTAGAAACCCCATGAATATTAAGAGAATTATTCCTGTGCCAAGTATATTTTTCGTCACGAGGGTGAAGCCTGCGCCACGCATCACACAAATGTAATTTGCATATTAAATTTTCTAAGGCAGTGGCTATTCTAATTCTATGTTCCTTAGATGAACAAAACCGATCAAGAGTGGGGTTTAAAGTGCAATTAAAATCACCACCTATGATAACTGTGCCATCATTGTATGTGTTGAGATGATCCTCAAGCTTATGAATTGCTTTGAGGGCACAGTTATCATCCTGAGGTATTAAGACATTATAGATGTGATAAACATCATTATTATAATTCACTTTAACATACAGAATGTAACTATCATAAATAACAACTGAACAAGTTGTATCATCACAAAGAGTATTTTTAATACAAATTGCAACTCCTGAGCCTGTAGCGTGGCTAGGAGCACAAAAAGCAGTGTAAGCTGGCCATGACTTCCAGCATGGAGAACTTCCAGTCAAAAAGTTCGTTTCCTGTAAAAGTATTAAATTAGATTCAGGAGCAAAATTTTGAACATAGGAAAAGATGGAGGAATTTTTCATGGGTGTTGAACAGCCTCCTGTATTTAAGGAAAGTAATGACAAAGTCATGTATATATAAAAGAAGATGTGCTTAGTCATGGCCATCATTAACATATTGATTTTTTTATACATTGTCTTCAAGCTTTCTAATTAATTTATATATTCTTTGTTGAGCACTCTTATCAAAAAGTGAACTATTTCTAAGAGGTTCCAACTGTCTAAGTAAACCTGGGAGATTATGCGTAAATCTCTTCGCTATTTCTAGTGGCTTTTTTCTTCCCTTTACTTTACGCAAGAACTTCATTAAATCTTTATTAGAAAGTGGACCTTGACTTGATGGAAGGGAAGAAGCCCAATCAACTGACTCATCGTCAGATGTCTGACTATCATCAGACCGATCTGGATCAGTGTCAACCTGTATGGAACTTGGGGTGGAAGGGACAGATGACCTTGAAGATGAAGGGGAAGGGGGTTCTGACCCTCGTGCAGGGGGTTCTGACCCTCGTGCAGGGGATGGAATTTTCCTCTTTAGTTTCTTTGGTGGGGTGGGTGATGCAAGCACAGTGAAAATATTATTACTAGTTGGGAGTTCTGTCAACTGCTTCCTTTTAGTAACTACATCCGAAAAAAGCCTGATAGGGCGTGGGGGGGATTTCACAACAGGTTTGCCAGAGGGTTGGACTTCTGGGGCCACACCAAAGTTCCCGGGGTGTCCCTTTTCTGTTACCACAGTGGGGGTGCTATCGAGATCGATACTGGATGAGGGTCCAGGGGCGTTTGTCCTGCTGGTGGATTTATGGGGATTGGGCATAGATGTAGGGGCAGGAGCAGTACCCATCCCACTTTCTTCAAGTTTGTTCTTCTTGCAATTTCTGCTCAAGTGACCTATCTCGCCGCAATCAAAACATCGCATAGATGTGTCAGTTGACAAGAAAACACGATAGGTGGAACCGGCATGTGCAAAATTAATATAATCGGGTAAAATGGTATTGTCATTCATAAGTACCTGTACTTGGCGTCTAAAAGACATGACGTGAGTTAAACGTTTCTCTTTGAAACCAAGAGGGATTGGTCGTATTGGTGAAACAACCTTACAAAAAGACTGGATTTGTTTAGAAAGAACAGAATTTGGAACTTCCGGATAAACATTAGAAAAAATAAGCTTTGTGGTTGGAAGAACTAAAGGCATGATTGGAATGAAAGTCTCATTATGAACAAAACCTTTGGCAACAGCATATTGCATGGACTCTTGTGTATCAAAATAGACAGCTATGCGATGGTTACTGATACGCGATGCAGATAGAATTCGCTTGGCAGGAATGTTGTCAATAAGACTAACAATGTACGATTGTATAGAAATATTTGGTTCTGTATTGAAAGTAACTGCATTGTTCCTGCTAACAGAGTGGAACGGCTCGTTAGCAGGAGCAGGTCTACCTTTAGCGGACGCAGCCGCTGTGCTCGCCTCGGGCAGGCCCGGGGGAGCAGACACTGATGCGCTGGCCATAATGGCACAGCTAAAACAGTGTTTACAAAACACTCAAAAATACGTTAAAATGTTACCAAAAATTAAACTACAAGGGTGGATTAGGCCCAGATGATCAATATAAGTAACACCAAACTATTAATTCAGACAAATCAATGACCAATAGGGTCTAAAATGCCGAAAAATAAACTTACTCGGGAGCACTAAGAAAAAACGCTGGTGCCTCCGAAGAAGAAGAAGAAGAAGAAGAAGAAGGAAGAGAGAGAGAGGGGGGGGGGGGGGGTGGGGTGATAAAGAGGAGAAGAAGGAGAGAAAGAAAGAAGAACTTAAAGGGAAATCCAACGGATCATGTGAACATGGACTTTTCAGTGGTTTCTTACAGTTTCAATTTTCCAACATTTTAAAATTAAAGCTGTGCCACATTTAACAGGAACAAAATTCAGCCATAAACATGATATATTGATTAAGTGGCTCAGCAATAAAATTAATTTCTTATTTATGTTTATTGAGTAATATGACCAAGTTCTCACTCCGTAGGTACATCAAAGAGATAAATACAAGAAGCTATTTTATTGCTTTTGTCACTACATGATGAAAAATTGGCAAAAAACAAAAAAATGATCCTAAAACATCAAAGGCTATGACAACCTACACATTGAAAGGTACCTTTTCGTCCAAAGACAGCATATCAAGTAATAAATTGAGTGACCCGAGGACTTTGGAACTTTCAAGCTGTTATGAATCCAAAGTGTCAGAATGTATGTTTGTTTTGTCTTCAACTCCTCATATCTTCAACACAAATTTACAAAGCTTTAGGACCTGCTTCTGATCAATAGCATGACAAAAATTTTAGAGGAAAATCAAATGATAAAAGGGTTGTATAACACCTGCTCCAGCGACAATTGCTCTTCGTCAGTTGTGTACACTAACAGAATACTAAACTTAAAACCTCCACTGAATCTTATACCTAACCAGGCTTCTTGGGAGAAAAAAAAGTTGACACATGGTTCAAATTGACAGAAATATGGCTTTATCGAATCCCATGGGGTGATCTGAGAGGACTGGAAGCAAGTTTGCAGGTTGAAAGTATGCACTGACACATTTATTGGACCATACTGAGTGAAATATGGCCTTATGACATCCTGGGATTTCGTTTTTGGGAGGATCAAAACGACTTTGGAGATTGAAAGTACATGTAGGCATGACTGATTTGTTAACCCTTGTCGATACCCTTGTTTGAGGAATCTACACTTGGTTTTTATTTTCTGAAGTTCTCACCCTTGGTATCAGCACCAAGGGTGTTATACTGGCAAGAACACTGTACCAAACCCTAAACCCTAATCCTAAACCTAACCTAAAATCCTATATTTTTGATGAAATGAAGCCTGGAGCCATTGTCGCAGGAGCATTTGTCTAAGCACCAATAAATGGGGCAATAACAAGATAATGATTGGTATAATAAAAAGATAAATAAGTGAAAACTAGATAATGATTGGTATAATAAAAAGATAAATAAGTGAAAATTAGACCTTATCATTTCTCAAACTATTTTGTTTCATGAGATACAATGTATCTTATCATTTCAATCCAATGGATAAAATCATTAAACTTTGATGATTTTTCAAATAGGTCAATAAAGACCTTGGAAGAAATGTTGCCTGTTGAGAGCCAGATGGGTGTTATATCATTTAATATTGATTTTCTTCTGTCCTCAGCAAATACAGCCCTGGAAAAAACCCCCTATAGATCAAGCTCCATTTTAAAAGGGTATTATCACTTATACATTGTACATGTATGAGCCTATCTGAAGATAAGCTTGTACTCCACAATAGCTTTAACGGGTGAATAGGCTTCAGTAAATTTTAAAATGATTTTATACTAAAGTAACACACATCAGCCCAAACTTGGAACAAGGAGATTTTGACAACAAGTTTTAAAAACCCTGGTGCTCAGTCATCCATGGCAGAAATGTCTTGAATGAGGCACTACTGGACAGACAACAAGTCACTCTCACTATGAACACTATGGCAAAGAGAGCGGACAAAATATACAGCTCCTCATTGTACCCCCACAATTGCTCTGGTAGACAAAAGAACATCCCTTCATTACTATTATGTGAAATAAGTAGACCGGGTGAATATGCAAGTGCACCTGTTCTACATATTTTTAAATAATAGCAATGAAGGGATGTTCTATTGTCTACAAGAGCAAGTGTGGAAGGTACAATGAGGAGCTGTATATTTTGTCCGCTTCTTTGTTCGCCATGTTCATAGTGTCTTCACCATGAAATACATTTCAAAGTGGCATCCATTATAAAATTTTAATTAGTAGCTATCACAGTTGGGTATACTTTTTTTTAATATGCACTGTATTACACATGTAACTGACAAAAATGACATTTCTTTGTACTTCCTTGAATGAGTGTTAACACGCTATAAAGCAGTTGTAGCTTGCTATTATGGTATTTTATCTCTTTTTGCCACAAAAATAATCTTATCAATATCAGTAACTGTTCATGGTGTACTACTGTAAATGTGGAATATTTTGCGGTGTGGAAATTTTTAGCGCATTTCGCGCGGCATGAAAGTTGCGAAAAAATTAAAATATGTGAATAGTTCTTTTTTAGCGCGTAGGAGAAATAAAAAACATGTGAAAGTCACCTTACTCGGCTGAGCGCGAAAAATTGATAGCATGAAAATTTCCACTTTTACAGTAATTTTTAACATTGCTGTATGAAGATATCATGGAGCCAAAGCACAAAATTTTGAATCCAACTCAATTTCCTTGTTGCAGACAGTGATTAATAGTCTGTGTAAAATACCTTTACATGTGGTTTATTCATGATCATTGTAATCATAATCATCTTTCAAAGTCATATTCAAGTGTAATTTTCATTGAATAATTGATGACACTGCCCTGATCAAGTTCTCATAGGTCTTTTCTTTTATTGTGCATTTGATTGCCTAAACTTAGAATAATGACTAAAAAATATAGCCTTCTATTCTCATTGCATCCATGACAAAGCTTCTATTTGAATATCATGTAACTTTTGTTAATCCATAGGTTTTCATTGTATGATTAAACCCAATGGTCGTATGCTGGCATACTGTTAGCCTTTAAATGTACTTTAACATCCCTTTTGCAGCCCTACATTTTGAAGTTGTTTGAGTATGCAATAAATTACAAAAGAATTATAATTGGAAAACTTGTGCAGATATGAATGGATTGTAATTTGCTTTTAAGTAAATACTAAAAATTTATTATTTTTGACTCAAAAAAATATCACATAATTTTCTAAATTATTTTTTAATCGTTACTAGTACATGTACTTGGATTGATTTCTGAATAGCTTCCTCTGCGACAAAAGCAAGATTTATAGAACTTGTGACCTTGAAATTTCATAGGCAGTATCTACAAATGTACAGGATGTCTACTAAACCTGTGCAAAGTTTTGCAGAATTTTGTGTTAGCCTGTAAAACGGATGAAGTACCTTTAAGCCAAGGGTGAGGCTATATAGAGTATTTCTAACTTGAAGCTTTATCCTCATCCTTAATCTAACCCTTACCCTACCCTATTACATAATGCAATAAGTAGGAACATTGATGCGTAGCGCTGATGGTGCTAAGGCCAATGGGATGTCATCAGTCATCCATTGTATTTATATTCAGAAACTCTTAATTGTTTGAAAAATCTTGTGCATTTTACACATCTTGTTTATTGAGTTTTCTTTGGTATTTCCTTTTTTAGTCATGCAACCCTACCAAGCCAAACCGGTTGAATGTTCATCTAGTCCCACACACTCATGATGATGTGGGCTGGCTCAAGACTGTAGATGAATATCTATATGGAGGTATGTACATGTAATATTTCACAATGATATGTTGGCATTTCTGTTTTATACAAACGCATTCATAAACTGTAATCAATATTGCAGCCCTTACATATGTTTTCCCCGTTACGTTTAAATCCTTAAATGTTGTTACCATCAAAATTGTGATTAATAAAGTGCGTGGTGCCAATTTCACAAATAAAATTATGATGTTGTTGCTTAATATTCATTGTCATCAATGATATTATCCTCCTCAAAACGAACCCTAACCCTAACCCTAACCCTTCACTGTCATATTATGCGCTTCCTCAGTTTAAGACCTAGGCCACAATGATGATTCTGATGTATTGGGGAATTTTCAGCTTTTTTAGAGAAGTTTGAGAAATGTAACTTCCACCATTACTTTCACACCCCAACAGCCAATAACAGCATTCAGCATGCTGGCGTACAGTACATCCTGGACTCTGTCATTTCCGAGCTTGCAAAGGATCCTGGGAGGCGATTCATCTACGTCGAGACCGCGTTCTTTGAGAGATGGTGGCATCAGCAGGATGAGAAGACTCAACATCAGGTCACGCAGTTCGTCAATGATGGTAGGTCTTTCAAACTAGTTGATTATGATCTAGTGACAATTTCTCCTCAGTTGGTTTACAGTTAAACTCGTAACTTCAACCCTAGACCAAACACTCTAAATCTAGCCTGAGACTCATTCGCGACCCAAGCCCTCAAGCTATAGTATTGATGAAATAAATCCAAGAGAAAATGTTGCCAGAGTAATGTCAGATCACCCTTTTGATCCCTGAATCTACATGTGCATATTTTGTAATGCTATGTCCCATCTGAGCCACTCAGTATATATATATTTTAGAAAAGGAGGCCTGTTTCTGCAGAAAGTAATGCTAAAGTTGTTATCTTGTTGTTGTTGTTGTTTTCTTGGGGGGGGGGGGGGGGGTATTGTTAGTTGTTTGCCCCAACTTCTACCATATACCATTAGGCATCATCATTTTTTATGGGGACCTGGAGGGCATTTCATCAAGCGTTTTGTCAGTGATTTTTACCGGCAACTGTTGTAAGCTACTGAAATCCTTGCATCTAATTGGCTGAGTGCAAATTTGTCTCCCCTGATGTCATCACATGTGGGATCATTAGGTTAAATTTCATCTTACTTTATGGACCATAGCTTTTAATGGTGTATTTGCAGAAAAACTAAGTGTTGATAACTTTTGCTAGTTTTACGTACCGGTATTGTGTGTATCTCACTGTCTCTCTCTCTTTTCTCTTTTTGTCTCCCTCTCTTTTCTCTTTTTGTCTCCCCTCTCTGTCTCCTGATGTCTCTGTTCTGTATGCTTCGTTTGTTTACAAATTTTTTTTATTACCCCATCTCACTCTTCATTCTCTATTTATCTTTTTCTTATAGGTCGACTTGAGTTCATCAATGGAGGATGGAGCATGAACGATGAAGCCTGCACTCATTACAATGCCATCATTGATCAGATGTCCTTGGGTCTCAGATTCCTGGTCAACACGTTTGGAAAATGTGGCATCCCGAGGGTTGCATGGCACATCGACCCCTTCGGACACTCGAGGGAACAGGCCTCCCTCTTTGCCCAGGTGAGTCTCAAAACATCAGGCCTTGAAGTAGGGATTCAAAGGGTCAAGGCATTTGTAAATTCGGGCACTTTCAAGAAATAAATGGGGTCTTTGATTCTTTGGGAGCACTAGAGGCCATTCAAAATGGGCAGCATTTTCTGGCAGCTTCAGGGGCAGCACCTGGCTGCTATTATAATAGCAGAGGGAGCTGAGGAGCAAAGCTTCCACCCGATAAGAATTGTCTCAATTATGAAATAGGACAACTTAGTTGCAAAAGGTATAATCCAAATGCCATCATTTATGAAATGGGCACTTCCTGAGTGCAAAAAAGTGGTGAAAAAGGGCACTTTCATTTTGGTTTAAAGTATTTTAATATGTGAAGGTGCCTTCAGATATTTCTTAGGGCTCTAGGGGCCATTTCATGATGCATCATGGGTTACATATCTTTACATGTCTTATAAAATATGCTCCAACGTAACATTATCAAATGGATATTTTTAGTTTTAATGTGTCCATTACAAATTTCTTTTGTACAATTTTCACAAATTTTTGCAAATCTGTTTCTGAGACTTCTGCTTCCATCTCCATCAACTTTGAAACAGATGCTTTTAACACAAATGACACCAGAAATCTTGCCAAACCATAACATTGCAAAAAAAATTGTTTGGGAGCATTTATGCACAATCATTATTTTACATGTATGTCACAGAGATAATGAAATGTCACTGGGAACTTCTTTTCAAATTCAATAGGCATGTATTCAAAAGAACCTCATAAAATAGCTTCCATTCCATTTTCCCCATTTTTTAAAAACATAAAATCGCTGCCATTCTATTTGCCACATATTTTTCTTTGTTTCATTCATTTCACCCCCAAAACCACCTCAATCATCTTCATCAGATGGGCTTTGATGGTTTCTTCTTTGCGAGGCTTAGCTATAATGACAAAATGCACCGTCTGAACACTAAGAGAATGGAGGAAATCTGGCAAGGCAACCCGAGCATTGGGAGCTCTTCTGATCTCTTCTTTGGTGCCCTCTATGCCCACTACGGTCCACCGACGGGCTTCTGTTACGACCAAAGCTGCAATGACCCTCCCATACAGGTAGTTTAATTTTATGTGACCTTTGAACTTGTGTTCGTTTTTTGTTCGTTCTCTGTCTGTGTTAGATGGGATTCGATGGGTTTTTCTTCGGGAGGCTGAGTTACAATGATAAGCAGCACCGTCTTAACACAAAGACGATGGAGCAGGTTTGGCACACTAATGAGAACCTGGGTAGTCCGGCAGATCTTTTCTTTGGTGCGCTGTATAATGGATATGGTCCGCCACCTGGTTTCTGCTATGACAGAGGATGCAGTGATCCACCAATGCAGGTAGAAAGAGATGGAAGGAAGAGAGGAAGGAAGAAAAAGATGAAAAAAGGGAATATTGAGAGGAGGTGAGAGAGAGAGAGAGAGGGAGGATGAGAGAGAGAGAGAGAGGATGAGAGAGAGGGAGAGAGAGGGAATAGCGGGAGAGGAAAGGGGAGGGGGAATGGGAGTAAAGAAAGAATTAGATTAAGTGAAAAGCAGCATTGGCAGTTCTTTAATAACAAATTCCTATTCAAATCAGCCCTACTCATATCAGCATTTTAAATCACTGACTTTTTAAGTGAAATCAGGGTATGAATCAGAGAGAAAATAAAGGGAAAAATATTCCCTGAAAGAGAGAGTAGGATCTCCTAATAATGAAAAATATAGGATGCATGGGTTCTTCTGAATTGTAGAGAATCTTTTCCCCTAATACCCCTGTCAACATAATTTCAAGTTCTGATCATCATGGGATTTTTGTAAACTGATATTACTATTCTGTTTGCAGGATGATCCAAGACTCTTTGACTACAATGTTGATGACCGCGTAGCTGCATTTACAAAGTATGCCAAAGATCAGGTGAGAATGTAAATTGCTTATAGTTCTGTATCGTTTTGCTTGTGATCACTTGTATCTGTAAGTTGTACTATTCTACTTGTGCAAATACAAATTTGTCATAATGGTTGTAAAAGCAATTTAGTATTGGTGATGACAATCATGAGGAATTACTTTGGTGTTACTTGAGTTCAACATGTACATGTTCTTGTATGTGTTCCCTGTTTTTCTTTTTTTATGTGAAAGCCCTTTTGTAAAATGGCAAATTGAGAGAGGGAGAAGTGTAAGGTTAGTGTACCGTGCATTCCACTTGATTTTATCAGAGTGGGCTAGCACAAATACATGTAGTACCATACTATATCTGGTCCTGAAAAGAGCTCCCCCCCCCCCCCCCCCCCACAAAAAAAAAAGAAAAAGAAAAGAAAAGAAAAGAGAAGAGAAGAGAAGAGAAGAGAAGAGAAGAGAAGAGAAGAGTGAAAACGAACTACCCTTGGGCATGTAAAAAGCTTTTAAAAATAGTACAGGGTCATAAAAAAAAAGAAAAGTAATATCTATACTTTGGAAAGCATATTTTGGTGCACTTCTTCTCTTCTTTTGTGTTTATCTTTCCCTCTTCTACCACCACATCTATTTTCTCCATTCTATCTCTTACTTTCTTCTTGTATCTTTCTTTTTTCTCCTCACTGTCTTACTATCCAATGTTCTTGCTTTTTGTACTTTTCTTTTTGTTTTTTTGTGGAGACTTAAGTTTTTCATGCCACTCAGTTGACAGTACAACTTCTATAATGTTTGTTGTTCCGCAGGCTGCTTTCTTCAAAACTGATCACATCATCATGACCATGGGATCTGACTTCCAGTATGAGAACGCCAATGCCTGGTACAAGAACCTTGACAAGCTCATCAAATACGTCAATGCTAAAGTGAGTTGGATTTTTATAACCAGCAGGGCATGTATCAAAGTGATGATGGTGATGACTGGAGAGGTGTGGTGGTGGTGATGGTGGTGGTGATGTTGGTGGTTTTGGTTTTGGTGATGGTAGTGGTGGGGATAGGGGTAGTAGTTATGGTAGTGGTGGTAGTGTTGGTAGTTAAATTAGGGGTGGTGTGAGATTGCCTGGTATAAGAACCTTGAAAAGCTCATCAAATATGTCAATGCAAAAGTGAGTTGGATTTTTATAACCGGTGATGACAAGAGTGGTGATGGTGGTGATGGTCATGATGCTGGTGGTGGTGGTAGTAGTAGTGGTGAGAGTGTTGTATTTATATTAGGGGTGGTGTGAGATTTCCTGGTATAAGAACCTTGAAAAGCTCATCAAATATGCCAAGGCCAAGGCAAACTAGATTTTTAAACCAGAGGCATGATGATGCTGCTGCTGCTGCTGCTGCTGATGATGAAAATGTTAGGGTTGTGGTACAAGAATGCCAACACTTGGTATAAGAATCATCACATATGTCAATCCAAGATGAGTTGGGGTTTTATATAGTCAAATGGAAGTGTAATCGCACTATGTTTAGACAGTACCATACCCAGAAAATGATCAACAGAATGCCAGAGTAAACCTTGGCCCTCTCCGCTGAAAAACTGGCATGGTACCAGAGGTACTGACATGGTACCAGACATGGCACCAGAGGTACCATGCCTGAAACCAGGATCAGTGTGCTTTCTAAACGGTCATTCCTTTGCTTTTTCACATAGGAGGAAGAGACTGGCATTCATCTTTTATACTCCACTCCGTCCTGCTATGTCCACAACCTGAATGCTGCTAACAAGACATGGACCACCAAGAGAGAGGACTTCATGCCGTACGGTGATGCACCCCACAACTTCTGGAGCGGGTACTTCGTGAGTCGGCCATCGATCAAAGGATACGTGAGAGAATCCAACAATATCCTCCAGGTAAGATACTGCACTATGAAAATAAGGTATATTACTATCCTTATTATTTCTTGGCTAAGAACCATGATTGTACATATTATTATCATCATCATGGATACTAGATCAATTTGTCAAGTCATGAAGAGGTAGAACATCCTTGAAGCTTGTTTCAGTTGATAATCATGATAAAACAAGTACCGAATTAACCCATCACAATGCATCAATGATTTTAGATATATGCTCCAACACGTTTAAACAACAAATGCATTTAATACGAGGATACCGGATGATGTGTATAGATATTTAATTATCTTCTGTATTTTTTGTTGTTGCTGTAACAAGTTTATACTGTTCTTTAATATCTTTGTTATCAAACAGGGCCTCATAGGAAGATCACCACTGTTGGTGAAAATGCGCTACCATGTATAAATATTAGAAATAAATGAATGAATAAATAAATGAATACACCAATATAAGAAAGCTCTACAATTTATGCAAAAAATCAATATACTGGGTTTTTGTGTGTTGAAATAGAATCAGTGAGTAAAAAAATTAAGAAAAAAATGTTTGTAAGAGATTTGTTGGTGTTTTCCTTTTTTCTAAACCTTGTCTTTCCATTTGCTTATCTTTCCAACTAGGTTTGCAAACAGCTGGAGAGTCTCAAGAACACACAGGCATCATCAGATAAACTGAGTAAGTCGGAGAATATAATCACAACAAAGATCTGGGGGTGTTTCACAAGGAGATAAGTTGGACTTAAAGTCGCACTTAAATTCCTAGTTGAGTGCTGTATATTATGCGTCACTTGCATTAGTCTGATCATGCTCGGGACGCGCTATTGGGAAGTCTATCAATGAAATTACGTGTTAAATACCGGATTCGCATTGGCGCTCACGCATGACTCTAAGTCCAACTTAACTCTTTGTGAAACACTCCCGTGAATATCAGTCCCATGGGAAATATGACTTAAAATTTGACTTTGACTTAAAGTTCATGTTAAGTAGAGGTGTCGTAGTCGAGTGGTTTAATCACTTGACTAGGAATGCAAAGGTCATGGGTTCGAACCCCGGCACGGCACTTATGCTCTTGAGCAAGGCATTTTATCTACATTGCTCCTCTCCACCCAGGTGTTAAATGGGTACCCAGAAGGATGCGAACGTCATTGCGGTTGGATTAGCATGTGCGCGCTTGGAAACAGGCGACTGGCTGGAATGCTCCCCAGAGGAATGGAGAATGTGCGCTGTAATGTGCAGAATCGCAATTGAATCCAGTGACCGGGGTAATAATACTGTAAGCGCTTTGGTCGGTTACATTGTAACTGGTAAGGCGCTTTATAAGAAATAGCTATTATCATTATTATTATTATTATTATTATTATTAAGTAGTGGTTTTGTTTTGAAAGTGACTTTATAGAAATTATCCTGGATGATTAATTATGTAGTGCAGCATTTTGTTTCAACCTTTTAAAAGTCAGGACATCCCCGTAAGAAATAAAAACTTTCACATCACCCCAATCCCAAATTCATCACAGAAGATTCATTTTGCATCACTTTGGCACTCTTCAGGTTACATGTGGAGACAACCAAACAGAGTAGGTCTATAGGCCTACACACAAGGTAGCTAGTTTCCAATCCTTCTGATATTTTCATGCTTTTCATCATCGTCTGCTGTTATTGGGTATGCTGAATTTTCAAGCAAGTAAAACACTCAGCATTCTTTTGGGCTACTGATAATTTGATGTTGTGTGTCTTTTGTATTTTCTTGGAACCATGGCCCGGGCCCCGTTTCATATAACTTGTTACAACTGCCACACTTCTATAACAAATTTGGTCTCAGCCAATCAGATGCAAGGATTTCAGTAGCTTATAACAGGTATTGTAACTTGTTATTGATAACAAGTTTTATGAAACAGGGCCCTGGTTTGACAATATCATACCACATACAAAGCATAGAGGGAGAGAGAGCATGTATCATCGCTGGTATTGATGAAACCCTACGACAGATAGGTTGTCATCACCTTGCCTTTTCTTTGTCTTGCTTTATGTTTCAGTCGCTCTCTTTGCCATATGACGAAGTTGTTCTGGCCATGGTTCCAAGAAATCAGACAATGGATCAGATTCGGGAGCTTTTCTTTTCAAAAATTGGTCTATGGTTGTGATTTATGGACACAGTTTTGAATTCCTGCACCACTGTCAAAACACTTGAAAAAACAATACAGAAAATGAATGTTCACACAATTTTGCCCGCCGGAGCAGTAGCGCGTATCCTATCATCAAAGCGCTCTCTTGTTGCAGTCTTCACTCAACAAACAAAATACGCGCTAACATTTGGCTTCTATTGAGCCCCTTTACCAACACACCCACGTTGGGAAATGTTTTATGTGAACCAGTCAAGCATTCAAACAGAAAGTCACATAGTGTGCATACCCCCGTTTCCCTATTGACACCTTCTTCCTCCGCACCTGCACAATACTTTTGTGTTAATCTTCCTCTACTGCGAGCAGCCCCTGAAGGTCAGGACATGTTGCAAGCAAGGAGATGGGTCAGTGGGAGGGTCATAGGTACATGTAGGTATATTGATTTATTTAGCAAATAAGAAAATCAGTACTGATTTTACTAATTTACTTCAATAAATCAATATACCTACCTATTTTTGCTAGACTAGCACCGATAATACGGGAGGCATGTCCTAAGGAGGAAGGAGAAACAGGGAGTCAAAGGGAAGACGCTGCCGCTCTTAAAGATGCTGTCGCGAAAGACTCTTCTCCTGCCAGGATTTCCTTCAGATAGCAGGATATAAAGGAGTTGGGAGATCGCCAATAGGCGGCTCTCAGAATGTCGTCGAGCAGCACGCCCTGAAACAGGGCCCAAGAAGTGATCACGCTATGCGTGTCATGCGCATGGGGCTTACTTCCTACCGTCAGTGCCTCTGGACCAGCAGCCTGGATGGCTTCGACGATCCATCAAGAGAAGCTGGCGAAAAGGGTTCTTACGTCATAAGGAAGAGCTGGTCGTTCTTGCGGCAGGTCTTAGTCTCTTTTTAATGTGGGGTTATGAAGAATTTCTTTATATCTGTTTATATTCGGTCTTGAACATTTTAAAAAGCCCTGATTTGAGTTTTTTTATTGATTTTGTACATTCTAGGGGAGGCCATGGGTATCGCCCAACACCATGATGCCGTAACGTGAGTAGATAAAATCAATTTATGGTTTTATTTGTACTTTTATTTGTACTTTCATTTGTACTTTCATTGCAATGAGATGCAAAATTGAAAGAATATTATTTTTTAATTAATTCAGACAATGTATAAGGTACATTCCCAAGCACAAATATGATAAGAAGTTGAAATGGCAGACACTCATATATTTTTTTTGAAATACCTGAAAAAATTTAAAAATTAATATACAAATTTTATTGATAACAATGTTAAGTTTGACTGCAAATTTTAGACATTTTTGCCAACAATATATTACCCATTTGATACATCATCATTTTGAAACATATTGGGTTCTGGTTTCCTGTTTATATTTTAGTAAAAAAATAATTATAGTATTAATGATAGTAATGGTTATAATTCTATAGCACTTTTAGGAATAGAAATAGCAAAATGAGTAGTAGAAAAATCAGGAAGGAGAATAATATGCATGTTTATTAAATTTTCAAACCAATTCTAATAACCATCAATAACCCCTAATAGCTTTTGCTGCTGCACAAAGTCCTGGTTTTGCATGAAAGAGAGAGAGAGAGAGAAAGAAAGAGAGAAAATGGATCAGTCAAATTACAGAATGAAAAGTAAATACTTATGATTCATGTTTGAATATCAATGCCGATAACCACCTAATAATCATTTACTATACATGTCCCAAAGCAAAATTTTGATCTTAGAACAATATCTGTTGTACTGCAGTGGTACTGAGAAGCAGCATGTAGCTGATGATTATGCCAAGAGGCTTTCTATTGGAAGGGTCCAATGTCAGGTGAGGATATTTAACAAGTTGAGCCCTTCTTTAACCCCCTTCTGGGCATCACATTTTGGACAATTGTCGCAAATGAACTTTTAAAAATGAAGTTTTGACTTAAAATGCTTTGTTTCATTGAATAATTGGGCACGAAAGACATTGGCCCAAATCCACGAAGGAGGTTTATTATAAATCATGGTTTAGACCTCTATAAGCATAGTATGCGCATGTCCTGATGTAAACTTTGTAAACTTTGTATGTATCAGTCTTTGGACTGTTCTTACAAAGCATCTAATCTGTTATTAGATGCATGTAAGTACATGTAAAATATGTGTGACGAATATAATTTGTGTACTTTTCGATTTTCTTTAATGTTTAACGTATTTTAATGATGTATCTTATAATTTGCTTACTTCTTTGATTGAATTTCATTTACTGTATTTGTACCTTGTATTACCGGTAGTAGTTTTTTCGTTCTTGTTAATCTTTGTAATTGATAGTTTATATTGTACACATGTTTTATTCAGCTTTTGGTTGCGATGCATGTTTCTTTCAATAAACCATTTTTGAATTGAATTGAATTGAATTATCAATAAACCGAAATGAAATGAAATGAAAAATTGTCCAATGGGAGGGCAGTAATGCGCTTATGTATGCTTATTTGCAATTAATTTAAGTCCACATTTTTAACCATGGTTTAGACAATAATAAACCTCATTCATGAACTTGGGCCATTATCTTCTGTGGATGTAAACTGTATGGTAGGCTTAACTCTTTCTGTATCTGGAAGAAAAGTGTAGATCTTCTTAGATGATCTTTGAAGGTAGAGGTTTGCATGGTGATACTGATATCGTGGAGAAGGTTTACGGTTCACCATGTGGTTAGTCCTGGTTTGTCCTTCTCATCTGGTTTACAGTCCTTTTCAGGACTTCACACTTTCAAGAAAGATTACTTCTACACTCTCTGAATTTCTATCTCGCCTTTCCTTTTCTTCTCCTCTCAACTTTTCTCCACTTTCTTCTTCTTACTCAATAGTCCTTTTCAGGACTAACCACATGGTGAACCATAAACCTTCTCCAGGTAGAAATGAGGATATCATCTCCGATATTTACTCTCAAGTTAACTCCACAGAGTATACTTTTTGGATACGAAGAAAAGCGACATGATGCTTTGAATTGTATTACTATTATAGTAAAACAACAATTATTCTTCTCGAGGCTGAACAAGACTTTGCCTGATTTTAAGAAAATACAAAAGGTATTAAGAAATTACTATTTAGATGAGTGTTATATCTATGATATGATAGGGAAAAGAAAAGAATTTGTTTTGAAATGGAGTATGTTGAAACATTTATTTGAATAATGTGATTTGACTTCTGTAAACGTGAAACCTTTTTCATTTATTGTAAATAAAATTGCCCATTGGGGCAAAAAAATATGGAAAAAAAAAAAAAACCTTCCCCACATAGATCTTCTTAGTTTAGAGACAAATTGTTGAATATTAAACGTCTTTGGCAGGATTTGACATCCACTACTTGGAAGGGGTTCATTATGATTGACACAATCTTTGACAGTGTTTCTGTAAGTCAACCATAGTGGGAAAAGAGTTGATGCTTGATAACCTAGTCTGTTGGGTAGGACCTGAAGGCCTAAGTACTCACTATGAACATGACGAACAAAGAAGCGGACAATTTATGCAGCTCCTCATTGTACCCTTCACAATTGCACTGGTTAACAAAAGAACATCCATTCATTGCTATCCTGTAAAAATATGTAGAACAGGTGTCACATAATAGCAGTGAAGGGATGTCCTTTTGTCTACTAGAGCTATTGTGGAGGGTAGAATGAGGAGCTGCATAAATTGTCCGCTCTCTTTGTCATCGTGTTCATAGTGACTGTGTACATACTTGCTTCCTTATGGCTCTCATACAGTAATCATTAGAGTTACCAATCAGTGAATCATTCATTACATTCATTTTGATTAATATTTGAAGCCAAGAAACGGATCACTGTTTTTGCCATTAACACTGCATAGAACTCTTATTTTTTATGTAACAGAAACACAGAGATACATGCATTATGAGAAAAAAAATGTTGAGTTGAATTGATTTAATATGCTACAATAACTTCTGTTTCTTTGTTTGGTCCAGGCTTTGATCAATGAAGCCATCTCAACTGATATTTTTCAACAGTTTGGTTTCAAGATGGGTACCGCTGCCGAGCATTGTAACTATGTCAACATCAGCATCTGTCCAACCTCAGAAACACAGAATTCTGTAAGTCTTGAAGGAAATAGAAATTTGTGTAACGATTTGACATATTTTGTGTTAATGTCAACCGTGAAGGTTATCTCTCTTTCTCCTGTGGAGTGTATCATGTCTTTTGTCAGTGATTTTTACTGACAAATTTGCTCTCAGCCGATTAGATGCAAGGATTTCAGAAGCAATGGCCGAATATAAAAATGTTATGGACAGTATCGTGTTTGAGACCACCGTGGACTGATTATCAGAAGTTATTTAGATGTTTTCTCACTGTGCTGTTCAGAATGGGGTATTAGATTGTTCTTTATAGAAAATACATGTAACATTACAAGTTTTCAAAGGAATAAAATGATTCATAGTGAATGGGTTAAGAAGAATATCAGAGTGAAAGGGAAAGGAAATTCGTTTTGAATTCTACCTAAATAGAGTACCGAAGTGCTGACGTCATATTCGCTCGTCGTCCAGGATACTGGTTCCAAACAGCAAAGCCCGCGCATGAGGTTCACCGCGAAGTCATTCCAGCAACGGGCTGGAGCGGGCAATTTCAGTGTTTGGCGCTGGTGTGATCACCACGCCATTGTTTAGCACAAAATTGTTTAGAACCAGCAACCTTGACAACTTGGCCGGTATGACGTCACACTTCAGTACTCTATATGTATGTACAGTTAACCTTGCATAACTCAAGTCGCATAAGTCGAACTTTCCCTAAGTCGAATCAATTTTTTTGTCCAAACTATGCAAAACGTGTGTTCTTTACATTTCCTAAGTCGAAATTTGCATAAGTCGAACTATTGTCTGTATATTCGACTTATGCAAAGTTAACTGTAATTGCATCCTCTTATCTGCCTTCTTTAATAGTATAAAGATTTTTGTTTTCTAACCTGCACATATCTTGAGATAAACATTTTTTAAAAACATGTTATTCATGCCAGTTATAATTACATGTCAGTTATGGACGATTCCGTGCCTTGTGTCCCGTGCCATGTGTCCCGTGCCATGTGTCCCGTGCCATGTGTCCCATACCATGTGTCCCATGCCATGTGTCCCGCACGACATTTGTGACCCTCCACCACAAAACGACCAATAAGTCGCAATGGGAGTTTTAGAGTAAACAGCTGAAAAAGGTGGTTTGGGGTAGAAATTTTGATTTGAAGTTTTTGTATTTTTTGAATGTTCATTTATTAATCTACCATCTGACAAAAGAGCAGGTTAAAATACCATGTTAAAATATGTTTTTACTGTCATTCAAAATGACCATGTTTTCCTAGACATTCAATCTTTGTGTGTGTTAACTTGATTGTACTTCACATCGCTTTTCTGGTATAGCTTAAAAACTATGCCCTGTCTGATATTCAAAATCTAAAGAAACAAAGAAATATATCTATTTTGAAGGTATGGAAAGTTTCAAGCCAATCCAATTAGTACTTCACAGTGTATGCAAGGGATTTTTTACTCAAACCTTTGTGCGACAAATAATGGGACATAGATTAGGCGCTCTGAAATGGTCACTCTTCTTTAGAGGCCGTGTTCTCTATTGTTTTGGTCATTAGCCTGTCTGACACGTTGACATTCTCATTGTAATTTAGAAGACAAGTTAATATATCATTTTAAAGCTTAGAATCTAAGCTTGTAAACTGTGTAATTTTAAACACCCGAATTTCCGACTTATTGGTCGTTTTGTGGTGGAGGGTCACAATTGTCTTTTTTCCACATATTTCATCTCAAAGTGAAGAATGTCTGTATATGATGCACCACGCGTTACCCCGGGGTAGCGTTGTACCCCGGGGTAACATAGTGTCCCTGTATTAATTAAAGAGTTGCGACAACTGGGGATTTGAATGCCATTTTGTTTCCACTATTACATAACATTTCTATTCAATTCCGATGAGCACCTGGGTGTTCTCAATAGAAAGAATTCGTACAGCATTTTGTTTCCAGAAAAGTGAGACGTCCATGTCGCAACTCTTTAATACAGGGACACTATGGTACCTCGGGTTAACGCGTGGTGCATCATATGAAGATTGACTAATGGTGCTTTCTGGTATCACCACCTGTAGTCATTGTCATATCAAGTGTTTTTTCGTTCATGGGTGAAATACAGGACACTGCATGGGATTGCCCTTAGAATCATTATGATGGTTGACATGATAAATCCAGATTTTGTTGCTCTTCGTGTGAAATGACATGTGGCATACATGTTTGTGTTTCTTTAGTTCATGGTAGTGCTGTACAACCCTATCGGACGCACTGTGATGTCACCTATTAGGCTCCCCGTCAACGAGGCTTCGTATGGCATCTTGGACCCCAGTGGAACAAGAGTCACAAGTCAGGTGATCAGTGCATCATTTCACGAAATTTCGCCAACAACCCATCCTGATACAAACTGTTTTTCATCCTGATACAAACTGTTTTTCATAAAGTGCCAAACCAGAGCATGACTTTGGAAACTGTCTGTCAGCAGAGACCACACATCATATTTTAGAAATCAGAAATTCTACAGAGTTCCATAATATTCAACTTAAAATGCCATGAGCTCTGATATTGCATCAAAAAACTTATCGTATGATGTGAAAAGGTAATTAGATCGATTGAAAAGAATCTTGTGATTTTGTTTTATTTATTTATTTATTTTTGTGATCAGATTCAAGATGTGACAGCAAGCACTAAGAGTGTGAGGAGAGATAGAGGAAATGCGACCAAGGAGCTTGTCTTCATGGCAACCGTACCACCAATGGGATACATCACCTATCAAGTCTTTGAATCGTCAAGGAGTAAGAGCGTTTGCTATTTGGTCTGGTTTCTTTTTCTTCTTTTTCATCTTCTTCCCCTTCCCTTCTTTCTCTCTCTCTTCTTCTTTTCAATCTTTTTATTCTTAAAATGTCTTGTCCTTCTGTCCTGTGTTCCTTTTATTGTTGTTTTTGTTGTTCTTGTTACGTTTCCTTCTTGTATTTCCCACCATTCTTCCATTTCTTATTTATTTTTCCTATCTTAATTATTCATTCTTTCTCTAGTTCTTTAAAAAGATATTGGGATAGGGAAAAGATTGGAAAATAAGGTTTAAGATGAAAGATATTTTTATTAGAAGCATGCGTCTGCTCATTTGAAATGATAGTAATCATAGTAATAAATGATAATAATAATGATAATAATAAATGAATTTATAATTTACATACCCAAATATGTTGATCAAGATGTGACAACAATGAATATGCCGGTTACATAAAAATAGTTACACAGATAATCTACAGGTAATGAAACTCAAAACTTAAATAAACAGATATGTTTTCAGGCATGTGTTGAATTGTTCTATGGAATCTAATTGTCTCAAATAAGAAGGAAGAGAGTTCCAGAGAACGTGTGCGGCCTTGGCAAAGGACCTACCTCCGTAGGTTACCACTCTTTTCCTCGGCACAACCAGTCTTGGTGGCCTCTGAACACCTCAAATACCTCACTGATTCACAGACTTAAATGGATACTCAACCGCTGATTGTGGACGTGTTATGCCGCGAGAGGGCACCGTGATCGTTACCTGATTCATGCCGTTGCCCCTCAGGGAGCGAACCTCGGACAGACTGGTCGCCGCGCAACATGCACGCTCCGCCTGAGCTCGAGCTCTCGTGCGAGATTCGGTCGGCTTCGTGCAGACCGAAATATAATCCCAGCAGTCCGACGGACGCGTTCGACGCACAAACTTTGTGTACGAGTGAATGGGGCTTACGCAATCCTGACTTTCCCCACGGCTGCCTGGTGGCGTATCCGTTTAATATAACTACTTCTCAAATGTTGCATTTTCTGTGACCATCCATTCCCATCCATGTTCTTCCAGATTTGACATCCCGTCTCAAGTCTGTCCATCACAGCCGTCCTGCCAAGACTACCAATAGCATTGATCAAGATGTGTCGATCTCTAATGAGGTGAGTTATGCCCTTTTGCCATATGCCTTCAACCATATACCTTCTTTGCCATGGGTGGTAATGTTCTGCAATAGGTTCTGTATTAAAAACAATGTTTATTTATATTTTCCTGGGAGAGAAACTGAATGCATTGTGAAGAGTTTTTTTTCCAGTGGAAAATATTAATAAGCAAATTTAGTGAAAAGAAAGGATATGAAATCCAACATTGTATTCTTTGAAGTTGTGTTGTACTTTAAAGGGTTGATCACATTTGTCCGATAACGATTACGATATTTTCAATTAGAGGTACACCCTATTTTTGGTGAGTATGCGTGAGTATGCTTGTGTTTGTTATTAGTGGATCAGCTCTAGGAGTAATGAAAAATCTTGTTAACGTATCGTTATGTTATCGTTATCCGATCGGCTTATGTCCGTTATTAGTAGATCAGCTCTAGGGAGTAATGAAAAATCTTGTTAACGTTATCGTTGTTATCGTTATCGGCTTGTGTGTGTTATTAGTAGATCAGCTCTAGGGAGTAATGAAATATCTCGTTAATGTTATCGTTGTTATCGTTATCGTTATCGACTTGTGTCTGTTAATAGTAGATCAGCTCTAGGGAGTAATGAAATATTTCGTTAACGTTATCGTTCTAATCGTTATCGTTATCGACCTGTGTCTGTTATTAGTAGATCAGCTCTAGGGAGTAATGAAATATCTCGTTAACGTTATCGTTGTTATCGTTATCGGCTTGTGTCTGTTATTAGTAGATCAGCTCTAAGGAGTAATGAAATATCTCGTTAACGTTATCGTTGTTATCGTTATCGGTTTATGTCTGTTATTAGTAGATCAGCTCTAGTGAGTAATGAAAAATCTTGTTAATGTTATCGTTGTTATCGTTATCGTTATCGGCTTGTGTCTGTTATTAGTAGATCAGCTCTAGTGAGTAATGAAATATCTTGTTAACGTTATCATTGTTATCGTTATCGGCTTGTGTCTGTTATTAGTAGATCAGCTCTAAGGAGTAATGAAAAATCTTGTTAATGTTGTCGTTGTTATCGTTATCGTTATCGGACAAATGTAACCAGCCCTTAATATTTGGCAGCACAGAAATTTTTAATCATAACCATTCCATGAAAGAGTTTTAAAACACTCCAGTTGAACCTGTTTGAAAATCTGGCAAACATATTTTATCAGTTTGATTGATAGCTTGTGACACTCTGTTATCCTTTACCACTTAGAAATGTATCTCATTTGACCTGTTGGCTCAAAAGTAATGGAATTTTATTTTTGTCTTATCATGTTTATTTAACTAAAACTAGAAATTCCTAGCTTTCCAATGAAATATAACTCGGTTAATTCCAGTAGAACCCATTTAAAAATCACTTTTTATTACGAGCAATCAATAAGACCTTTTTGAGAGAAGTCTTACTTTTCTTCCATTTCCTCCTTTTGTCAGATTTGTGACTTATTGGTAGTTTTGAGTGGGGGTCACATAATATATTTGAAGGAAATGATGTAGGTAACCAAGGAAAAGTCCATCCAAAACAAGATGCTTTGATAAATGCAGAAACAAAGATATTTTGGGGAGTTTTAGATAATTGATACTAGTTTTGAAATATCATTTTCATTTTCAAGTTCTGTTTCCTAAATGTGATGGGAACACCGGTGTTTTGAATTTGAAAGAAAGTTTGAGGAAGTTCCAGGAAGTAATAGGAGTTGTTAAAATGTTATTTCATTTTGTAGTTCCTGAGCCTGAGCTTTGATGGAGTCACCGGTCTCTTGAAATCCATGACCAACTTGGGATCAAGCAACCACATCCTTGTCAACCAGTCTTTCTACTGGTATAACTCTAGCACCGGTAACAACGTCTCGATACAGGGCTCAGGGGCCTACATCTTCAGACCAAACAGATCAGATCCCTATCCTCTGTTTAGTGGGAAGTCAGTACTGGTTAATGTAGTCAAGGTAATGATCATGGTGATGATGATGGTGATGTTGATGATGATGGTGATGGTAATGATGATGATGATAAGGGCGGTGGTGGTGGTGGTGATGATATTGGTGATGGTTATAATAATGGTGATAATGAGCACTGATTAATGTGGTATTGGTGATGATGATGATGATGATGGTGGTGATAATGGTGGTGATGGTGATGGTGGTGATGGTGGCGGTAGTGGTAGTCGTGACAGTGGTAGCCATGGTAATAGTGGTCATGGTGGTGGTGGGGATGGTGTTGTTGATGATGATTATGTTGATGATGATTATGTTGATGATGATGATGATGATGATGACAATTTAATCAAAGTTTTGTGTAGCACATACCACATTATGACCTTATGATACAATTTTTTTTTTTACAGGGTGATGTAGTACAAGAGGTCCAACAGGAATTCACACCTTGGTTGAGCCAAGTGATCAGGCTATACAAGGGTCAAGATGTAGCAGAGTTCATATGGACAGTTGGACCTATCCCTATTGGGTTAGTTGTATGCTATGCTGTAATATCCTTTAACCCTACCATGCTGTGGGCGGCAAATCCCGCCCAAATATTGGAGTGTTGACCATTTTGTTTAGGCTCAGAATGGCTTGAAAATTCTTCTTCATACAGAAACCTGTGCCTTCAATATAATGTTTATTCCTATGCAATATAACTTTGTCAAGTTTCATCAAGAAAAAACGAATTGAAAGTTAATATTTAACTATCGAAAGTTCATTTTTGACAATAGCTCAAAAATCTGGTGGCATGGAAGGGGTTAATATTGGCGCTATCTGCTACTACAGTGCTCAAAGCGTTCAAGGCATTTCCTCTTATGGTACTCTTTAGAACAATTGGGTGAAAAGAGGCTACTCTAGCTTAAAAATGCCTTTGATTGAATACATGAAGATGTGTACTGGGTTCACGTTCCAACGGAAATCTGGTTGAAACTGAGGTGAAAGTCACATACTCCAAATTATTAGCTCTGTTAAGATATTTGCAGGAAACAAGAAGACTTCAGGGCCCTGTTTTTATAAAACTTGTTATCAGTGACCACTGCTGCATTTCTATGACAATTGTGCTTAAAGCCAATCAAATGCAACAATTTCAGTAGCTTATAACAACTATCTTAACTTATTATTGATAACAAGTTTTATGAAACAGGGCCCATGCCTCTGCTCATTTCTTAAAATCTGTGACAAGATAAAAAATGGTTATCAGATTTCAGATCCATTTTTCCTCCAAGTTCTTGGGCATGCAAGGGAAAAAAAAAAATGGTTATCACTTTTTCAGATGCTTATTACCCACAACGATAAAATCGGCAGGGTTATGTAAAGGGCTCCATATGTTTGTTTGTTTGTTTGTTTAAGATAACTAGAGAACGGGTGAACGGATTTGCACCAAATTTTCAGGGAATGTTCGGATAGTGACAGGAAAGAATCGATTAGATTTTGGTGATGATCGGTTGACCCCTGCAAGTTCTGTGTAACCTTGTAGTTTTGACCCCATAGTTAGTATAGTATTGCAACTACTCTGTAGCGCCGCTAAGGCGTGGGTCTGCCACCTTTGACAGCCTTTCTAGTTGGGGTATAAAACTGGTGTTGGGGGGAGGGGAGGAACAATTTGGGAGCTGTTTGTCTTGGAGCACATTTTTTTTCAGTACATGTGCGCTTACACTATGCAAACTTAAAAAAAAAAAAAAAAAAAATAATATGATGAGCACATCAGTGTGCATGGTACACATACACCTAGTCAAAAGCTTGCTTCACACAACAGGCAATCAGCCAGTTTGTAATTAGTATGTGGTACACACGACCCGGAAATGACCCTCATTTGTACGTGCGCGTGAATCTGTTTTGGTGGACGTGCTCATGACAGGAATTATTTGAAGCCTTATTTGATCAGCCTTTCTTCTTCAAATTGGCAACACAAGCATTTTTCTTTTATTGCTAGATTTTTCTTATAAAATGTCAAGTATCTGAAATGAATATAAATTGACAGAAAGTATGTTGAGAAGTTAAAAAGTTGCTAATTTCCATGGAAAAACAGTGATTTTGAACTTTCCATCACGTTGCCAATTTAAGACCTTTAGTGCTTATTTTCCTTTAAAAAATTTTCAGCATCAAACGACAAATACTGACGCAACCAAAACGGGCTCAGTATGTGTAGAATTTTCTGCTCTCTCTGCTCATGTATGTGGTATGTTTTTTAGGGCTCTGCATCAAAAGTTATTAGGTCAAACCACTCTGTCACGAATAACTGAAATCATACTGCTGCAAACATCATGGTGTGCACACAATGAAAGCGTACTGTGTACAAATGATATTTATCTGGGCATGCCCAAATCGTAATCACAAACTGGCTTATTATCTTAGATCCTTCCATCTTGCTTCATGAATTATGTTCTAAATGTATATTCTTTTATCTGTCTCCCTTTGCTTTCCTCATTTACTTGATCTTTTCCTTCTTCTGCTCTTCCTCTCCCTCTCTTTCTTGTTCACTTGTAGGGATGGTCTGGGTAAGGAGATCATTACTCGCTTTGATACCAGCATTGAGTCTGATCAGACGTTCTACACAGACTCTAACGGCAGACAGATGCTTAGAAGAGTGTAAGTCACCAATTCTTTCTATCATTGTGAATTAGGTTTCAAAGAAATATTATTTTGATACTCCCCTCTCAGATTGCCCTATTTTGTAGCACTGTGGTGCATGCTGTGACGTAGTCACTTTGCTCATGAGCAGAGCTCTGCTTAAGAAAGGACGGCGGTAAGATAGAAACAGTATAATCTGAATATAATTGTGGCGGAAAGTGATCTTGGTTTATTTTCTGTTTATGGCAAATCAGAACGTATCGGAGTTCGCATTCTTAAGCTATGGGACGTCACAAACAACATGAATGTAATCATTCCGGGGGTACAAAAATATGTCATCTTCAAGTAACATATTTAGGGTTGCATATGTTGGCTCCCCACCATATGTATGCAGTGTCATGTGAATGAAATGGTTGTATTAATCTAGTTGTTCCTCTCATTTCTGTATAGTTTGTACCAACGGGAAGACTATCCATATGTCAACAGTGAACCGGTTGCAGGCAACTACTATCCAATCAATAGTAGGATCATTATTAATGTGAGTACTAGCTGATTTTTTTTTATTTACAGATAAGTGTTGTCTTTTCTGATTGTAAAATAGCAAAAAGTAAGCTGTTTGCTTCTTTTATTTTGAGCCTTTTTCATTTCATTATTGTATTCTGCATTCTCCTCTTTTGAATGAAATTGAATCTCTCCTCCCAAATTAAAAAAAGAGGAGGTTAATATTGTATATTTCTTCAATTAATTAATGAGATTGAATACACGGTACTTAATTTTATTTGAAGTTGACAAAGTGTCTACATTACCTTCAACCTGGGGATTATTTCTACAACATGTGCACCTTTCACATTTATTTTATATTCTTGATTACTATTGCTGAAGAATGTTAAAGTTCTCCTCCTCCTAAATAGCCCCATCTTTTAACAGAATTTAGAAAATATCTGTGTGTCTCATTTTCCCATCATGCCCCATTCTCCCCTGTAGAAGCTTAGAATGTATTTGCCGGCAATTTTCTACATTTGAACGTCAAAAATAATAGTATGAAATAAAACATATGCTTATTTTCCAAGCCGGTTGTAAGTTGAAATTGAAAATATAATGCAACTAATCTCTAATTTTAATCTTAATTTAGAAATGACCGTAAGATGGCGCTGTTCGAATGTTACCAGTTTAGTGCCACTTTAATTCATATTGTGTTGATTAATCTGTTGATGTCTTGTACTTCAGGATACCATGTCTCAATTTACGGTCATGACAGACAGATCACAGGGTGGAAGCAGTCTTAGTAATGGCTCAGTTGAGATCATGGTAAGTAAAAGATGTTTCACAAAGTCTGTTATAAGGTTGACTGGTTAGAATTAGTAAACTATCATGATTCACTGGTTAAAACTAGTAAAATATCATGATTAACTGGTTACAACTGATAAACCATCATGACAATCAGATCACGGGTTGGTAGCAGTCTTAGTAATGAATCAGTAGAGATCATGGTTTAATTAGTAAAAAAAAATGCCCCCCAGCATTATTACTTACAATGATATTCATGATATACATGTATGTAATGAAATTGTATTTATGGTATGTGTTTGTAAACTTGGTGGCACTTTAATGGTTAAAGATGAAGTTGAGTTCTGGTCATGTGATAACATCGTGAAAGAAACTGTCTCAAATCAATTGGGAAAGGTTGATTACATAGTTCATAAGAATTGGTGTACGTTGTAAGGTTTTGGAATCACCAAACAAAGAAATTGACTCAGTCCTTCTGAGAGTCAAATGCACTGCACACAGAAATGTGTATATGGGACTACATGTATGTTCGCTCAAAACACTTTTCTTGTCATATTTCAAAGATGAGGGCATTTGAAGAGCAATCCTTTTCAGGGGACATTTCTACTATGATCTTCTTCCAAACTGACATAAGAGGAATGAGAAAGCTCACAAATTATTTTTTACCTTTCTCAGAACTCAACCTTCCCTTTAAGACACTTCTTTAATTAGTGTTCTACATCAGCTCTGAAGCACTGCTGTCCATTTATTAAAACTGACATGCAGGGAACTTGGCTCATAAAATATTCAGAATACTCCATACGTTTGATTTATTGTTTCATCAAATGAATCAATTGCTGTACATCGAGTGTTATAGGAGGCATGCAGTCACCAGGCAAACGGCCAGTCACAAGTTCTCATCACTTCGGATGTAATCAGCCATAAATTTCTCAGATTGATGCAAATATTAGGTACATTACTTTCAGAGGTGCGGACAGTCATAAAGATTACAAATGTGGAATGATTTATGAATATAAACAGTGGAAGATGCAGCATATTTATGTTATCAATCCTTATACCAAATGGTAACTAAGGTGGCAAGGTGAAATGTAGTGCAGGCATGTAGCATTGCGGCTTTTAAACAAAGGACTGCATTTGGCCGATGAAGAAAAGTCTTTTACATGGAACTTGCATAAATATCTGGGTTCTAGGTAGCTGAGGCAGGCAGCATCAGAAATAGTCATTCAGACCCTGGTGCATGCATGCACATATTAGAAAGATCCCAGATAGGGGGAAGACTAATTTTGATAGTCCAAGTGCTGTACTTTTATATTAAAAGAAAATCTGTGGTTTTATATTCCACTACATTTTGCAAATCTACTTAGAAATAGGAAAAGTATCCAACTACTTTAAAACAGGAAGTGAGATAATGGCCAGGACACCCTTCTTTCGTGTTTGACGAAAGCCTCATTCATATGAATCATGAGGTGTCGTGGTCTAGAGGATACGTCACCGGACTGTGGATCTCATGGTTTGTGGTTCGAGTCCCGCCGCGGCACTAATGTCCTATGGCAAGACATTAATCTACATTTGCCGCTCTCCACCCAGGTGTAGTAAATGGGTACCTGGTAGGAATTTATTCCTTGAATGCTTTTAGCGCCTCATAGGGCTGCTGGGCTAAAGCCAGGGTAATAATACTCCTTTGTAGGCGCCTTGAGCATCCTCTGGGATGGATACGTGCGCAATATAAATGTAGCTATTATTATTATTATTATGAGGAATTCATTTATTACCGACTTTCATTTCAGATTCATCGCAGGATTCTAAAGGATGACAATCGCGGCGTCGGTGAACCGCTGAATGAGACGGGCCAGTTTGGAGACGGGCTCATGGTCCGAGGGAGTCATTACGTCTCCTTGGCGACACCCAAGAAAGCTGCCTACATCCAGCGTATGCTTGGGGAGGAGCTCTACATGAAGCCATACTTCTACGTCTCCACGGACACTGGAGATCAGAGTCCAGTATCTGTAAGCCTCCTCCTACCTCTCTCCTTTCGGTTGTCCTTTGTTCTTTCCTTCATCACTTGCTGTGATACAAATGTTGTTCCTAGTGATAATTTGCCATCTCTCTTCTCTTTTTCGCTTTATTATCACTCTCTGTCTCTTTTGACACTTTTTATTAATAATCATGATAATAATAGAACTACATATGATTTATAATGCACCAAATCCACTCTGTAGAGTACTCTAGGCGCAGTGTAGGATAAAGAAGTAAGGGAATAGGAGAGAAGAAATACAAGAGAAAATGTAATAATCAATGGATAGCATTGAACAAGTAAGATTTTAGACTGCTTTTGAATGAATCTGGAGAATTGCAGTTTCTAACAACTATAGGTAGATTATTCCATAGAGCAGGACCAGCGTGGGCAAAAGCTCATTCCCCGATGCATTTGCAGATTATGGAACAACAAGAGAACCAGATTTGGATGAACGTAAAGATCTGACAGGAGTGTATTTCCGAACTAGACTTACATTATAATGAGGAGCAGAACCCTTCACATAATTACTCACAAATTGTACGTTTGTCAATCTCTCTCGTCTGTCCTTTTCACATCTACTATATCTCACTTATCACTGTGTGTTAGTAGTCCAAGCGGTAGGTATTCGGTCTGATACTATAGTGGTATATTTGCTCGTCATACAATGTAGAGGTTATGAGTTGGAATCCCAATCTGGTATAAATGTCTTTTGGCAAGATATTAATCTCAAGTTTGCTGCTCTCCACCCAGGTGTAGTTACCTGGTAGGAAGACATCTCTTGTAATTGTGAGCACCTTAACAACTCAGCTAAAGCTAGGGTAATACATATATAACTTGTATGTGCAGTACTGCGAGTTGAATGTATATTCCCATGATAAATATCCAATTTGCAGTGAAACCTCCATATAAAGACCACTCAAGGGAGGCAGGAAGTGTGGTCTTTATAAGCAGATGATGTTTATGTAAAGGTTTTAGTACATATTTCAATTGGAAACCCTGTTCCCAGGGAACAAGATAGTGGTTTTTATAGACAGGTTGTCTTTATATGCAGATTGCCACTGAATTAGTTTCGCTGTAATGTCATCATTAGTTGCCGATGGAGAATGTTGCTAAATACAATTCTTGTTTTTTTCTTGTAATTAATGTTTCCTTTGCAGTCATCTTTCATCAGTCGCAATCTACCAGCCAACGTTCACCTCCTGACCCTGGAGCAGCTGAGACCACACGTTGTTCTCTTGAGGCTAGAGCATCAGTTTGAGGTCGGGGAGGATAAGACATACTCCAAGCCAGCCATAGTATCTCTCAGGGTACGAGTCATGTTCTACATGTTCCATTTTAACCTATAGTAGAAACCTTGGGACCATGAAAATTACCTTGTTATATCAGGAATCTCCTTCTGTCAGGGTAAAAAAACAAAAGAACAGAAAGACCTGGGACCCACTAAATTACCTTGTTATATCAGGAATCTCCTTATGTCAGGGTAAAAAACAAAAGAACAGAAAGACCTGGGACCCACTAAATTACCTTGTTATATCAGGAATCTCCTTATGTCAGGGTAAAAAACAAAAGAACAGAAAGACCTGGGAGCCACTAAATTACCTTGTTATATCAGGAATCTCCTTATGTCAGGGTAAAAAACAAAAGAACAGAAAGACCTGGGACCCACTAAATTAGCTTGTTATATCAGGAATCTCCTTATGTCAGGGTAAAAAACAAAAGAACAGAAAGACCTGGGACCCACTAAATTACCTTGTTATATCAGGAATCTCCTTCTGTCAGGGTTAAACACAAAAGAACAGAAAGACCTGGGACCCACTAAATTACCTTGTTATATCAGGAATCTCCTTATGTCAGGGTAAAAAACAAAAGAACAGAAAGACCTGGGACCCACTAAATTACCTTGTTATATCAGGAATCTCCTTATGTCAGGGTAAAAAACAAAAGAACAGAAAGACCTGGGACCCACTAAATTACCTTGTTATATCAGGAATTTCCTTCTGTTAGGGTAAAAAACAAAAGAACAGAAAGACCTGGGACCCACTAAATTACCTTGTTATATCAGGAATCTCCTTCTGTCAGGGTAAAAAACAAAAGAACAGAAAGACCTGGGACCCACTAAATTACCTTGTTATATCAGGAATTTCCTTCTGTCAGGGAAAAAAACAAAAGAACAGAAAGCCCTGGGACCCACTAAATTACCTTGTTATATCAGGAATCTCCTTATGTCAAGGTAAAAAACAAAAGAACAGAAAGACCTGGGACCCACTAAATTACCTTGTTATATCAGGAATCTCCTTATGTCAGGGTAAAAAACAAAAGAACAGAAAGACCTGGGACCCACTAAATTACCTTGTTATATCAGGAATCTCCTTATATCAGGGTAAAAAACAAAAGAACAGAAAGACATGGGACCCACTAAATTACCTTGTTATATCAGGAATTTCCTTCTGTTAGGGTAAAAACAAAAGAACATAAAGACCTGGGACCCCCTAAATTACCTTGTTATATCAGGAATCTCCTTCTGTCAGGGTAAAAAACAAAAGAACAGAAAGACCTGGGACCCACTAAATTACCTTGTTATATCAGGAATCTCCTTATGTCAGGGTAAAAAACAAAAGAACAGAAAGACCTGGGACCCACTAAATTACCTTGTTATATCAGGAATCTCCTTATGTCAGGGTAAAAAACAAAAGAACAGAAAGACCTGGGACCCACTAAATTACCTTGTTATATCAGGAATCTCCTTCTGTTAGGGTAAAAAACAAAAGAACATAAAGACCTGGGACCCCCTAAATTACCTTGTTATATCAGGAATCTCCTTCTGTCAGGGTAAAAAACAAAAGAACAGAAAGACCTGGGACCCACTAAATTACCTTGTTATATCAGGAATCTCATGTCAGGGTAAAAAACAAAAGAACAGAAAGACCTGGGACCCACTAAATTACCTTGTTATATCAGGAATCTCCTTATGTCAGGGTAAAAAACAAAAGAACAGAAAGACCTGGAACCCACTAAATTACCTTGTTATATCAGGAATCTCCTTATGTCAGGGTAAAAAACAAAAGAACAGAAAGACCTGGGACCCACTAAATTACCTTGTTATATCAGGAATCTCCTTATGTCAGGGTAAAAAACAAAAGAACAGAAAGACCTGGGACCCACTAAATTACCTTGTTATATCAGGAATCTCCTTATGTCAGGGTAAAAAACAAAAGAACAGAAAGACCTGGGACCCACTAAATTACCTTGTTATATCAGGAATTTCCTTCTGTTAGGGTAAAAAACAAAAGAACATAAAGACCTGGGACCCCTAAATTACCTTGTTATATCAGGAATCTCCTTATGTCAGGGTAAAAAACAAAAGAACAGAAAGACCTGGGACCCACTAAATTACCTTGTTATATCAGGAATCTCCTTATGTCAGGGTAAAAAACAAAAGAACAGAAAGACCTGGGACCCACTAAATTACCTTGTTATATCAGGAATCTCCTTATGTCAGGGTAAAAAACAAAAGAACAGAAAGACCTGGGACCCACTAAATTACCTTGTTATATCAGGAATTTCCTTCTGTTAGGGTAAAAAACAAAAGAACATAAAGACCTGGGACCCCCTAAATTACCTTGTTATATCAGGAATCTCCTTCTGTCAGGGTAAAAAACAAAAGAACAGAAAGACCTGGGACCCACTAAATTACCTTGTTATATCAGGAATCTCATATCAGGGTAAAAAACAAAAGAACAGAAAGACCTGGGACCCACTAAATTACCTTGTTATATCAGGAATCTCCTTATATCAGGGTAAAAAACAAAAGAACAGAAAGACCTGGAACCCACTAAATTACCTTGTTATATCAGGAATTTCCTTCTGTTAGGGTAAAAAACAAAAGAACATAAAGACCTGGGACCCCCTAAATTACCTTGTTATATCAGGAATCTCCTTCTGTCAGGGTAAAAAACAAAAGAACAGAAAGACCTGGGACCCACTAAATTACCTTGTTATATCAGGAATCTCATGTCAAGGTAAAAAACAAAAGAACAGAAAGACCTGGGACCCACTAAATTACCTTGTTATATCAGGAATCTCCTTATGTCAGGGTAAAAAACAAAAGAACAGAAAGACCTGGAACCCACTAAATTACCTTGTTATATCAGGAATCTCCTTATGTCAGGGTAAAAAACAAAAGAACAGAAAGACCTGGGACCCACTAAATTACCTTGTTATATCAGGAATCTCCTTATGTCAGGGTAAAAAACAAAAGAACAGAAAGACCTGGGACCCACTAAATTACCTTGTTATATCAGGAATCTCCTTATGTCAGGGTAAAAAACAAAAGAACAGAAAGACCTGGGACCCACTAAATTACCTTGTTATATCAGGAATTTCCTTCTGTTAGGGTAAAAAACAAAAGAACATAAAGACCTGGGACCCCCTAAATTACCTTGTTATATCAGGAATCTCCTTATGTCAGGGTAAAAAACAAAAGAACAGAAAGACCTGGGACCCACTAAATTACCTTGTTATATCAGGAATCTCCTTATGTCAGGGTAAAAAACAAAAGAACAGAAAGACCTGGGACCCACTAAATTACCTTGTTATATCAGGAATCTCCTTATGTCAGGGTAAAAAACAAAAGAACAGAAAGACCTGGGACCCACTAAATTACCTTGTTATATCAGGAATCTCCTTATGTCAGGGTAAAAAACAAAAGAACATAAAGACCTGGGACCCCCTAAATTACCTTGTTATATCAGGAATCTCCTTCTGTCAGGGTAAAAAACAAAAGAACAGAAAGACCTGGGACCCACTAAATTACCTTGTTATATCAGGAATCTCCTTATGTCAGGGTAAAAAACAAAAGAACAGAAAGACCTGGGACCCACTAAATTACCTTGTTATATCAGGAATCTCCTTATGTCAGGGTAAAAAACAAAAGAACAGAAAGACCTGGAACCCACTAAATTACCTTGTTATATCAGGAATCTCCTTATGTCAGGGTAAAAAACAAAAGAACAGAAAGACCTGGGACCCACTAAATTACCTTGTTATATCAGGAATCTCCTTATGTCAGGGTAAAAAACAAAAGAACAGAAAGACCTGGGACCCACTAAATTACCTTGTTATATCAGGAATCTCCTTATGTCAGGGTAAAAAACAAAAGAACAGAAAGACCTGGGACCCACTAAATTACCTTGTTATATCAGGAATCTCCTTATGTCAGGGTAAAAAACAAAAGAACAGAAAGACCTGGGACCCACTAAATTACCTTGTTATATCAGGAATCTCCTTATGTCAGGGTAAAAAACAAAAGAACAGAAAGACCTGGGACCCACTAAATTACCTTGTTATATCAGGAATCTCGTTATGTCAGGGTAAAAAACAAAAGAACATAAAGACCTGGGACCCACTAAATTACCTTGTTATATCAGGAATCTCGTTATGTCAGGGTTAAAAACAAAAGAACAGAAAGACCTGGGACCCACTAAATTACCTTGTTATATCAGGAATCTCCTTATGTCAGGGTAAAAAACAAAAGAACAGAAAGACCTGGAACCCACTAAATTACCTTGTTATATCAGGAATCTCCTTATGTCAGGGTTAAAAACAAAAAAACAGAAAGACCTGGGACCCACTAAATTACCTTGTTATATCAGGAATCTCCTTCTGTCAGGGTAAAAAACAAAAGAGAAAGACCTGGGACCCACTAAATTACCTTGTTATATCAGGAATCTCCTTATGTCAGGGTAAAAAACAAAAGAACAGAAAGACCTGGGACCCACTAAATTACCTTGTTATATCAGGAATCTCCTTCTGTCAGGGTAAAAAAACATAAGGAGATTCCTGATATAACAAGGTAATTTAGTGGGTCCCAGGTCTTTCTGTTCTTTTGTTTTTTACCCTGATATAAGGAGATTCCTGATATAACAAGGTAATTTAGTGGCTCCCAGGTCTTTCTGTTCTTTTGTTTTTTACCCTGACATAAGGAGATTCCTGATATAACAAGGTAATTTAGTGGGTTCCAGGTCTTTCTGTTCTTTTGTTTTTTACCCTGACATAAGGAGATTCCTGATATAACAAGGTAATTTAGTGGGTCCCAGGTCTTTCTGTTCTTTTGTTTTTTACCCTGACATAAGGAGATTCCTGATATAACAAGGTAATTTAGTGGGTCCCAGGTCTTTCTGTTCTTTTGTTTTTTACCCTGACATAAGGAGATTCCTGATATAACAAGGTTATAGACCTGGGGCCCACTAAATTACCTTGTTATATCAGGAATCTCCTTCTGTCAGGGTAAAAAACAAAAGAACAGAAAGACCTGGAACCCACTAAATTACCTTGTTATATCAGGAATCTCCTTATGTCAGGGTAAAAAACAAAGGAACAGAAAGACCTGGGAGCCACTAAATTACCTTGTTATATCAGGAATCTCCTTATATCAGGGTAAAAAACAAAAGAACAGAAAGACCTGGGACCCACTAAATTACCTTGTTATATCAGGAATCTCCTTATGTCAGGGTAAAAAACAAAAGAACAGAAAGACCTGGGACCCACTAAATTACCTTGTTATATCAGGAATCTCCTTCTGTCAGGGTAAAAAACAAAAGAGAAAGACCTGGGATCCACTAAATTACCTTGTTATATCAGGAATCTCCTTATGTCGGGTAAAAAAACAAAAGAACATAAAGACCTGGAACCCACTAAATTACCTTGTTATATCAGGAATTTCCTTCTGTCAGGGTTAAAAACAAAAGAACATAAAGACCTGGGACCCACTAAATTACCTTGTTATATCAGGAATCTCCTTCTGTTAGGGTAAAAAACAAAAGAACATAAAGACCTGGGACCCACTAAATTACCTTGATATATCAGGAATCTCCTTCTGTCAGGGTAAAAAACAAAAGAACAGAAAGACCTGGGACCCACTAAATTACCTTGTTATATCAGGAATCTCCTTATGTCAGGGTAAAAAACAAAAGAACAGAAAGACCTGGGACCCACTAAATTACCTTGTTATATCAGGAATCTCCTTATGTCAGGGTAAAAAACAAAAGAACAGAAAGACCTGGGACCCACTAAATTACCTTGTTATATCAGGAATCTCCTTATGTCAAGGTAAAAAACAAAAGAACAGAAAGACCTGGGACCCACTAAATTACCTTGTTATATCAGGAATCTCGTTATGTCAGGGTAAAAAACAAAAGAACATAAAGACCTGGGACCCACTAAATTACCTTGTTATATCAGGAATCTCGTTATGTCAGGGTTAAAAACAAAAAAACAGAAAGACCCGGGACCCACTAAATTACCTTGTTATATCAGGAATCTCCTTATATCAGGGTAAAAAACAAAAGAACAGAAAGACCTGGAACCCACTAAATTACCTTGTTATATCAGGAATCTCGTTATGTCAGGGTTAAAAACAAAAAAACAGAAAGACCTGGGACCCACTAAATTACCTTGTTATATCAGGAATCTCCTTATGTCAGGGTAAAAAACAAAACAGAAAGACCTGGGACCCACTAAATTACCTTGTTATATCAGGAATCTCCTTATGTCAGGGTAAAAAACAAAAGAACAGAAAGACCTGGGACCCACTAAATTACCTTGTTATATCAGGAATCTCCTTCTGTCAGGGTAAAAAAACATAAGGAGATTCCTGATATAACAAGGTAATTTAGTGGGTCCCAGGTCTTTCTGTTCTTTTGTTTTTTACCCTGATATAAGGAGATTCCTGATATAACAAGGTAATTTAGTGGCTCCCAGGTCTTTCTGTTCTTTTGTTTTTTACCCTGACATAAGGAGATTCCTGATATAACAAGGTAATTTAGTGGGTTCCAGGTCTTTCTGTTCTTTTGTTTTTTACCCTGACATAAGGAGATTCCTGATATAACAAGGTAATTTAGTGGGTCCCAGGTCTTTCTGTTCTTTTGTTTTTTACCCTGACATAAGGAGATTCCTGATATAACAAGGTAATTTAGTGGGTCCCAGGTCTTTCTGTTCTTTTGTTTTTTACCCTGACATAAGGAGATTCCTGATATAACAAGGTTATAGACCTGGGGCCCACTAAATTACCTTGTTATATCAGGAATCTCCTTCTGTCAGGGTAAAAAACAAAAGAACAGAAAGACCTGGAACCCACTAAATTACCTTGTTATATCAGGAATCTCCTTCTGTCAGGGTAAAAAACAAAAGAACAGAAAGACCTGGGAGCCACTAAATTACCTTGTTATATCAGGAATCTCCTTATATCAGGGTAAAAAACAAAAGAACAGAAAGACCTGGGACCCACTAAATTACCTTGTTATATCAGGAATCTCCTTATGTCAGGGTAAAAAACAAAAGAACAGAAAGACCTGGGACCCACTAAATTACCTTGTTATATCAGGAATCTCCTTCTGTCAGGGTAAAAAACAAAAGAGAAAGACCTGGGATCCACTAAATTACCTTGTTATATCAAGAATCTCCTTATGTCGGGTAAAAAAACAAAAGAACATAAAGACCTGGAACCCACTAAATTACCTTGTTATATCAGGAATTTCCTTCTGTCAGGGTTAAAAACAAAAGAACATAAAGACCTGGGACCCACTAAATTACCTTGTTATATCAGGAATCTCCTTCTGTTAGGGTAAAAAACAAAAGAACATAAAGACCTGGGACCCACTAAATTACCTTGATATATCAGGAATCTCCTTATGTCAGGGTAAAAAACAAAAGAACAGAAAGACCTGGGACCCACTAAATTACGTTGTTATATCAGGAATCTCCTTCTGTCAGGGTAAAAAACCAAAAGAACATAAAGACCTGGGACCCACTAAATTACCTTGTTATATCAGGAATCTCCTTCTGTCAGGGTAAAAAAACAAAAGAACAGAAAGACCTGGGACCCACTAAATTACCTTGTTATATCAGGAATCTCCTTATGTCAGGGTAAAAAACAAAAGAACATAAAGACCTGGGACCCGCTAAATTACCTTGTTATATCAGGAATCTCCTTCTGTCAGGGTAAAAAACAAAAGAACATAAAGACCTGGGACCCACTAAATTACCTTGTTATATCAGGAATCTCCTTATATCAGGGTAAAAAACAAAAGAACAGAAAGACCTGGGACACACTAAATTACCTTGTTATATCAGGAATCTCCTTATGTCAGGGTAAAAAACAAAAGAACAGAAAGACCTGGGACACACTAAATTACCTTGTTATATCAGGAATCTCCTTATGTCAGGGTAAAAAACAAAAGAACAGAAAGACCTGGGACCCACTAAATTACCTTGTTATATCAGGAATCTCCTTATGTCAGGGTAAAAAACAAAAGAACAGAAAGACCTGGGACCCACTAAATTACCTTGTTATATCAGGAATCTCCTTATGTCAGGGTAAAAAACAAAAGAACAGAAAGACCTGGGACCCACTAAATTACCTTGTTATATCAGGAATCTCCTGATGTCAGGGTAAAAAACAAAAGAACAGAAAGACCTGGGAGCCACTAAATTACCTTGTTATATCAGGAATCTCCTTATGTCAGGGTAAAAAACAAAAGAACAGAAAGACCTGGGACCCACTAAATTACCTTGTTATATCAGGAATCTCCTTATGTCAGGGTAAAAAACAAAAGAACAGAAAGACCTGGGACCCACTAAATTACCTTGTTATATCAGGAATCTCCTTATGTCAGGGTAAAAAACAAAAGAACATAAAGACCTGGGACCCACTAAATTACCTTGTTATATCAGGAATCTCCTTCTGTCAGGGTTAAAAACAAAAGAACAGAAAGACCTGGGACCCACTAAATTACCTTGTTATATCAGGAATCTCCTTATGTCAGGGTAAAAAACAAAAGAACAGAAAGACCTGGGACCCACTAAATTACCTTGTTATATCAGGAATCTCCTTATGTCAGGGTAAAAAACAAAAGAACAGAAAGACCTGGGACCCACTAAATTACCTTGTTATATCAGGAATCTCCTTATGTCAGGGTAAAAAACAAAAGAACAGAAAGACCTGGGACCCACTAAATTACCTTGTTATATCAGGAATCTCCTTATGTCAGGGTAAAAAACAAAAGAACAGAAAGACCTGGGACCCACTAAATTACCTTGTTATATCAGGAATCTCCTTATGTCAGGGTAAAAAACAAAAGAACAGAAAGACCTGGGACCCACTAAATTACCTTGTTATATCAGGAATCTCCTTATGTCAGGGTAAAAAACAAAAGAACAGAAAGACCTGGAACCCACTAAATTACCTTGTTATATCAGGAATCTCCTTATGTCAGGGTAAAAAACAAAAGAACAGAAAGACCTGGGAGCCACTAAATTACCTTGTTATATCAGGAATCTCCTTATATCAGGGTAAAAAACAAAAGAACAGAAAGACCTGGGACCCACTAAATTACCTTGTTATATCAGGAATCTCCTTATGTAAATTCCATACAGTGTTGCAAGCTATGAGGTACCAAGACCTGACAAAGCTTTGTAATAAGTCTTGTCTTTGGATCTTCTCCTTGGTCTAGGATCTCTTCAAACCCTTTGGAATATCGGATGTAGTGGAGCTGTCTCTGGCAGCCAACCAGCTCTTGAAGAGCGTTGATCGACTCCAATGGAGAATCGAGGGTAGCTCCACCACAACCCCTCAAGGTAAGTTAATTATGGTAGCTTTGAAGATTATCATAGAAGATATATCCCCTGAAAAGACAGCATTTCAAATGCCCTCACGTTCAAAATATGACAAGAAACAGCTGAAATGTTTGGGCCAAACATTTGAGTGTAGTCCCATATATATATATTTCTGTGTGCAGTGCATGTGACTCTCAGCAGGATGGAGTCAGTTTCTTATCATTTCGGTGATTCCAAATCCTTAAGGTATACACCAATTCTTATGTGCTGTATTATCAACTTTCCCTATTGCTTTGAGAAGTTTCTTTCACAATCTAATCTCATGACCAGTAGTCAATTTATCTTTGTAGACAACCGAGGCACATGTTGTGTGACTATATGCCCCTCCCCTGCTTGCAATACATGTACAGGCTAGTCGTTGAAAAACTCTGTCTCTATAATAGGATGTTAAATGGAGGGACTGAGAGACTTACCCTAAGTAAATTAAAAAGCAATGTGGTGTGGTGGGTATGATAGCAGACTTTTCATCAAATTTACCTATATTGCCTGTCTGCAGCCAGGAATGAAATACATGCAGTGCATGATACAATTTATCCCAGGGCTAAAGAATACCGTATTTTATTTGACTGGCCCCATGTATTGATATTTGTGTCTGTTCAACTTTCCAGCTTTCAAGCCCATTCCAGTGACTGCTCCTGATTTCAATGTGACACTCAATCCAATGGACATTAGGACGTTCAACGTTACTGTCAGCAGACATTGAGGGCGTCATTCATCCACTACCAGTATGCTCAAGCTCTAGAAGTGGCCGCTGCATTTTAAGTGGATGCCATAAATAAATGTTGCCCTCTTGTGACCAATGCATCGAGATATAGTAAATCTACTTTTAGATGTACGTAAACAATTTCAAAAGCATTCAAATATAACTATTACACAGATAAAAGAGCAAATACCAAAGGTATATCAACAGGCTATCAGGTGGTCATTTCACTCCTGGGTAGGGAGTGTCAGATGTAGATTAATGCCTTGCTAATGTAATGAATCTCTTCATTTACCTATCAGAGACTGTTTCAGTTTCCCATCATGTGATTTTGCAGCAGATTTAGACCTTTTCTATCTCAAGCTTACTAGACATTATGAATTCACTTAATTTCATGCTTTTCTTGATCTTTTAGCTAGATACTCTGGCAGAATTATGTTATATTTATTTTGTTTATATATACAGTCAAGCTATTTTTATAATTACTACATATACAATGGCTATAGGCAAATGTATTTCCATACCGTTAGTTAATCAAGATTATTGTGCTAGTACTATGTTTATGATAAGTGATGATATGTTCAATATGTCTTTTGTACAGCATGAAATGCATGTGTGTTTGATATGTAGAAAAATAAGGATCTCTTTAAAAGCACTCAAGTTTTGCATTTTTTGTGGAATTTGTCTTTGTGGTATAATGCCTTTGTTTCAACATCCATTCATTTTTCTGTGTTACGATACAGTATGAAAAGTATAAAATTCAAGTCTTTCTTTGCTATTAGCTCATGTATGATTCCATCATTCTGATTGACTCAAATTATTATTCCTTATGGTTTTGGTTTTGGTAATTACTGTTTAATATATATAATTTAGCATTATATTAACATACTAAAGAACCCAACATTGCTAAATCAATATATTTTTTATATCCAAGCTAAGTTTAGGATATACGAAAGCAGTATAGGTAATAGTAACACTACAAGTAATGGTTAAAGCAAGGAGATTTGAATATTAACCAGCTCCCTCGTACAAAATTCTCTGGCACAGTAAAACTTAATGTGATAGATAATACTATGCAAGTCTTATTTCAGGTCTCTTCTAGTTTACACCTCTATTTTAGACATATCTACATTTTGGTTAAACCCTTTAAAGTTCTGAAATGTTTAAAGGGCCGCTGCCATCAAAATGCAAGTTGGATACCTGTTGGTGTGCAGTCCCACATACATCTCATATTTTGATATTGAAAAATTCTAAGCATGTTTCATAGATTTTTAAATATTTTTTGAAATAATTTTCTACAACCTGCTAAGCCCCACCCACTTAAAAAAATCCTCCAGACCATTTGCCCCCTGTGACATCATTTGTCAATCATCATTGAGCTAATAGCGATTTTGCATGTGAAATTTGTATATAACTTTGTCAAAGCGGACACCTGTTACAATACAACATACAATAACAACATAGGAGTTGCTATGTCAGACATGCTGTAGCGTCAGCAGGAAAACAAAAGGCAATGAGGAGGTATTGTATGAAAGCATGCAATTTGTATTACGAGTGTGTGCTGAGCTGGGGGATCACTGTCTCTTTTATTGTAGAATAGTGGAATGTAACTTCTGCTATCTCAGGACACACTCATAATAGAATTGCATGTTTTCTTATTTTAATTAATTGAAAGCAATACATAGTAATAGTCAGGGTCATGGATTTGGTAAAAGCATTTTTTTAGTGCATCTAGTTCTTCTGAGACAAAACAAGTGATTTCTAAAACTTAGCTTTGAAAGTTCAACTTAAAAAACAGCTGTCAGGGCTAATATCCACTGATTTTCCTTGGAAAATCCCATTTCTTCCAGTGTCTTATTTCTATTAGAAGAAGCAGTTAATTTCATAATACATGTATTTAATTTTCTACTTTAAGAGAGGTAGGTTGAGTAATTAAAAATATAAAGCATGTTGAATCTTGGGCATTCCTTTGTTCATATTCATGTGCAATAGTTATCAGTTGATAGTAATTGAATGTACTGTAGCATTTATATACAGTACATGTACATGTTTATTATTTTGAAAAATGTGTCTGATGATAATACAAAATGAAATGTAAATTAAGTAAATATTCATGATGAACCACCTATTAAATAGAGAACAGGGGAGCGTTTCATCAAGCGTTTTGTCAGTGATTTTTACCGACAACTGTTATAAGCTATTGATATCCTTGCATCTGATTGGCTGAGAGCAAATCTGTCAGTAAAAATCACTGACAAAACGCTTGATGAAACGCTGCCCTGTTTTGATCAAACGAGCAAGTCAATTTACACAATATGACCATTTCCTTTGAAGACTACAAAATGATGACAGTGATAAAATGATACCAATAATAAGATCATAATGATTGATTTTAGATTTTGTTTGGTATTGGTAAACTGTTTACTGAAATGGAAATACATGGACATGTCAGTGCCAATGCGGATATAGTAGTATGCTAGTCTAATTGCTGCAGATACTGACATTGGATTTATGTAATTGTGTCAGCAATTGGGCTGAAGAAATAAGATTTGCAATAGACCGCAAATTTTATGCATACCTTTCAAACAAAGGTTGTTCTTGACAACCTGAAAGCTTGCCGGACATAGCAACAAATAATGTATCCAAACTGGATTCCAAGCATTTTGAGGCTCATTTATAAAAAAGCAGGTTCATGGAATAGCTCGTCACTAGGTGCTCAGAGAATATATGTGCATAGATTTGTATACATTACAGAAGCGGTCTATTGCCTCTTTACGGCCTGTGCTGCCTTAGCTTACATCAGTGGTGGGTCCAGGGAGGGGGGAGGGGGAGGGGGCACAAGGGGCATGGGCTTGTCAGAGTCGTTGGACACAAACTTGTCCCTTCCACCCTAGATAAAAAGAATCCTGGGTCTGTCTTCGGATACTCTACCTTATGCATTTGAAGATGCAAGCAAAAGCATAGAAAAGACTGGCTAGCAATTGCTAGGCTTTTGCTAGTTATCTGTATTTGGCGCGATGCTAATTCCACTGAAATACCATGCAGGTATCATAGAGTATATTCAGGTACAACATCTGAAATAGATTTTAAAAAAATTGGCCCATCTTCACTTTCACAAATATTGATAAGGAACCTTTTGTAGTCCATCAACTTTATAATGTAATTATTTCAGTGCTAATACACCATGTTTACATTGTATTTTTCCTCATTTTATTTTGTTGTTGTTTGTTTGTGTATTTGTTTGGTTTCCCTTTTTTTTGGGAGGGGGGTGGTTATAGGTTTGGGGGTGATTTACTTGAGACCCGACACATTTTGTGCATTAACCATAATAAACGAAGAGAATGTATGAATAAATCAATTTTCTTGTTTCTTTTGTTTATATTTGTTTTATCAAAGCATTGACAATACACGTTCATGTAGAAATATAGGCTACAATGAGATTTTATGATTACACCATCATACATGTCCAACTACTACTCATCATCTATAAATATATCTCATATATATCCCCATCAGAATATATGTACATTGCTGCCATAAGGTAGGCGTGGAAAACGGGCCAATGAGATTATGCTTCTGGGAAAGCATTCCTGCATCGAACCTGTCCATCCAGAAAACATCGACATGTCTCAGATCCCCTCAAGAAGTTCGTGTTCATCTGGATTAGAATGACGAAAAGAAAAATAATCGGGATGTTACCATTATTATTTATTTGATCATTAAACAATAAGATATGTAGGTATATATTATAATTTTATTGAATGTGACAGGCCATAAACAAAGTGTTTTTATCGGTATTTTCATTCTAACATACATAAACATATTTTCCCCATTTAGTCTGCTGCTTGCCACTTTGCCAATTTGTTCTTTCTTTAGAATGGAATACTCCGATATAATACCTTAATATATGGAGTGTTTATCCCCCCCCCCCCCTCTCTCTCTCTCTCTCCATAGTTTTAGTTTAGTTTTCTTCGGTTATAATCAGTCTACGCTACAAATTAAACGAAAAACATAGTCAAGGAAACGTTTTGACGACTTCTACTATAAACAATTCTCCAGAGGTTCACTTTTGAAACAGAAGAGGGTGAAATCGGGGTGGGGCCAGGGCAGGGCCAGGGCAGGCCCAGGGCAGGCCCAGGGTAGGGACAGTATTGACTACTTCAAATTGTTTTGTAAATCAAGCCTACGTAAATGTACAAGTGCCATATGTCATACCGGTATGATGTTGCCTTCGAAAGAACACTCAGTCGTTCTCCTCTTCTTCAATTTCTTACATGCTTTCTTCTTCACACAAACATCTGTGTATCCATCAAGAAGATATTGGCCCGATGGACACGCCCATCCACTCACGCACATGCGCACACAAGTGCGAGTACCACCGCGAGGCTCTTTGCGCAGATCCGCGCATGTGGTTGATTGACAAGGGGATAGGCAGCGCCTGAAAAGAAGATCGCTGTTGATTGGACAGTCCTGGGGTGGGCGTGTCTTACCTTCAGGAAAAACCAAATAAATATTTATGAAAATATAGGGAAGACTCTTTCATAAAGCATAGACCTACCCAGTACTTACTTGGCAACTGAACTTATTAATAGTTTTTTTTTTTTTTTTGGGGGGGGGGCGATGTTAAAGTCCATTGTATAATATAATTATTCTCAAATTTGGAGGGTGTTTTTTCAAAGTTTATATAACGACAGAGTGAATAGAGCAAAATTAAATCATTTTTGTTCACAATGAGATCATTATCATGAAACATGCGTGCATTCGTAAACTTGACCTTTCTAGAATCCGTCGATCCTGAAATTATTCATTGTTCAGCCAGAAGAAAGTACATGTAGTTTCGTTTGATCCAATGATGATTATTCTCAAATGACCTAGCCAAAAATACAATCTCAGTAACACAAAAATATACACTCGTCATACACTCACTGTGAATGTATATGAAAACAAGTACTTCCTTACCTGTCATGGGCATTCCATAACTATCAACTTGATCAATCTCCTGATATCCATAGCCAATGGCAACAAAAGCCAACAACAAAAGAACTGCGTATTGTGCCATCGCTTTTATTTTTCATTCAGCATCAAAGCAGGACAACTACACCAACTTTGAAGTCAACGCAATGAAGCAGTAACATTGTCTTTAATTATTCCGGTGATGTAAACCTTTATAGCACTAGTAAACGAAGAAGCTTGACTGGGGAGGAATTTTTAATTTGTAAACAAATCTTTCGGCATATTACTCCCAGTGTGAAAGATCGTATGCTCGATCTGTAATGAAAAACACAAGTCAGAAAAAATTGGAACCAGCGGGATTCGAACCTGTCATCTACTGCTTGCCGGGCAGCGACTTAACCACCAGGCTATTCTGGTTCACGGCCAAGTCACGACGAACTAGAATCAAATACCCAAGATCCTCTTCTTTCTGACTCATTAATATTCAAACGGTCCGCCGTGGAACAATGGTTAGTAAACGAAGAAGCTTGACTGGGGAGGAATTTTTAATTTGTAAACAAATCTTTCGGCATATTACTCCCAGTGTGAAAGATCGTATGCTCGATCTGTAATGAAAAACACAAGTCAGAAAAAATTGGAACCAGCGGGATTCGAACCTGTCATCTACTGCTTGCCGGGCAGCGACTTAACCACCAGGCTATTCTGGTTCACGGCCAAGTCACGACGAACTAGAATCAAATACCCAAGATCCTCTTCTTTCTGACTCATTAATATTCAAACGGTCCGCCGTGGAACAATGGTTAGTAAACGAAGAAGCTTGATATAAAACTTTATAGCACTAGATTTTCATTACAATGGTGTAAGGCGGATGTAATATATCCGTCCGTTTCTGATATCGGACATCAAATGACTTTGTAGTAAGAGCGGAAAGGGTATAGTTTTACATCTACAGTAGCGTGTGAGGACAATTATTACAACCGGACTACCACAATTCGATAACTACCACTACCAATCAAAACGGGAACAAATACCGGATACTATTAAATTTTACAAATGCCATTGGAACAACTACACCCTAGGTCCATTACCCTTTTAATTTGTTAATACTACTCCTTGCAGGGTAATTATTCAAGAACCGGGATTCGTGTCCAAGGGGTACCTAATCTTGGGGTATTTGTCGGGGAATCTGGATGATGGTTATTCGTCCAAGGCTCCTATTTGAGGGCTGGCTCCGTGCAGAAAAAATATCTTGATCATTTTTAGTGTTGTTAACAAGGTTTCATAGTCTCCAGTGCGATATGATATTTCGCCGTCCATACAAGAAAAGATGATCGTATCCACAATGGCGGATCCAGGAGAGGTCTACAGGGGACATAGACATAGATAACTTTGCACGTGACCCCGGTAAACACCTTATGTCAGGTCTTTCTCACATATACATGAGTCCCAATCATTTGAATTTGATAACTGTTTTTTCATGCTTATCAGATACTTGTCCCCCGCCCCCCGCTCCCCCGCCCCCTCTCGAAAATCATCATGGGTTCGCCATCATTCATTCTCGATAGTCGACACCCATGATGACGAATGATTCAATTCTCCTATGACTATCTACATTCTATTCATCGGGTGTTGCTATGAAGGGTCGTCGATGGTAACTTTTGTTTAAGAAGTATGCCGAGAATCTGAATGTATACAATAGAACGGTCTCTTGAATGGACATGAATGAAACTGTACACAAGGAAGAAGACTTCCCGGCTCCGTGTGCAGGGAAATGGCGGCTTTGAACATGTTGGAAATGCTGGCAGGATTTGGCGAACATATTGTGATATGTATGAACTGAATCAAACCGACATTGCAGTGGAATAAAAACATAACAAATAATGGATTTTCTTCGCATGCTTCTGGAGAAGACTCGGGTAAATATTGATTTCGTAACGAGCAACTGAAGGTTTAGAATTTAGAATTCATCTTGAACGTATGCGAGGCGACAATTTTGCAATGTTTCATCACAAGCTTAGACTTATTATAATCGTCTCGAACTACCACAAGCTCTGCAACTCTAGCCCGCTTCGATAAAACTGTATTTTTTTTAATTCTTTTTTTTCAAATTTTCTTTCAAAATTTTACGTTTCGCATGTCACACTCTATATATATTTTTAGAATTTTTGTTGAATAAGCATAAATACATATGATACATTTAATCAATTGGTTTGCTCGTATATATTTACTATTGAAGACTACGTCAAAGTGGAAATGAGGATATAAAGAAGTCTAATATTATTCTAGGTCCAGAAGTGTTGTGGAACAATTGCTGACTCCCTTATAATACCCCGCCCTCCCCAAATAGTACAGGATAGTAAGAAGCATATGGAGATTGTACCATATTTTAAAACATTTTAATTTTTGATTGACTCCCAAAATAAAACTTACTTATATCATAGGGGACAGGGGTTTGCAACTTTGCGCAGAGTAAACTGAAGAATGTTATTTTTATGACATTACTTTTGACAACCGAGATGGCATAAAATTTAGGGAGGGGGCACATCCGGCCCGTGCCCCCCCCCTTTTTGGAAGAAAAATATACATTGTGCCCCCCTTATTTCGATTGTGCCCCCCCCCCCTTTTTAGAACGAAAACTTTTTTTTTTGGCTTGTCAGGAATTATGGAGGGAAACTGGATCCCCATACCCCCCCCCTGAGCGACTTTTTGAGAGCTGGCGAGACCACAAAAATACGATCTACCTTTTCCAAAAGTTGACAAACCCGCATTTGTGTGCCCCTCCCCCCCCTCCCCCCCCCCCTTATACAAAATCCTTGATTCGCCCCTGGTCCATTGTGTTTAAATTTCAGCGCGATACGATTTTGAAGTTCCGAAGTTATTGTCAATCGAAAGTGTTGGTGTAGTTTAATTAAATTTGATTACATTAATACGTCTAAAGTATTTTGACACACCCTTTATAAACTAATGAAAAATAAATAGGAGAGAGAGGGATGCTGCATATGCGGTCCGTAAATCTACGTCTTGAGCTTTGGTTGGGTTGGTTTCTTCTGTCTAAATCAATTTATGTTGTATCGTAACAGTATGCCATATAGGGCACATGCGGGTAGAACAGGGAAGACCACATCATTATTATTTCCCACATATTGTTGGCAGTGTAATTGTTTGTATCTTATGGCCGGGGTTTTTTTCAACAGGAAACTGAAAAAGAAAAGAGCCTGAAGTATATGGAATATATCTTGCGCCAAGACCTGGTAAAATATGGAGAGACAGAAAGTGACACCCCGGCCACCGATACCCAGTCCTCCAACAACCTGCTAGCAAATACCTCGACAGAGGGAGAGTTAGGTGATGATGTGGAAGAAACATCTGACCATGGTGATGAGGGTGTTGAGGAGTTGAAGATTTATTACAGGGGAGACACAGGCCCAAGCTCTTTTACAGCAAACAATGCGGTTTCAGATTTGATTGTGCCAAGCACCGTTGTGCTAACGCATGACACACGCACCGTAACAGCTGCACCTAGCACCGAAGCCTTCCACTCTGCAGCACCAGTGAAGGCTGCACCAGGGAATCCGGACCCCGGAGTCTCCAATCACCTTGTACGAGTGCCAGTTGGCACTGCGGTCACAATCTGCATTTTTGTCGAGGTCCTTGTTTTCGTCTTCATGCTCGTTTTCGTGATGGTTCAGACTCGGCGTATTTTGAAAGACCGCAATGATGTCCAGGAGGAAGTTGAAGACGATCTTGAGAGGGGAAACAAGAGTGAGGATATTTCTTCTGGCGTGAGCTGCAGCACTTCGACCCCGTATTCTTCCCGTCCAGGGTCGGTCTACCCGGGATTGTGCAGCGCCCTCTCAGAGAACCTTCACTGCATGCTCCCAATGATGTCTCCCATTGATTCCCCAGAGCAGGCCAAGAGGAGTACCTTCTCAGGTTCTCTCGGTGTCCCTTTTGATGTCAGACCTAAACAGATCCAAGTAAGTACGATGAACCTATCTGTATCTAGCACTTTTTCCATTAGAGTGGAGCGGAGGGGCGGAATCAGAATTGAGCATAGCTTAAGAGTAATAAAAAACATTTGTAAGATAAGATTACTTTGGATTTTATTATCTGGCTGTTCTAGATCTAAGTAATGTTTAGAATCAGTGGCAGAGGGTGTATACTAAACACTACGACCTATTTCTTAAATGGAGGGAACAGGTGAATTTGTACTTTTAAGGTAGGAGTAGGCCTTTGTAGATCATGTATTATAGTCAACTGATTATTATAAGCTCGCATGAATATTATTTGTTGCGAAGGGTTCCTTGTCAGAGGGCAGACAACATAGCAGTACCTGGCTCGAATTCTCCCCGGAATCGAAGAGGGCGTTGTACGCCATGACAAGGTCCAGGTCGACCCCGGAGCAACTAGCCGCCCGATCGTCGACATACTCAGGCAGTGACGTGGTGGAGACCAACATTGGCCGCATCGACACGGGCATCTACAGACGGGAGGAGCTCGCCGCGAAGTTCGTTGGGAAATGGAGACAGATGAAGGGCAAGAAGGAAAGTAGTAAATTGATATTCAAGATCAGCTACGATGCGGAGATTGAGCTCCTCACCGTGTCCGTCGACAGCGTGGTCAGCCTGCCTCAAACCAAGAAAGATGTAAGACTTCATGCATTTGTTATCATCACTTTTATTGGCATGTGGTCTGATTATAATATATGAATTTATAGCTGTGAATCCTCTCTAAAGTGAACAGATACTGTAAGATTATTGTACACTGTAGCTTATCAAAGGTTATTACTACCCAGTGGCGTAATTACCAGGAGCAAGGAACCACGTGCCCTCAATCAAATGGTCTGAAAAGAAAAGAAAGAAAAGTAGAAAAAAGTGAGAGAGAGAGAGAGAGAGAGAGAAAGAAAGAACGAACGAAAGAAAGAGGTTAATAGTGGGGAAAGAACGAACGAAAGAATGAGGTTAATAGTGGGGAAAGAACGTGACAAGAAAACGATAGGACCCACACCACATCGGGGTAACCTCGCCAGTGGCGGCACCAGGATTTTTAAAGTGGGGGGCAAATGGGGGGCAAAAGAAAATGTTGGGGGGCAGGGGCGGATGCAGGAAAATGAAAGTAAAAATGTAGACCCGTATTTTTTTGGTCTCGCCAGCTCTCAAAAAGTTGCTCAGTGAGTGGGGGGGGGGGGGGGGGGGGGGGGGGGGGGGGGGGGGGGGGGGGGGGGGGATAGGGACAAAAAAAAATTCTCGCCAAACTTCCAAAAAACGATCAGTAAAGGGGTTATGGGGCCCAGTTTGCCTCCATAGTTCCCTGACAAGCAAAAAAAAAACAAAAAAAAAAACAAGAAAGATGGCGCCAAAAAAAAAAAAAAAAAAAAAAACCTTTTATTTTTTTTCACTCAGAAAATTATTGGGGGGGGGGGGGGGGCAAATGCCCCCCCTGGTGCCGCCACTGAACCTCGCTAGTCATAAGGACCACTGTTCATAACTATTCATAAGGCCCGCTATTCATAACGCGTGTTAAAATGAATAGCGGTTTTCTCGATGGCTGAACCTATAGAGTACGCCACTCTTTACCTTCAAGGAGTGGTATTATCCCTCTGACAATGATGGTTTTCGTAGTTCTATTGAAACAATTCAAAATCAAAGCTTACACACATGCTATAACGTCTCACTTGATTAAAAACATAGTTTTCTATAATTATTTCAACGTTTTTAACATTTATCTAGAAAGATAAGCGCTTCACTTTCTTCCCTATGGTATCATATTCCCCATGGCTGACAAAGGTGGCAGCGACACGAACAATATTTCAGGCATGACTATTTGACATAATATTGCATTTTGATTTCGATCAGGGGATCGGAGATGTCTTCGTCAAGATCGCCCTCGATCCCGACCACAAGCGGAGGTCGATGAACTCCAGTGTTCGTCATGGCACCCGAAGTCCCGAGTTCAAACAGAACTTCGCCTTCCGTATCGCACGCGGTGCCGTTAGCGAGATGCGAATCAAGGTAATACCGATGAACCTTGTGAGAGGAAGGATATGATATCGAAAATGAACAGTCGGTGTCAGATCCAGAGGGAGGATGTGGGGGGGGGGGGGGGGGTGGAGGAACATGCGTGCGCAATCTGTTTTTATGGGAACTTTGTAAAAATGAATGTATGACGTTTTCCATCTGCCTCCTCTACATGTATGGAAATTTATGGAAACATAACTTTGAAACAATTAAAGAAGCTTAAAGATAACGAACTCAAAATCAAAAGACATCAATGAGGTGTGAATTGCTTTATCTCTCTCTTTTTTGTTGCTAATAATAACTCCTAATTCTTGACGCTGCCAAACAGGCCTTAAAAGGAATTTTATCTCCGTCACCAAAACCATCCTAATCATCATCTCCATCATCGTCGTCATCATCATCTGTACCACCATCATAATCATCATCTCCATCATCATCATCATCATCTGCATCCTCATTATCTCAATTATCATCTCCATCATCATCGTTGTCATCATCTCAATCACCATCCTCATCATCATCATCCTCATCATCATCATCCTCATCTCAATCATCAGCATCTCCATCATCATCGTTGTCATCATTATTATCATCTCATCAACACCATCATCATTATCAGTCTCTTTTCAAAGCCATTAAAACAATGCACCGATGTTAGTAGATTATTTTAAATGTGTAATATTGTTAGCAAGTTTTATACCGGGTTTATGAAAATAAGGCAGAGTATTATCTTACTTCTCGCATTCTTTATGAAACAATCACCGAATCAAACCTTCCACTGATCTCCTTCTTTCTAGTTTACTGTATGTGAATATGACCACTACTCCCACCCTACCGCAATCGGGCGAGTCGACTATGCACTCTCTGAACACAACTTCGATCAGAAAGATGGCGATGACAAGGTCATTCAGCGTGACCTTGAGAAACCAGAGAAGGTATGCAGACGACATGCCAAAATATACATAAAAACAAAATATTGAACATTTTCTATTGTCTTTTCCCTTCTTCTTTAGGTTCATAACTGTCCTTCATTTTCCATCCCTTCCCAAACTTTCCTTCATCCTCAATTTCTTTTGATTATTCTAGGAAACATTCTTTTGTACATGTAGAACGTTCATCTATGATGTTGTATTCATATTGTATCCTTAAAGTAAATTAAGGACCCTCGTGGACCCTCGTGGACCCTCGTGACACTAACGTCCTCTTGCAAGACATTTATCTACATCTGCCCCTCTCCACCCAGGTGAAGTAAACGGGTACCCGAATAGGAGGAAGTTCCTTGGATGCTTGAGTCTCTTATTAGCAATAATAGTATTCAGCGCTTTGTATCCTCCGGCCGGAAAAAGTACTTTAATCTTCATAGTATTTCACGGGAATATTTTTTTGTATTGTTTGCTTAGGAAGAAGAGGAGACAGCTATGGGAGAGGTCATGATCTCACTCACCTATCTGCCCAATGCCGAGCGCGTTAACCTCATCATCATGAAAGCACGCAACATACGACTACAAGAATGGGGCGACAAGGAGGTCGGACGATCAAGTAAGAATGAAAGAAGAATGGGTCAAACTGGAATAATAATAGCATTAGCTATACCTGCCCATATAATTATAGCTATGCCTTGTTTTACTACACTTTATTGAAGTATATATTTCATAATAATTATGTTTTTTCATTCGTGAGATGAAAAAAAAAATTCGGTAAAAGATACAGCGTTCTTGAACTTGGCTACGCCTTGTTGAATAAAACGGCTGTATCTTTCATCACCCCATGAAATAGTTTTACTATTCCACTCACAACTATTAAATATCTGTGTACTATTTACCTTCTTGGTGAGAAAATGAAGAAGAAAATTGTGGCTGAATTGTGAATTTGATTACACTTTAAATTGCTTGGAAGCAAGAAAGAAAGAAAAAATAAAAATGGAAAGATTCAGCTTGACAAACTTTCATCTTGCGGGCGGAGGGAGATGTCAAAACAATTACAATAATATTATTTGTCTTCTATCTTTTTCAAATCTTCCATTCATTTAGTTCTTGACACCTTCGTGAAGATCACCATCATGCGATGTGGCAAGGTGATGAAACACAAGAACACCAAAGTAGTCCGACGCTCCTGTTCTCCAGTCTTCAACGAAGCCTTCTCCATCGACCGAATGCGACTCTCGGAAATGCCCGAGTGCTGCTTCGTGCTCTCGGTCTGCGCTCGGCTGAATCACTTCCGCAGTCATCGCATCATCGGGCGATGCGTGGTCGGGGGCAAGGACTGCGCCGTGGGAGACGGGTTGGCGCACTGGAACGAGATGTCGGATACACCCCGGAGCATCGTTGCAAGGTGGCATAAGATTCAGCAATAGTCGATCAGTGGCTTCCAGAAAATTATTCGGCTGCTAATAGCCAGAAGGGCGTTAGCTCACATAGACTTATAGTCCCTCTGGCTCCCAACAGACAAACATTTTGAAATATCTAAGTAATTTTCATGAAAGCAGTATTAAAGGGATACTCAACCGCAGATTGTGGACGTTTTAATGCCGCGAGAGGGGACCGTGATCGTTACCTAATCATGCCGTTGCCCCACGGGGCGCAAACCTCGGATAGACTGGTCGCCGCACAAACATGCACGCTCCGACTGAGCTCGAGCTCTCGTGCGAGATTCGGTCGGCTTCGTGCAGTCGAAATGTAATCCCACTTAGTCCAACGGACGCGTTCGACGCACAAACTTTGTGTACGAGTGAATGGGGCTTACGCAATCCTGACTTTCCCCACGGCCGCCCGGTGGCGTATCCCTTTAATGTTTTTCTCGGCTTGAAAGCGGGGGGGGGGGGGGGGGGGGGTGGGTGTATACAAGTCCGCCCTGGTCGACGATTAATCCATAGTCAATATTTGGAAGTCGATCTCGGATCAGGATACAGATTTGTATGGAATATAATATCTGAGATTGTCCTTATAGAATGCTTAAGGATTCAGAGAGCGATAAAATTCTAGCCCCCCTCAAATAAAAAAGCATTAAATCATATAAAAATCAAGACAAGTGTTTGTATTGGTATATCATAATGTCTGTTTGTTTGATTTTTGTTGAAAACAGAGATAACAAAATTCATAATACTTTGCTCGAGTGCATAATGATCGTTGCTTATTTGAATTGTATTGTTATATCGTCAAGTAGCAAACAATGGTAATGCTATTTTTTAATTAAAAGAAATGCGACAATTTTCCACATTAAATGTATTTTTATTTTCTTCCTTTCCTTAAAAAGACATGAGTAATCCCAATTCTTACATTTTGTTTATGCTTTAAACTTCAACCACAAAATGGATTATGAATTGGCCATCATAGGATAAGTTTTCTTCTGAAAGCTTGAATTCCGATATTTAGAATGGAGAATAAACCAACCATGCCAACAGGTTATCTTCATCTTTATCAAAGCTTCCCCAACGCGAGGTTGAAAGGGAGAGAGGGAGAGAGAGAGAGAGAGAGAGATGTGGAGACAATTTGTGAAGTATATCCATCATTAAGTTGTCATTGCGACGTTTTCTTTTATACTTCCAAGTCACCAATGAGGGATTGTTCATTACTATACAAATACCCGCCTAAATAAAGGAAATTAAATTTCTACAATGTTTACACGCTGTTCTTAGCATTTCATTTCAAGCTAGATAGATGGCGATCGTACGTCTTTTCCATAGCGTTTTGAGAGAGATATAGTTGTGACACGGGTACGCGAGCGCGAGGATTTATCACAGAGATGAACATCGTATATGGTGTTCGATGACACTGAACACAATAATTTGTAAGTGGAACACAAATTCATATACCATGAAACCTTTCAGTAATTATAAGTACTAAATATATTTTCTAGCAATGTGGTTACCTAAAAATTGAGAGATAAAGATTTTTTTGCCATAGAAAGTTCAAAGTCACGACGGACCATTTGAGGCTCCGTGAAATAAACAAATAATTAGGAACACATTCCGGTGACGTAGCTATCTCTTTTAACTATATAGCTATAGTCTTGATCTCGACTCTCGATGATTAAATACGTATTCCTTTACAAACCCCTACCACAATGATTGATTAGGAGATTGTGATAAATGGGACCCTTGTGTTTGTTTTAACGATTGGTAGTACAACTGTACATGTATACAGTTGGATTCCAGACGCTGCTTAGCTGTTGTTATGCACGTTTGATGCATAGGTTTTATGCGAGAGCTATAGAAATTCAGACTTGTTGAAAATATGGGAGAAAATTTATAGTTTATTTGTCTTATATGCATACCAAGAAGATTTTACCACAAATAATGAGACACTTAGTGATATATTTTGAAAAAAAAGAAGTTATCATGTTACCCTAGTGGCCAGTATACATTCCAGCAATAGGTGAGGAGAGGGGGGGGGGGGGGGGGGGTCACCTTCTTGTTGTTGGTTTAATGGCGATTTTTATATCGGTGATTGGATGATTTTCGCCTATAATGATATCAGATTATAGTACAAAAAATATATTCATGCAAACTTACAACCATTTCAATTTTCAACTTAAAAAGTTAGGTAAACCGGCCCATGTCCTGTTTAAAAATAATCTTATTGGCATAGCTTAACTTTAGTACAAAACGGAAAAAAATAAATACCCCTTCGTTTTTTTATTTTTTTTTTGGAATTGTGACCCCATCTTACAAAATCCTGCATCCTTTAACGAGTAGGAGACTATGCCTCGATAAAGGGGTGTCATCACAACGGAAAGGGGACGGGGCCTTCGCTCATTTTTATAGGTGACAATTTAAAAAAAATGTTATTGACACAAGTGCTTAAACGTCGAAATATACAACAAACACAACTGCAGTCTTACCATTCTTTTAGTACAAATCGCGATGCAAAGTGATTAAAATCTTCGCCCAAGGAAGGTGTAGAATTCGTTGTGTGATGTGAATCAAAATCAAGTGTCACAAAAGGGTGGCATGCAAGCTATTTGTAATGTGAAATCAGGAGGTGCCTTATTAGTATTTAAATTCTACGGGGGCATTCAAAAGAATTCTGTCTACCTAAGCTATAAGGGCCCGCCTAAGGGGGAGATATAAAGACAGAATCAGTGTCCAGCGTAAACAAGAAGAAGATCGAACGAAAGATATAATAATAATCAGGGATCCGGGGATGTGGTCCCGATTTCCCCGCTGGCGTTCTTGAGTGGGATGACGCCAATGCCTAAGTTTGATAAATTGGCTCAAAATACTGAGACCCAAACTCTCGCTCAAATACATCATTTCCACCGTATCTCCAATCCATGGCATTCAATTCACATGTTCCATTCGCTCTAAGATTGAACGACACGCATTCCTGCGTATCCAGGCAGAGAGCACTGCACACCGGACGGCTGGCGGGCTGGGCTGTGGTGAGAAAGGTGTGTCCCTTCAGGATGAAGTTTGTGAAAACCAGATGAAACCGAAGCGAGATCGATTTCGCCGACGATCCCGGTGCTGAAACGATGAGAAAAACGATGATACGAATGAAGAAAGAATAGAAAGAGGCATTAATAGTTTAATTCGAGGGGAGGGGAGGGCTGGAGGGGCGAATGGTGTATAGTGCAAAAATATTAAATATCTCAAAATAGATTAATGCACAGTACGAACAATTTCCTTTTCAACTGAAAATGCGGGTGTAGGCCCTAGTTCTTTTTAATCTATAACTCCAGAATGGAAACTTGTATCCATAGGCGTAGGAGGCGGGGGTGGGGCTTGAGGGTCTGCAGTCCTCTCCTCAGTGATTTTAAAGTAACCAATATTCGGGCAACCGCAACCTCATATTCGGGCAGCGAGGTGTTTTTAGATTCATATCTTATACATTTTGATGAAAATAACTATTGCCATTGTAATAAAGTGTCCAAATATTTGCTTGCTCGCTTCACTCGCTCGAAATATCTAGACTGTACAGTAGATGTTCGAGAAAGAGACTTGAACAGCCCCTATTGAAATTGGGCATGTACACTGATGTTTGCACATTGCAAAATTAACGATCTAGTTTTATGACATGTCTTCAGATATCATTCTTAAAATAATCATTTTTATTAGATTTATTTTTGACATTTCAAAAGGTCATAAAACATACGTGTATGAGTAAAAAAACTCAGAACATAGGTAGAATTCCACAGCATACGCGCACAGAAAGCATCGAAGTCTAACAGAACTACGTATCACAGTCAAGCAGAACCACGTATGTTATTAAAGCAGACCACGCATTAAAGTCAAGCGGTATTACACATTATTGTCTACTCCACATAACTACCGTCTACGCATCATAGTCAAGCAGAACTATGCATCGTAGTTAAGCAGAATTAAGCGAATTATTGTCGACTCCACGGAACTACCGTCTATGCATTATAGTCAAACTGAGCTACGCATCCGGAAGTCAAGCAGAACTACGCAACATAGCCAAACAGAATCACGCATTATAGTCAAGCAGAACTATATGCATTATAGTCTAGCAGCAGCAGAACTACGCATTATATGGGGTGTTGCAAGAAAGTTGCAATCAATTGCAAATTGTAAAGCAAATTAGAACAACCATTCTGAATGGTTCAGGGTCTGCCCATTCAAGAAGATGCGCTTGCAACAATGATTTTGATTGGTCAGTACCGATCAGTTGCAACTTGCAATCAATCGCAACTTTCTTGCAACTTTCTTGCAACTTTCTTGCAACACCCCAATAGTCAAACAGAACTAGTCAAGCAGAACAAAGGACTATGCTCAAGCAGAACTACTCATCATGGTCGCAACAGTGAACAATCTTGAGGTGGGATAAGAGACATTGACACCTAATTAGATCAACATCAAACAACCAATCAAATCGGAAGGATCTAATTAGGTGTCATATAATATACAAATAATGAATGTTTATGAGTGCAATGGACAGAATATTTCATTCGGTGAAAGATGAAATGATCCATTGCACTCATAAACATTCATTATTTGTATAATACAGTCTAACGTGGCTGTTTAATTCTAATGAAGATACATTTTGAACAGGTCATTTTCGTATTGTTTCAAATTTATACACGTTTGCCAAGTTAAAAACTGTTCGGTAAAAATCTATTCTTTTTCAATAGTCAGAATGCGAATTGCATGTATTAGGCGTTGTTAGGTTAGACAAAGAATTCGGCTTGCCCAACCTAGCAACACTTAATGTATGCAATCAGCATTCTATTAAAATACAATGACTTGTAACAGGTGGATGTAATAGTTCATTACTCGAAGTTGACAAGTTGAATAAAAGCATTAAATTTGAAGGCATTACGAAAATGGCATATTGGTCACTTACATATCAATTTTTGACACATGGAATAATGGTTGTTCGTTCGGATGGAGTCAAACGTTGTCGCATCTCTTGTATACAGGACTACAGCAGCTGGGTTAGCGCCGTCCAAATGAGGCTCGTTCTCTCCCCACACTAAGATTAAAGAATATTCCAGAATACTAGCTGAAAGCAGTATCAAGGACATTATTTAGAAAATCAATGATTTTTAAAAATACATTATCTTTGCAAAGAAGACATTTTTGCACAAACGTGCAGACTCATATAGATTTAATATTCATACTTTTTTTTTTCTCTCTTTTTACAAAAATTTAAATTTTCGGCAGGGCCGGCTGTGGGGTTTTGGGGAATTGTCATATGTGAAACCTACTCCTGTATTCAAAATTCCACAAATTTTTTGTGGGGGAACTGTCTTGTCACAAATTCAATAATGAGAAAAACTGTTTAGGTAGCTTTTTCGGACTTTGATGCCGAACTTGTTAACACATTTGGTTTATACTACCCCCTCCCCCACATGATTTTCCCTGCTTTAGCATTGTGCCCATGACGTCACTAACCGTCGTATAGCGGTTGCCCATCCAGGCAAATCCAAAGCGGTTGCTTTCCCTCCCTCTTGCATCCAAGCCAGAGGTTCCCGACCAGTGTGGGTTGAGCTTCGGCGAAACGGCTCAAGAAGTGAAGCTGCCGTCGGGAACTGAGGGTGACCAAACCACTACCTCTAGAGATGCATTGGGCGGATGCTTCTTGCCATGGGGTTGCGTGCTGCTGCATGAGGTAGCAGAAGCTTTCCCAGTGGGTCCATGGGGCAGGGCACGGATAGGGGTCTAAAATGAAGTACATTTTTTAGTGACTCTAAAATAAAACCACACTTTCAAAAGACGCGTCCTCCTAAACCTCGGGCAAAACCTGTCAATGACAATGAGGACGATGACAGAAATGATGATGATGATGATGATGATGTAGGTGGAGATGAAGATGATGATTTCAAGAAAATGCGTCCTCCCAAAACTCCAGCTAAACATGTCGATGATTATGAGGACGAAGAGAATGATGATAATTATGATGGTGATAATGACGATAATGACGAGGATGATGATGATGATGATGACAGTGATAATGTTGATCACGGTGGTCGTAGTGATAATGAAGGAGATAATGGGATGAAGTTATGATAATGAAGGAGACGATGGGGGTGATGATGATAAAGATGATAATAAAACGGGATACCAGATACTACTGTAGAATATGATGGCAATATGGTGACGAATGTCATGATCATATCAGTGCCGACTATAACCAGACAAATAGTATAAAGATGATAATTATAAATATGAAGGACGAAATGTGGTCACTTTGCCCATGACTGATTAATTTCCAACCAAGAAGACAATCATGACAGTCTTTTCGATCACAGAGCAGATTACGCTGGCTTGAAAACCCATATCCATAAATTATATTTTGTTTGATAAAACAAAAAACAAACTTGATGGTGGAAGATTAGAAGTTTGTATGCCTCCACCCCGCAGCTAAGTTCTAACTGGATTTGACCAATGAATACAGCCATAAACTTTACCATTGGCGTGAGCAGATTCCAATAGCAGCAATGAAGCAAACAGAAACGGAAAAACAGCTATTAATACTGGCACTCGGAACATGATGCTGTTGAGAAAGTTGAAAAATCCTGTACTGAAAAGAATTCACTGGAGCAACGAAAAATATGTTTAGCGTATAGGTATAAGCTTCTGTCTTCAATAATGCTGACTTTAACCAGGGGGTCAGTTTTCAAGCTCCACAGAACTAAAGACAAGCTCTCGAAATAAGCGTAGGATGCCATTTTAAGAAGTTGATGGCGCTCTTGACTTGTTCATGTGATCGTCAGTTGCTCCTATCATTAAAAAAGAAAATGAAGGGGGGGGGGGGGTTGAATAGAGCCATTTGTCACGACATACGCTAAGGTAACACAGTTCTTTAATTTTTTTCTTATATGGTAATACGCTTATCCATTCCTCTCTTTCTCTTCCTCTCTTTCCCCAACTCTCCATCCCGCTCTGTCCTTGTCTGTTCATCTTTTCCTCTCTTTCTCTATCTACCCCCTCTCTTCTCTATTCTCTACTCTCCCACTCTTTCTCTTTCTCTCTTCTCTATCCCTACCTCTCTCCTTCCATCTCTCTCTCTCTCTCTCTCCCTTGACACCTGAAAATAACCTTTTCATTGTCTCTTGTCCAATATTTTTTGGAATATAGTGCCCTCACCCCTTTACCAAAACCTGGATCTGCCCTGGCTTGCAATCACACTCTCACATCAACATGCAATTAAAAAAAAGCAATTGCAATAAAAATAACAATATCATTAAGAATAATAACTACAATAAAAAATAATTATAATAATGATAGCAATAATGATAATAATACTGATAATGACAACAACAATAATTAGTAATGAAAATAATAATAGAAAAATTACTACTATATATACTAATACTAATTATAATATCAATAATGATAAGACTGATAATAATAAGAAAATACTACTTCTAATAATAACAATATTAACATCAATAGTGATAACATTGAAAATAACAGTCAGAATAAGAACAATAGTGCAAACAATGATAACAATATCAATACTAATGATGATGATAATGATAATACTATTACTGCTACTGATAATAACATAAATAAATAGAAAATGATAAATTATTTAATAATAATATTAATTAAAGAAATACTACTACTACTACTACTACTACTACTAACAATTATTCATCATCATCATCATAATCATATTCAAAGTATATAACAAAAAAAGTACAGTGAAGTATGCCATAAATAAAGCTGTGATACATTGCAAAGAAAGACAATAGACAATATTATCATCTCAACCCAACAGTTTCCTTACCATGTCATGAATTTTAATATCCCTGGGACAGGCCTCCTCAGAAGAGGAGAAATGAACAGCTGTGCGTTTGACCACAACCAGATGCATCTATAAAGACTTACCTAGTTGTGATCAAATGCACAGCTGTTAACTTCTGCCAGTATGAATGAGAAGTTTATCCCAGAGACATCAACAGTCAGACCCAACTTCGGAAAAGCGAGCACAGGTATAATACTCCGAAAACGGCGTATGAATATAAAGCCCTCACCGTTCAGTGCGAGGCAGTGTGTACAAAAGGCATGGGAAAATGTAAATAATAGAAGCGGTCTATTGGTGACATTACATCTCTCTATTTCAAGCTAACATTTAGTTAATCCAGAATTATGAATATGTGATCCACCACCACACTCCCTCCTCCTATTTCCAAGAAGGGTGGGGGAAGCAACCATGAGGGCATAATAGCTTAGTACAAAGAGCAGTGGTTCCTAAAGCACAGACTGCTGATTAAAAAAGGTGCTCTCTTGACGCGTAAAGCATTAACCAGGCTAGTTCCTCAGAAAGGAATTCAACTTCTTGATTCCACTGGTTGCTTACTTTCAAGCACTCTTGATTTCTTGTGTCAAACTGACTAACAAGCAAACAAGCATCGTATGTTATATTGTGCCAAAGAACTTCTCCACTGTGGCAGAACATTTAGCTGTATCTGCTGACCAAAAAAAGACAGAAGCTACGACATGAAAGACAGAATGTGGCATTTTGCCAGAAATACCGCCCTACTTTGACAAAAGGTAACAAGTATTATCTGAAATTTATCCCAAAATAATTGGAAAACACCTGAGAACAGAACAGGTTTGGACAAAAAGGTAAATGTATATTGAGCATTTATTCAAGAATGCCTGCCCATATTTGACTAGGTAAGAAGAATATACCGTCAGCCTTATGCCAAAAGGGCCTTAAGGCCATAGACTTTATACAGTGAAGTGTTTGAAAAAAAGTTTCTGTGTATTTTCAGCAAGAATTGAATTGGAATGGAAGGAAACTTCAGTTGTAGAGAATTTGAAAGAAAAGGATTGAGAGGAAAGAAGAAGAAAATATGAGTAAGTATAAGAGAGACAGACGGGGGAGTTGAATTATCAACGTTAAAAGATGATCTAGAAAAGAAAAAAAGAGTTTGAGTGAGAAAGAGAGAGAGAGGGATGGAAGGGGACGGGCTGAATTATGTATAAACATTTTTTTTAAATCAAGAACATTTTCTCCTTTTCATTCTTTCCTATATATACTACCCTATATGTTTCCCTTTCTCTCTTTGTCCATAGCGGTCTCTCACTCGGTATGAATTAATTTTCATTCTCACCCCCCCCCCCCCGTCTTGCTGTATTTCTTTCTCCTTCCTTTTCACCCATCTCATTTTTACTCTATTCTCACATCCTTTCTATCTCACTCAACATTCTTTCATTTTTCCATCTCTGATCTTTCCGTCTTTCTTTCCTTTGCTGTTCCTCTTTCTTTCCATCTCGGCTCAATGCTATACCTACCTGCATCTTTCCCACTTTATTCTCTTGCACTCTGTCTCGCCTTTCTTTTCACCCCCCCCCCCCCCCTCCCCACCACCTATCTCTCTCTCTCTCCTTTTCCGTGTCTCACTTTTACCCTCTTGTTTCACTCGTTTCATTTCCACCATTCTTTTCAACTCTTCCATTTCTTGCTTACTCTTCCTCATTCACTGTCTTCATCTGACTCTTTATTTTACTCCATCTTTCTCATTTTCCCCATAATAACTTTACATCCACCCCCTCTCCCTCTTTCATTCTCTCTTTATACCTTCCTCTTCACACTCCCTTCCCCTTCAATATCTCCTTTTCATCAATCAGTCTTTTGGTCTCTCGATTGAAAATGATCGACGTCAATCCCTAGCACCCTTTTCCCTATTGTGAAAGTCCAAGTTGTTTTGTAAATTAGCGTTATTTTCAGATAAGATACTTGTCTACTTAATTGACATGATACAGGAGGACATGATGAAAATGGTTACTCCATGCAAAATACGCATGCGCTACATGGGCCATTCTCCGAAAAAGTGTGCAATTAGAGTTGTACAAATGACAACATTTCAACTTCAAAGATTTCATTAAATTCTAATGAATTCAGAAACTTTAATTCCTTAAGAATACAAAACACTCCACGGGTGATTTTTGGCTACCAACATTTTTTCAAGAAATATTTCCAAACTCAGTGACCCTTTTTAACATTATTTTTTGAAGCCACATCTCAGATACGTTACCAGAGGTAGTATCTCAGAAAACCTCTGATAGTCTGCTAAATTCCTGCTTAACAATGTCAACACCTATGTAAAACTACAAGCTTGAACATGTACGAACATCATGGAAACTTTTTGGAGTTTCTATTTGTAGTTTAATTTTATCAGTAATCTCATTGATTATGTAAGAAACGTTATGAATAGGTTATATTACACTTGTGATAAAAAACAAATGACACGTAACATCTCTGCCAGCTTAAATAAATTCTGGATGCCACGAAGAACGGTGTATTGTAATGTATTTGACGCATCGGAAGTTCCGTTAGCATTATATATGCAGCAACAGACCCAGCACCAATAAATGCATTCTAACTTGTAAAACATCTAAAAAATATGACTATATTCGTAAAATCATCATACTTCTACCCGTGAAGAACGATCTTTACATAGATAAATTAGTGATTGGATTGGATTGAATTCTATAACATTGAGATATATGTAAAATACGAATACTAACAATAAGACTCAAAAATAAAATGTTTTTTCTGATATACTTCTGAAATTTGCAGTTAACTAGGAAGATGGTGAAAATGAAGTTGGAGAAGATTTTTATGAAAATAATACGCATAAATTTAATTTCCCCATTGTTCCTGTAATAGATAATGTCTCAAGAAAATTATAAACGACAAATGCGTCGTTTTATTATTTTATCTTTGCCTTCTATCTTTCCTTATGTTATTTTATGTTTTTGTCCTATATCATTTCCTCTTTCTATCTCCATTATTAGGTGGTCTGTCATATTGACAGACCACCTCTTAATTTTCGTCAGAATTTTCTTTCTTTCTTTATTATTATTAGGTGGTCTGTCGCCGACAGATCATCTTCTCATTTTGTCTGAAATTTCTTTCTTTCTTTTGTTATCATCATGATTCTCAATATCGGCTCGATCAATTTTCTTCAAATTTTCGTCAGTCATCAGTCCTGATAAGGTCTAGTTCTCGCATCTTTTTCAATGTCATCAGGTTATCGTGACGTCATCCAGGCGCCATTTTGTGAAAATCAAATTATGGTCATATGTTCATAACGAAATGTCATTTCTCTTTCATATTTGGCATCGTTACGGTCAATGTCATTCCAGTCAAGGTCATTTCGAAATAGACGAAAATTGAACCTGAAGGGGCGCTATGCCACTTAGGTTATCGTGGTTGTCATCATAATTATTGTCATTATGATCATCATTATAGCAATATATCATTATCGTCACTGTCATCACTTATATCCAGCTTATCATCATTGTCGTCAACATTGTCATGGTTACTATCTTGCACAAATATTATCATACCTTACAAAGCAATTTGCCACAGGGAAGACCGCCTAATTCGTCTTCAGTGACGAATTAAAATTCCAGTGTTATTCTTTGTTCAAGTTTCTTCTATCTTTTTCTCTTTCCTTATGTTATTTTTTGTTTTATTCTATCATTTTCTCTGCACTATGTTCATTATATTACAAATAGGAAACGATAAGATAAAAACAAAGACTAACAAAAGGAAAGATAGAAAGAGAGGAAGATAGAAGGATAAAAACAAAGAATAATATAAGGAGAGCCTGAAAGAGAAGAAGATAGAAGAAACTTAATCAAAGAATAACATAATGAAGATAGAAAGAGGAAATGATAGAAGGATAAAAACAAAGAAGAACATAAGGAAAGTTAGGAAAAAGAAGAAGAAAGAAGGAAAAACAAAGAAAAGGTAGAAATAGGAAATGAAAGAAGGATAAAAACATAGAATAACTACCGACCAGTGGTTGTCGGAAGTCAGCAACCGGTCGTAAGGGCAGTGAGACCACACTGTAAAAAATAACTGTAGATTAACAGGTTTTTTTGACTTGTTAAATGACAAGTTTCCGCCGTTTTTCTGTTAATACGGTATTTTTCTTGTGAAATGGTAGGAAGCAATCTTCCTGCCATTTCACAAGAAAAATACCGTATTAACAGAAAAACGGCCAAAACTTTTTATTGCTTCCTGCCATTTCACAAGAAAAATACCGTATTAACAGAAAAACGGCCAAAACTTTTCATTGCTTCCTGCCATTTCACAAGAAAAATACCGTACAGAAAAACGGCCAAAACTTTTCATTGCTTCCTGCCATTTCACAAGAAAAATACCGTATTAACAGAAAAACGGCCAAAACTTGTGATTTTACAAGTAAAAAAACCTGTTAATCTACAGTTACAAGTCAAAAAACCTGTTAATCTAGAGTTATTTTTTTACAGTGCGTGGCTTTACGCATATACCTTCCGCAGGGATAAGGGCGCATAATTTCCCCCTTCCTTTTCTCCCCTTTCTCTGAAGCGTATAAGAAATATAATAAACATTGACAAGAGTGTAGCTTGAGAGGATAAATAACTCATGAAAGCTGACAGTCAGCTTATTTCCAATGGAGTCCGAGAGCGAGGGTATAACCTTTTTTTCACAACAGTATACCGGATCATATTTAAAAAGTGGATATTACAATGAAAACTGCCCAATTTTGGGTCGCTCCCTTCGCTCACTCAAAAAGTTGACATTCGGGTAAGATACGGAAGGCCTCTGGCGAAATTGTGCCCATACGCCAATGACTGTTCATTATCTAAACATTTCTTCTTCCAGCTGGATCTGTATGATTATTTATCAAAAACTTTCAGTTTGTTATAATAATTCTAATGAGTTCCTTATTTGATACAGTTACACCGGGACAAGGCCTCCTTGAATCCTCGTTTAAATGCTTTATACCTTAACGCGTAGACAAACGGGTTGACACAGATATTAAAGGTAGCTAATATGGTCGTATAGAGGTGAAGACTGCTACCAAGATAGTTACGCGGAACCCCGAAGACGTTGTAGACGAAAAATGTGACCTGATTGGGGGTCCAGCAAACCAAGTATGTCACATAGACGATCAGGAGAGTGATGGTGATGTTGCGACGTCGAAGATCTCTTCCTTCTTCCGCCATAGACTTGATGACTGGCAGTGGATCGTCCACGTTGTGGTTGTAGTCTGATGACGCACACGCTGCTGCCTGACATGCCTGAGGGGCTGTTACCTGCAGTTTTTGAGATCCTGATGCTTGTTGCATGGGTAATGCTTCGGTCGATGGTTGAGGCCCTACCGAGGTGGTGGCCAGCGCTGGTTTGACTCGTTTAAATGTGCGAAGCTTGGTTGTAATTCGACTGAAGGAGAATCCCATTATGACAACGGGGATGAAGAACTCCATGACAAAGGCGGCAATTCCTGAGAAAATTTGGAATGGTATGCTTGTATCTACGAGCATACACCTCGGGCTTGCTTTTCCGTCATACTTGAATGTTGTCGCGGCGAACATAATCTGCAGCGTCGGCGCGGTAAGCCAGGCGATTACCGCGATGAGATACAGCGTCTTACGCTTCAGCCGCGTCATGTAGAGCACAGGATGCACAACGGCGATGTAACGCTCTATGGAAATGAGTGTTAGATTAAACGTTGAAATGGCAAACCCGCTGAAGGTTGCCACTCTGGAGTTCCAAACCCGGCAGAAGAGCTCTGCTCCTGCTCCAGCTCGAGTTGGTGAGTAGGGATACCAGGTTGCCTGGATAGTGTACACGATGAGGATGACGGAGGTGATAAAATCGATAAAGGACTGCGTGACGATGAGCCAGTTGGTGCTGTTCTCTCTTGCCTGACGTCGCAGCACGGCGAAGCAGAGGGCGTTGCCCAGAAAGCCCAAGACACCGAAGAGAATTTGAGATGCAGTCGCGATGATCAAATCAATAGACATCGTCTGCGAATCATCTTGTAGAGGAAACGAATCGTTGGTGCTGCCCATCATTTCAGTCAGTTCGACGGCAACACCTGAGAGAAAATGATCTGTACTGCCTTTGAATGATCTTTATCAGATGACTCAAGCGGAAGAGTAGCTTCGCGCCAAATCGTCAATCGTACAATTTCTCTTTGTGTAAATACTACTAGTAGACCGAGAATCAATAGCGGAGATGTTTGTTACCATGGAAACCACGTCTGTCTTTTCCTAAAGCATCTTTTCGTACGCTCAAAATAAAATCAAATATTGGAATATGTGTTCTCATAAATGTCAGGTCAATTTAAATCTTACAATTTTAAAGAGAGCTATTACTCTGAACCAGAAGAAGGAAATCGATACTGACATCCGCAGCATCGAGGGGTGAAATATTGAAATCAGACCTTTTTGCAACGTTGCAGTGAAAAGACAATGCACTTAATATAGTTTGAGTGAACTGTAAACCGAAATATCAATATTTGAAAGATGTCAATAATAAATGTTCACACTTGTCGAGACAAGTTGCCAGTTTGCTTCAATGAAAAGTAATTAGGGCTTTGGCATGCATCGTAGACTGAATAAGATAGCCTTATCAGTAGTTCGGCGTTGGATCGATCCTCGCCTTGAGATGCAATTTAACTAAATGCCATTGACTGAATCAAGCATTGTGATCTTGATGAAGTACATTCATTTAATATTCAAAGTTCAAAATCCTAAGCATTCTGTTTAGTATAATCAAGGAGTTATCAGAGAGTTATCCCCTTGTAACTCCAGGTCTGTGATGACTCCTTGGTATAATTATATACACCTGAAGCATAAAGGCCCAAGGGCAGAGCGTCTCCTTGGGCCACACTGCCTCCACTTGTTTCCAAATATCTATAAAGTGCACCTTTACACTTCTTTCAAGTGTCCCGTTTACTTCTAATTTTACAATTACAAAGTGTCACTTTTAATTAAAGGCTTTTAAATCATGAGATCGAAGCGAGCGAGTAAGGAAAGCGCCAATTTTTAAGTGAAAATGTAATTTTATTATATCAATACTACCGGTACACAAGTGGCACCAGTGGCGTACCGGGACCTTGTCGTCAAGAGGGGCAAAACTTGCGAGGAAATGATGAGCGGAAATTTTTTGGAGGGAGAGGAGGATGGTGTCCAATTCTCGGATAAGCAACAACAAAAAAAAAGAATATGTATAAAGGAAAACAAAATAAATGGGGGGGGGGGGGGGTGGAGGGATCTATACTTGTTTTTTTAACTTTTTTTGTTCAGCTAAAAAGTTGTCCCCCCATTGGGTACGCTAGTACACTTAAAAAGATATAACAGACCACCTCGCTGCCTAAGATGAGATGGCGGTTGCTCGAATATTGATAATTCAAAATTCTTCGAAGGGGGGGGGGGGGGGGTGTTGTACATTCCTTTGACTAGAAAGACTTATTTTATTACATGAAATGTACCCTTTTAATACTAAGATATAAATATATATAATAATAAATTGTTTCTTTTATAGCGCTATATCCAATTTAAACTTGATCAAAGCGCTTTACGAAACAAATTAATAAATGAATTAAAACTCAACAAAGATGATACAAATGTAATGCAGTTAATTACAATGTAAATAGGTATGTATTAAGATGCTTCTTAAATAATTCAAATGACATACTACCAGACTACAGCGTAAATCACATGGTAGCGTATTCCAAGTAACCGAACCAATGTAATGAAAACTTTGTTCTTCTATTTTCGAATTTATTCCAGACACATAGAGAGCCGTTGTGTCTGTATATGCCCCTATAAGTTGTTATAAAGTGCCCTACTTAACTGCTAAAGGGACATGTTCAAAACAATGAATTTCATTTATTATCCTGCCACCCCTTCGAAAATTTCCTTGTAAAAACATCACGTGTCCTTTAATATTCTACTTACAAAATAATGCCCTTTCTCACTTGGAATCGACTTTTCAAGTGATTTAACCATTTAGGGAGGACAGAGCAGACGCAGAGTTATGAGTAAAATATAGGAAACTTTAAAAAATAATTTGAAAAGTATTCTTGTCCCTTATGAAAAGTGTCCTTTTTAAGTAATGAACGACCTTTTGTCGGGGATGAAATTTGCCATTTTCAAGATCTACCTATAAACTTCGACAATTAAAGAAAGAAAAAATAATAAAACCTGGCCTAATAACATTCATAAACTATTCCAATTCATATCCGCTTAATGTTCTTCACAAAATGCATTTTACCTAATAATAATCCCTTGTAAACCTGCCAACGACGGAATTCTCCTTTTAATTCATGGAGACCGTTGTCAGAGTTTAGAATTTACAGGTATACTGCATAGCAAGTTACTACAGGACATGCAACGCATTGGAAGAGGCCTATTTTGGGTGCTTTGGCCGCTTGGCGAGACATTTGCCCCCCCCTTCATTTCCCTCCATGCCTCCGACGAAGCAAAAACTTACTCACTCTGCTCGCTCGCATATGTTAATCGATCTGTCCCTGTTGCCAAAAGTACAAACAATTGCTTGAAAACAGCTTTCTAAAAAGAAAAATCTCATTCGAAGTAGAAGCGATTCCTTCTATTTTTTCCTCTCAAGGTGTAAGTTTTGTTCTCTCAAGATGCTGTGGAGGGAGTGAGGTGGGACTCAATTTCGTTCTCTTATACTTAAGTGGGGTAATCATCCAAAGGATAGTTGTCATGGGGAGCGTTTCATCCAGTCTTTTGTCAGTGATTTTTACTGACAAATTTGCTCTCAGCCAATCAGATGCAAGGATTTCAGTAGCTTTGTTGTCGGTAAAACTCACTGACAGAACGCTTGATGAACGCTCCCCTGATACGCCCTGATATGGCTATGAATTTAGGGACGAGCAATAGTCCAGTGGAATGTTATAATTCTTAGTTGTTTATTCATTCCCATGAACACACAAGTTAGTATTACAATAACAAAGAATACAAAACAAGCTACAAATTCGTATTCGAGGCTCTCCTCATTGCTGATTGCTTTAATATGTCACGGATTCACATTTTTGTTGCCAATACCCTCCACGAAAAATATTTGAATAGTCTTGTTACCTTCACTTTTCTTCTAGAATGAGGACCCCTTAAAATTAAGCTGAGGCCAATGAAAGGCATACTATGCATACGTATGTATGTATGTATGTTTGTTCGTCACTAATTCGAGCATTGATGGGGCCCACAATTTTGTCTGATGACAAATTTTGGTTTATTTCTCAGCTTGATCCAACTACAAAAATTACCCCCCCCCAAAAAAAAAAAAATAAAAAAATAAAATAAAAAGAGCAATTATCTACACAAATTTGGCTTGGGTGAAATGCGATTGATGTTTGCCTTTCCTGTGGATTACATGATAATAAACCCTTGAACATTTTTCTTATAAATTATAATTAAAGCAGTCTTTCTGTACAGGCTTGACTGATTGTATATTTCTGACGATAAGGTCGAGGTTAACGTACGTAGAGGGCGTCAACACTTTGCATGCTATTGTGACGTACGTACTTCGACTGGCCGAAGTAGAATTTGGTGAGTGCAGACGAAAGGGTGTAATATCGGGTAATAGAATTTGCTGTTTTCACCCGTCATCATGAGTGAAATTCGCCAACGGGAAGGTGAACAGGTCAAAAAAGAAATTAGTGAAGATGTGAAATCCGAAGATCCAGAACAAAACAAAGGGGAAGAGGTAAATATTGCATTTAGTTTTCGTCGCACTTTTCCATCAGTAACAGCTGTGGATGGTAGCCGAACCTTCCCCGCTCATTACATGCAGCTGTCGGTTACGGTACTCGATAGGTGCTGGTGCTGTAAACGTACATGTATGATGTAGTGCCCGCGCCCGCAATCACAATACACTTTTACAGAAATACAATCATGAGCCATGACAATTGGAGGTTGTTGTTGTTCTTGTCCATTGAATTGAATTGAATTGAATTTAATCACCACTGTCATAATTAAAAGTCATGCGAACTTAAAGAATACAATAAAAACGCAAAGACAATATTACAAAACACAGGCAAAGGAAAAATAGTGGTCATGCCTCATGCCTTCATGGTTAGCCAGGATTATTAGCTTCGTGAGTGTAAAAAAAATAAAAAAATTGGCTATACGCCTTTTAGTTTTACATCACGAAGCCAGGCGTTTTTCCCCAGCAATCTAATTGCTCACGGGTTAGCAGGACATGGCAATGCCCTGAAATAACACTTTCCTGATAACTCCCGTGACCGACAGGTCCTTCACCTTATATCCTTCTCTTGTATCCTTCCTCCGCTAAGATCGGAGATCATCGGCACAGATGAGGCTGCCGAAGTTGTATAAAAAGGTTGAGTCAGGTACTAGGTAGATGGAGAGTTAAATACTGCTAAGACGGGCTTGGCGGGCTGTGTGAAGGTTTCGTAAGAAGTATAGAACAAGAGTATGCAGTTGCGTTTTTGTGATGTCATTGATGTGCCCAGGAGGAAGAAAGAGGACTGACTCCAAGAACAGTGCAGGAGAGGACTCAAAGCATGGTGTAAACCACTCATAGGTACACGCCATTGCCGACTGTGTAGTAACGCAGACAATAGTGAGTACGGTACTAATATGTATCACTGTGCATTTTTGGCTATATTTAAGTGAAACCCATATCTTGGAGTTTACTTAAATATAAATAAATATGGTGAATAATAGATGATTAAAACTTACCAGTTTGTTTTGTGACCTTTGAAGAGGGTTTCCTGAAATTTTGGGTCCTTTTTTTCGATAACACCTATCGAGTCCCGTCAGAGCACTCATAGGTACACGCCATTGCCGACTGTGTAGTAACGCAGCCAACACACATCCCATACCTAAACTGCATCACTGTGCATTTTTGGCTATATTTAATTGAAACTTATATATTGCAGTTTACTTAAATCCAAATACTTATGTTCAATAATAGATGATTAAAACTTACCAGGTTGTTTTGTGACCTTTGAAGAGGGTTTCCTGAAATTTTGGGTCCTTTTTGTCGATAACTGCTATCGAGACTGTCCCGTCAGCATCCAGTTTGTATTTTTCATGATTATGATGAAGGGAGCCCTCAGCGCTCGTAGTAGTACCGGCGCGATTGGTTCGTCGATCTCCTACGAAGACCTGGAAGGGCCAAACTGACGACGTAAAAAAATTAAAAATATTACGTACGTACGTAATAATTACTACGTACGTACGTAATATTTTTTATTTTTTTACGTCGTCAGTTTGGCCCTTTCAGGTCTTCGTAGAATAGCTTGTGTGCGTATACATTCTGCGTACGTATCTACGGTGCGTAACCATGTAGAGCGGCCTCACTAGTGCGCAACATATTGAGAGCAGTCGTCATCCGTATGGAGGTGTGGGTAACAAGTACCAAAAAGAGGGCTGTAAATGTAAGTTTTTATAACTTTCTACATTTTGTATCTTAACGAACTGATAACTTAAAATCTAAAGAATGATACTTAAGTATCAGTTTGCCCACAAAAACCTCCATTTCAAACAACATTACATCTGTATCCCCAATACCCAGTATACACACATGTATATGATCCTAATGGTCAATATGACCATTGCTTGCTGATGTGCGTCAGAGCATCCATTTAGTATTTTTCACGATTATGCTGAAGGGAGCCCTCAGCGCTCGTAGTGGTACCGGCGCGATCGGATCATCGATCTCCACCTCGTTGTTTACCTGTTGTTAAGACAGCTTGGGGGTTGTTAATGAGTTTAGTCTAGCGATAAGGCTTCTCATCGTGCATTCTCTACATTGAAAAAGCCTTTGGGAGAGAACGGCCACCCGTCGTTGTTTTTTGATCTTGTCCGAATAGCTTGTGTGCGTAACATTCTGCGTACGTATCTATGGTGCGTAACCATGTAGAGCGGCCTCATTAGTGCGCAACATATTGAGAGCAGTCGTCATACGTATGGAGGAGTGTGTAACAAGTAGGAAAAACAAGGCTGTAAATGTAAGGTTTTATAACTTTCTACATTTTGTATCTTAACGAACTTATAACGTAATATCTAAACAGTGATACCTAAGTATCAGTTTGCCCACAAAAACCTCCACTTGAAACAAAATTGCATCTGTATCCCCAATACCCAGTATACACACATGTATATGATCCTAATGGTCAATATGACCATTGCTTGCTGATGTGGTGTAAACCACTCACAGGTACATTACTGTAAAATAGTTGGTATTTTCTGTCGCATGTACTAAAGGTATGGAGGGAAAATAAGATAAATATTTTAAATACCTTGCTTTCAAATTCAGCCCTTAAAAATCTCACTCCTACATCAAATGGCCGTTAGGAAGAACTTTCCATATTTCCAGCAAAATCCAAAGTCAAAATCATGCCCAAAACCGAAGAAATCCCCGCCGATTTGTTTCGCGATCGCGTGTTGTTTACATACCGCCGATGTCTTAGACTAAAATCGGCCAATAAAATTTTTGTCCACGAAGAAACTCGGGATCGCAAGCGCACATCGTTCTCTATGATCGCGCACACAGAAAATCGGGACTTTTCCGTGTACGGGATAGGGACCGAATTTTTAACGAAAAAATTCTTTTGGGGAGATGTCGGCGCCCGCAGCGACCAGGAAATGTACACAATGACTCCGATAGCTCGTTTCGCGAGAATGGACAGTAAATTACGGATTTCATTTTTGGAATCATCTTTTCCAACATCGGTGAGTTGAATTTATTGCATTTCTTGGATATATTGGGGTCGGTTTTTGTAAATTAAATGCCGATTTTGAGTGAATTTTGGTGACTTTTGTGCAGTGGTGTTTGAAAAAGTTGAGCCGTATGACTGCCTAGATTCTACACACGAAGTATAGGAATGTAGCTATGAGTGGTGTAAACTGCTTTGTGTTTGGGTTCAGTTCAACACGTCGGATTAAGTCTTTCCGAACTGGTGCAAGGGCTGGGCAGGTAGCAACAAGGTGCTCCACTTCCTCACATGCAGACAGACACATTTAAGACAGCAATCATCAGGTGCTTTCCCGATCCTGGCGAGTCTGGCCTGTGTCAGATAGACTTTGCATGACAACTGAGCCCGAATAGTGATGGCTGGTCGAAGACTCGGATTGGCAATGTGCCCAGGATACAGGTCCCTGGCCTGTGGTTTTGGAATTCTACTCCAAAGGGACAAAGAAGTCTTACTGGAAAGGGCATGCTGCAGTCTGGCCTCCTGCTCATTCATCACTACTAACTTGACCATTCGCCTCCATTGCTGGTAGCTCAGGGGTCTCCTTACAAGCTCATCGAGCGGAGGAAGGTTGAGCTGCTGAAGAGCTGCACGCCACTGCCGTATGGAGTAGGTATTAGCACAGATACCGTGGAGAAGCATCCTTCGCTCGATCCTGTCCGAGTCAGTGCTCAAGATCTGCCCCAATAGCAGGAAGTTTTCCTGGATGATTAGTAAGCTAATTGGGAGGATGTCGGTAAGTAGATAAACAGCTTCATCAGCCGATGATGTTGGCAAACCCAGAATCCGCTTGAATAGATGGATCTGAGCTTTATCCAAGCGGTTCAACATTGCTCTGGTGAAAGGTATGCTGGAGCAGCCATAGATCATACGGGGAACACAAAACACCACAGCGTTTCCTCCTAGGGAAACTTTTGGAATTAGTCACTCATAGGCCCTTGCCTATGTGGGACTGTGTCCAACATTCACTCTTGCAGCAGTCAAAAACAGACAACAAAATTGCTCTAAGCAAGATTTAATTTTCTTAAATTTGCTAGATTACCTGATTCAGGGACTCTTCAACTCTTACTGTGCCACAAATTTGGGGATTCAGAATTGTTAGTGAAATTTTGAAGAATTATTTTCCTCTCATGTATGAATGACCTACATGTACACTGGAAAAAGGCCCGCTAATACACACAACAGCTATTGAAGCCTATTCAGCCGTAAAAGCTAGTCTGGATTACAAGGTTATCTTCAGATAAGCTTGTACATGTATAAGTGGGGATTAGTATGTGTTTTTGATCGTACATATTTTTACCAAAAAATCCCAAAAAAGAGCGTAAGAAATTTCCGAGAACTCACCAGAGTTTGTGTATCGATGCCTCCTCTTGTCATGCAGATATAAAATGGCGGCTGCGTGCGACGGCGCGCGATACAACCATAATTGAAACTGTACATCGCCGACAGCGAAAGTGTTATTTCAGGGCATTTCCATGTCCTGCTAACCCGTGCGCAATTAGATTGCTGGGGAAAAACGCCTGGCTTCGTGATGTAAAAGGCGTATAGCCAATTTTTTTTTTTTTTTACACTCACGAAGCTAGTCCTGGCTGGTCATGGTGGTTGGATTGGACCGATTTCTTTTTGTCTAGCACCAATGTAATTTAGATTAAAAGAGGTGAAAGTATGTTAGTTATTTGCGATATTAGAATGTGATTTTTGTCCACACTTTATTGATATTTCAGTGTTTTTAGGCATGATAATGATATGAACCTGTGTTTGCAATTTGTGTAATTTGTGTAATTTGTGTAATTTGTGTAATTCTCATGGATCATCAAATTTGAACTAAGATAGCATTGTATGTGTATTAATTTAGGTCCAGTGTAGCCCGACCAGACCCCGTGCAAAGCACGGCGTCTGAGAAGGGCCCACTAGACTTTCATTGCGACACCCCTCAATGTCGCTAAAATCAATGTACAAAATTAATTGAAAATGTATGATAAACTTCCAACTTTACGTTATACTCTCATGAAATCGATTGCTTTGATGGATTTGTTGAAGTTCAATCCCCAGCAAGCTATCAGGAAATGTCCACAGGGTATAAAACTTCAACTTTTGACTGCCAAAACATGTCCATTTTTCTGCTTCTGTTAAAGTGCATACCAGTACAAGTTTGGGGTTTCATTCTCCTTTAATAATTTTTGAGGTACAGGGCAAATGGGAGAGGAGCTTGCAAGATATTTCATGGAGTTGCCAATTTGTGTTTGATTGATTACAACTTCTTTTTAAATCAACTTGATATCAGGGTGGACTTCCCCTTTAACCCACTTATACATGTACAAGCTTATCTAAATAGGCTTCAATAGGTTTTGTGTGTACTAGCAAGGATAGGTCCAGTCTAGATCAATCATACATGAGAGGAAAATAATTATTTGAAATTTCACTTTCAACTCTGAAACCCCAAATTTGTATTGGTTGAAGAGTCTCTGAATCAGGTAATCTAGCAAATTTAAGAAAATCAAATCTTGCTTTATTAACCCTTTCAGGACAGGAATTATTTAAGGGCTAAATTGATCACATTTTGTTCTTCAAATTGGCAACAGTAATATTTTTTCTTTCAGTGCTACATGGTTCTAATAAGGTGTACTGTCTTTGAAAACAATATATACATGATTAGGAATTTGTCGAAAGGTTAAAAAAATTGCCAATTTTTATAAAAAACAATGATTTTTAACCTCTTAACATGTTGCCGATTTAAGAATTTAAAACTTATTCTCCTTTTTAAAATTCCTGGCGTCAACACAATATGGTCATGCAACAAAAAAGGACACGAGTATGCAGAAAATTTTTGCTCTTTCTACTCATGGCATCTGGTATATTTTTTTAGAGCTCTGAATTAAAAGTTCTTGAGCCAAACCACATAATGTGGTCAGTTGTCTTGAAAGGGTTAATAGAGCGATTTTGTTGTCTGTTTTTGACTACTGCAACAGTGAATGTTTGACACAGTCTACATGTACAATGTATGAATGTCTTTAACCTATTAGGTAAACAAAAAGTAGTAGCATGATGGGTGTGACAATATCAGATAAGGCTACTCAATTTGTGATACATGTACATGTACTTTGGCCAGATTTCAGACATGGCAGGGAGTATTCTTCTGGGCACTTTATGATTAACCTGTAAGCCTGTGATAACTTGGAACCTGTTTGAAATTGCATGTTACTTGTACATGAAAATTAAATTGTATCCAGTTGGTTAGAGGTATTAAAGGGATACACCACCAGGTGGCCGTGGGGAAAGTCTGGATTTATACGTAAGCCCCATTCACTCGTACACAAAGTTTACGTGTAGAACGCGTCCGTTGGACTACTAGGATTACATTTCGGACTGCTCGAAGCCAACCGAATCTCGCACGAGAGCTCGAGCTCAGGCGGAGCGTGAATGTTGCGCGGCGACGAGTCTGTCCGAAGTTTGCGGCATGGCCGCGAATTTTTTTTCCCTGTACCTTTGGGGCTATCCAATCTGAATATTCATGAAAGAGACTACTAGTATCGGACTTGTATTTTCTTACTCAGTTTCACCTTATTTTTAAATCAGCAAAAGAAAATTTCGTAATATATTCCTCTGCCGAGATTCAAACTTGCGGTCCTTTCATCGATAGTTTACTATACATGTATCTGTATTCTTTCTCGAAAATGTTGCCTTTTCAAAGCCAACAATATAGGGTTTTTATCCTGCAGATTGCACAGAAATATGAGATAATTTAGGAACTTTATTCTTCCTTATGACTTTTCCTGTGCATCATGTTTATATTATTTAAGAATTTAAAGGGCTATCCAACCATTGTAATAGTTTGATTTGTGTGAAAAACAGAAAAATCAGAGAAGCAGATTGGTGAAAGTTTGAACAAAATCAGACAAACAATCACTATTCATATGGGAATTTTAAATTGGCTGGATCAAGTACGGTCACAGTGATGTAGCGGCGGTCAACTTTCCCTTCCGCTCCAACACACAAAATGACTACCGGTAGAATGTCAATTTCAATGGATACATGTGTACGTCACAATGGATTCACCAAATTACCAATTTGAGATTCGCATGTACATGTACATGTACATGTACATGGAGATGTAGGGATCGCACTTTACAAACATTGTACCTTTCTTATTTTTTCTCTGATTTCTTTCAAACTTTTGCCATCCTGTTTCTTCTTCTTTCACACAAATCAGCTTTTTACAAGGTTGGATTGCCCTTTAATATTCTTGTTTGTGAAATTATTGTAGATCATGATTTAGTTTGGATAGTGGATTGTATTACATGTCAGTGTGAAAGATTGAAACAGTAATCAACAAGCCATAGTTTCTAAGAATTTGAAATGGAATGCCATACATATAACTTACTGGAATTGGATTGCTGTTGTGGTCTTTATGAAGGAAATGGCCTCTTGGATGATACCTATCATACAATGTACATGTAAATGTACTCAGAGTCGTAGACCTATATCAAATGTGCCAGAGTAAAACTGTAAAGTCCGCGATGATTTTGATTTGCATGCTTCTGAGGCAAAAGTAAATAGTTTAAAGCTAATCTGGAGCTCTGGCTTCTTGGATTGCATTTCAAAAGAATTAAGTTTGTAATACAGAGTTGATGTAGTTGGAAGCAGAAAATCAGAAAAAATTCTCGCTCACTTAATTATTACATGAAAGTTTAAGATAATTCAAGCAAAGTAGCAAACTGAGAATAAGCAAGTTATATAAACCTGTAAATGTTGAGGTTGAGATCGCTATAGATCTCGGCTTCAAATAGAAATCCTGTAATTGGCAATTTGGCCAAGTGCTGTTTGTGGCTTGTGATGTCATAGAAGGACTTATTTTCTATTTGTTATGTAATAAAATTTACTAAAAATTCCTGTGTTTTAAGAAGATACTAGACATGTTCATCAGTGTTCATAGTAAATGTAGTTCCAAGCCAGAATTTTCCTCAAAAAAAAAGAGAGAAAAGGCAGGAAGAAAGGACAGAAGAAATAGAGAGTAAGTGCAGTGGCCGCAATTTAGTTATTTGTGTACGTGTATGCCCATTTCCAGGGTGCTACTGTACCAGTACAGTATTAAATGTACATTGTATGAGTAGGCCTGCTTGTGCATTTAATGGTAATTTTGAAACATTTTACTACATGTACATGTACATGTACCGGTATGTAGAAGACAAGATTTCTGCATAAAAGTTGACTGGTATGTACTATGTACCTTTCCAATTTACTGACACAGTTTAGCTTATTATCTTTACATGTACGGTACATGTATCTTTATCAATCATTTTGATTATTTGTGAAACAGTAAAACAAACAATATGCATACATGTACAATACTAGACTCAAAAGCTGGATCTACAATTATAGAAGATATTCTACATGTATATGATCAGTATCTCTATTCTCCAATTGTTCCAAGCCTGAATTCCTCTAAGAAAACAAAAGAAATGAAAGGAAAAATACAGTATTTTCTATATGTTGTTAGTGTTTTTGCATAATGCAGTGTCAGCAGTCAGAATCTGCCCATTACAGCGTGCTAATTTACTATGTACAGTATGTAGTACTACATGTACTGTATGTAATATCCTTTTTGGAATCTTTTTTTTAACAAACAAGGTCTGATCTGAAAGACTACTCCTGTCAGCTTTATACACAGAGGCTATTTTTAGATGTGCATCCATCTACATCTAACTGTGAATACATTACGTGGATGCCTTCCCATCTGTTTTGATGAAATGATGCTTCATGAGAAGCCTAAAATGTACCCTAAAATACATCATACAATGTACATGTACTGCCAAATTAATGTCTTATGACCTACTTGCACAATTGTTTAATAATACCATGGAAGACATACAACCATGGAGAAAACTATTAGACCAAGAATGGTTACAGAAAGTGTTATATTTGTGGTAAGAAGGAAATAAAATATCATAAAAGCAAGATATAAATGCTTGAATAATTCTTTCAATGAAATACAAAGACAAATCATTTTCATTAGTTTGAATGCATATTATACTACCTTTATTACAGAAGCTTGGTCTAATAATTTTTTCCAGGGCTGTACATGTATGTAAAGTTCCTACATGATGGCTATTTTTGTTGTGTGCCCATCTAAAGTGTGAATACATTACCTTGATGCAGGCAGCAGACACATCTGTTTTGATTAGAAGATGCCTCTCTAGAGAGGAACTATTACATGCATGGTAATAAAGGGAACATGATTGTTATCTACCCTAAAATGCACCATAGATACAGAACAAGTACAAATAATTATACATGTACATGTAGGTTTATGTAGGCATATAAAAAATGTACATGTACTTGCCCATGAATTAGCAATTTTGATTAGAAGTGTGATATTGTCTGACACGTGAATATTAATTTCCTCTGTTTTAATAGAGCCTAAGCGCCTAAGTGCCTAAATGGGTTCATGTCTGCAGAGGGTAGTGCGATCTATCTTGGCACTCTTTGCACAGTAAACTGAGAATTGGTGCGGTCTAGATCGCGCTATCTCTCGGGGAACACCCCCTAGAGGTGGTCCAGTTTGGGATCATCGTGGACCTCCGTGGATCGCACCGGAACGACGTCGCCGCGTTCTCGCCTCAGAGATGGCACGATCTAGCGCACGCTAGAGCATTTTTTTTCTTAGTAATGAAAACGGGGTATCAAACAATGCAACATTAATTACCGGTACATCAAACCTGCTTTAGTGACCACCTGTATAGAAAGACCACAATTTTTGTTTCCCTTGAAAAGTGTTTCTCATTGAAATGTGTATTAAAGGAACCTGTACATAAAGACCACCTGCTTATAAAGACTGCCTTTCTTGTCTCCCTTGAGTGGTCTTTATAGACAGGTTTCACTGTATATATCTTTCAATTAGGCAGAAAAATGTCACTGGTTTTGGTGTATGTAGATGTATGTGCACATTGTTTGGATCACCAAACAAGATTCTGTTTGGATACATGGCACTTTTTTTTAGGAGCCTGAATAGGATACATTTTAATAGAATCTACACTGTACATGTTCATCTACATGTACATGCAATCCATACAACGCATGTGTTTAGGCCTACGTACATGGAGATGTATACACATGTAGGCCTACATGTATACATGTGTACATGTAGACCTATACATACATGTACCTGTACCTGTACATACATGTACATGAAAATCAATTGTTTTAGCTCGCAAGTTAACATTTTACATAATAATATTTCAATTGACAACAGTCTTGTGTGAGATAGGATCTGCTATGGTTTGTGGAGGCTACCGGTATTTATGTACATGCATCCTTTCTTTGAATATAACTGGATGTATGTAGGTTAAAGGACAATCCAACCTTTGTGATAATTTGATTTGTGTTAAAGCAGAAAAATCAGAGAAGCAGATTAAAAGTTTCAACGAAATCTGGCAAGCAATAAGAAATTTATGATCGTTTTAAAAGTTGTAATCACTATCTATAATTTCAAATTGGCCGTATCAGTACGGTCACTGTGATGATTTATATCTTTGTTATTCTTTGTTTGCCTGTGATTACTTTCATACTTTCACCATGCTGTTTCTCTTATTTTTCTCCATCCTGTTTCTCTAATTTTTTCCTTTCACCCAAATCAGTGTTTTACATAAAATGTAGGTTGGATTGCCCTTTAATAGGGATAAGGACCGAAAAGAAACCTACATACATGTACATGCACAATCTTCATGTTTCCATGTAAATCAAATGTTTTTGCTTGCAGTGTTTTGAAATACTTACACGTAGATGACAGACTCGACATAGGTTAGGTAGTTTCATCCTAAGTTATAGCACTATTGTACACATGTATACACATGTATGTAGGAGGAGACAATACTATTCAGATCAAGAAGTTATCACAGAACTGTGATAACTTCTTGTTCAGATCGCAGTGACAATGACAATGACAATGACAATGACAATGACAATGACAATGACATTTATTCTCATGTCACCCATAGAGAGGGTATTGGAGTATACAATCATATACATGTACAAATCATTAGTACATATGTATTTCATAAAATAATTTACAAAGCATTTAGAGTACAATGTTTAAAAATACAACAAAAAGAAAACAAATTAACATTAAAAAAAAGATTTGATAATTACAGTTGAAATAATAAATAAGTGCATGAAAGCTTAAAATATAATTAGAATGTATATTCCAAAGAAGGCAAGTAATGGCATCAGCATATCGTTGGCTGTTATGCCACAATTAAATCTAAAGCTAAAAATATTGTATTTCGAGCGCCTTTAGAAATGAAGCATAATTTTCTTGCAAAATTTTACAAGCTTGGATTTTGAGTGTATTTGGTGAGTGATCTGGTGATGTGCATGGATGCTTTTTGATGGATATTTTTAGGTGCGCATCCATCCTTTTTACTGTAACATTCATCACCTGTAAAGTCCCCCATGTTCACATTAGGACTTAATTTTTTTTTCTTATCAAAAGTCCATTTTTTCAAGTTCATGTGACAGAAAAGAGATAATCATTTTGAATACCAGTACTTTTATTTTTGTACTGCTACATGTACATATAATTGTAATTAATGCATTTCTCATGTACATGTAGCCTTCACGGGCCGCGGAACGTCTTGGAAAGTGGAGGGGCTGAGTGGGGGAGGGGCTGAGTGGGGGGGGGGGGGGCTGCGTGTATAGCACATTTTTGCCATGCCATACGTCTGCATGTGTTTACTGAAAAAAGGGGGGGGGGGGGAGGGGCCTTTCATTTCCAATATACATGTAGGCATTTATTCGTATATGTTACCCATGAGTGAACATTAAACAAATTACATGTCGATCTCATTAAGTATTATTGAATGTTATAAAACGGGTTCAAGAATGTAGCCATCCGGATTCGTCAAATAACACCACGTGACCGTGCAAAAAAAAAAGTGATAACATACGGCAAAAAGGCTCTAAAGCACGGCTGAGCTGCGCGTACGCGTACCTCTGGTGCGTGCAAGCTTAAAATGCAATGAAATTGCGTAGTTTAATTGTCATTTTAGCGCAGGGATTACATGCGCGCACTGAAACGCGCATGACTTTTGTTGGCTGCGCTTCTGTGATGTTATCCAGGAAGGCAAATGTCAGCCTCCATGACTGTGCGACTCTTGGCGTTTCTATGGGGTTTGTAACCATTTTTATAGACTTCATAATCATATTGCCGACCCGTTTTATAAAACTATTAATACATGGTTGTGAGTTTGTGCATTGGTGCGATCTGGCAACACGCAGGTTGCCAGATCGCACCAACGCACTCCCAACCATGTATTTATAGTATATTGTTGATCAGATCAGTATACACCACTTTGACGTCAAACAGGGTCTCATAATATCCTTTTATTGGTTTGGTATCCAAGGCAACATATGGGCTACTACTCTTTTGTCCAAAAATGAGTAGCTGGATGTAAATTATGCATGTGTAACACAATGCAGATCTGCATGTTTACATGTACATGTATGTACATGTATTGTTGAATTTCAGAAGAAAAAAACCCAGGTGCTACGTACATCGCATTCTATTGTCAATGAACAAAATTGCAGGAAAGGTATAATTTCTAGAGGCTAAATGCGTGAATATATGTATGTAGCATCTATCTTGATTTTATGTTTCAGGTTTTCTTTTTATGCTTCCAGTCCTTGGGGTGCCACGTGGATTTTAATAAATACACAAATCTACAGTAATGTATGGTCAAGTCCTTTTTTTTTTGGGGGGGGGGGGTGAATTGAGATCAGAAGGAGAATTTTAAATCCACTCGGGTGCAAGTTGTGGATTTAAAAAAAGAGGTACTTTAGGCATGAACTATTTGTTGTTTTTGTTGTTGTTGCTGCAAATGAACTTGGCCAGAGGAATGCGTTATTAAGTACTATGAACATGTATTATTCAGGCAAAATAGAGATAGCAAATTTAATAATCAAAATTATAATATTTTATCCTGTTTCCAATCGATTATAATTACAGTGCATCAGTAGTGCTATTATTGACAGAGTGGTAGAGATTGCTACACTGTAAGATTATCATTATCTTGTGTACATACACTCTGGTTGACTTTGGTTGACCACTTTAATCTGATAAGCATGCCTTTCAGAAAAACAAACAGAATATTTACCCCTTGTCTTATGTCTGTCATATGTCTGACATGTACTGGACATGGACACGTATATTGTAAGATGTATTTAAAAATGACATTATTTCATGTACATCTGCATACATGTACAAAGGAAAATTACATTATATTATTTTGTGACAGGATTTTATTGAATTTGACTTGAGATAAAATGCCTTCAGAAAGACAGTTGTGGGTACACATGCATTGTACATCTATGAGCTGTAGTGTATTTGAACAAACTTTCCGTAATGTCACGGTATACAATGTACGTGCACATTTGTTTGAGGGCAAGTGATATGGAATTACATTTCTGTCCATGTTCAAGAATGCATCTACGTACACATGCACTTAAGATGTTTATAAAGAACATTTGGCACTTTTTTTTTATATTTATGCCTAAAAGTGTTGAATTTTAGCACATTGTAAAGTTGAAGAGTGTAACATTTGTTCTGTACATTGTGAGATTGATAACATGAACTTCAAAATTCAAACAGTATTTCAAAAATAATGTGGGGTGCTTTTTTTACAAGATCATATAACATGTTCAGTAGATCCACATTAAGTACATGTGTAGATGAAGTGCTTCTCCTGTTCTCTAAATATTGTGTACAAAACTTGTAGGAAATTTATTACCATTTCTTATGATACCAAACATATCACTTTACCCAACTTTATGTGTAAGAATGATTGAAAAATACATTTGAGTTTCTTTTTTGTCCATTATTTTAGGGTTTCTCATTTATTTACTATTGTTTAATGTTGAAATAATATCTGCTTAAAAATCTGCAATTTTCTCTGAAAATTTCTATAGTATCTTATAATCATATAAAAATTTGTAATGCTTGATTTATGCTCAAAATTTTGATATATATTGACCACCATATACATGTACCTTTCCTGTGGTCGAGCAATTGGTGAATGAAAATGACAAGTCTATCTGTCACATATATACATGTACGTGCCATCGGTTAAGAGTTAAGATACAGTTATCAAGAAAGAATTCTGCTTTGAAAATTTACTACACGTAAGAGCCTACATGGACATGTACATGTGTACATGTACATGTAGGTATTACAGCGATGCACACATTTTGTTCATTCTGAAATAAATGCAAAATATGCTCCCACAATATTCCTGCATTGTGTCATCTGTGTTTTTGGACATTGAAAGTGGTTCAATTCCTCGTCCTTCATCAAACTTTGTTCAAAGCACATACATACATGTACATGTATGCATACACATGTACGTACTGTACTGTATAGTAGATTTTTAATAATGCTGCTGTCATACATACATGTACTGTACATTATACTTGAACAATACACGTGAATGTATGTAGGTTGATACCATGCCTGGGGATTTATTCAATCTTTGTTTAATAATAAAAGAAGCAAAATACATGTAGGCCAATGGATGTTACTCATATTTTCCAGTTAATAGTAGAGGTGTTGTGGATCGGTGGATAAGTCCCCGGACTGTGAACCACGGGGTCCGGGGTTCGAATCCCACCGCAGCACTAGCGTCCTTTGGCAAGACGTTAATCTACATTTGCCACTCTTCACCCAGGTGTTAAATGGGTACCCGGTAGGATGCGAAAGTTAATGTCGTTTGCTTAGCAACGTGTGCGTCACTGTACCGCCCATTCTTGGAATACTCCCCAGGGAGCGGAGAATGTGCATACATTGTGTGCGGGCGTGCCAGAATCCAATGACCGGGGTAACTAGAAATGTGCATTGCTGGGGCCGCGCAATGCTAAATGTATCCCCCGGCACTGGCAGCAATTTGAAGGAGGGACAAAGACCCTCCCCCATCCCCTCCCTCAAACAAAAGGATGGTGTAGAAATTAGATGTGTAGGTTTCACTAAGACACATCTTCATATAAAATTTGAAAGAAATGCGTTGAGAGATATACCAAGATACATCTCCATACAAAATTTGAAAGAAATTCATCAAGAAATGTGGCCTGCAGAGTGCACTCACGCCATGCCCTGAAGTATGACCTTTGACCCTATAAAAGATGGAACACTGGTGGCAGCATCACCAAAAACTATAGGTTTTTAGATTATACCAAGATACATCTCCATACAAAATTTGAATGAAATCCGTCAAGAAATGCAGAAGTAAGAGTGCACAAAAGGGACAAATGAGCTTTGACCCTATAAAGGACGGAACAATGAGGGCAGCATCACCAAACAGTAAAGATGTGTAGATTATACCAAGATACATCTCCATACAAAATTTGAAAGAAATCCATCAAGAAATGTGGCCTGCAGAGTGCACTCACGCCATGCCCTGAAGTATGACCTTTGACCCTATAAAAGACGGGACACTGGTGGCAGCATCACCAAAAAGTACAGATTTTTAGATTACACCCAGGGACACCTTCATGCAAAATTTGAACGAAATCCGTCGAGAAATGCAGAAGTAAGAGTGCAAGAAATGGAAAAATGACCTTTGACCCTATAAAGGACGGAACAATGAGGGCAGCATCACCAAAAATTAAAAATGTGTAGATTATACCAAGATACATCTCCATACAAAATTTGAACAAAATCCGTTGAGAAATGTGGCCTGCAGAGTGCACTCACGCCATGCCCTGAAGTATGACCTTTGACCCTATAAAAGACGGAACACTGGTGGCAGCATCACCAAACACTATAGGTTTTTAAATTACACCAAGAGACACCTTCATGCAAAATTTGAACGAAATCCGTTGAGAAATGTGACCGCCAGAGCGCACACAAGAGTATACACAAGACATCTATCAAAATATGACCTTTGACCCTATAAAAGACGGAACACTGGGGGCAGCATCACCAAAATCTATAGGGTTCCAGATTTTACCAAGAGACACCTTCATACAAAATTTGAACAAAATCCGTTGAGAAATGTGACCGCTAGAGTGCACACAAACTATCCCCAAAAATATGGCCTTTTACCCTATAAAAGACGGAACACTGGGGGCAGCATCACCAGAAACTATAGGGGTCCAGATTTTACCAAGATACACGTCCACAGGAAGTCTGAAAGAAATTCGTCGAGAAATGTGACCGCTAGAGCGCACACAAGAATGTGACGCGGCGGCGGCGGCGGCGGCGGCGGCGGCGAAACGCTGCTGAATCCAAAGTATCCTCCGGCATACTGCCGGGGGATACAATAATAAAAACTACCTATTATTATTATTTAGCGCTTAGAGACTTAATTGTAATTTGCGCTTTATATAAAAATTGAGAATTATTATTATTATTATTATTATGGTACATGTACATGCACATTGCTAAAGTGAATATATGTTTTTGTTCTGTCTTTCAGAAACCAGTAGCAGCAGGATGTGTTCCCCCTGAGGACCTGGTGTTACCTGACATAAAGGAACCACCCATCCCACCACAGAAGGACAACATACCAGTCTTCCTGAAGGGACTCCCACCAAGGTTTGTCTTCCACAATATAGAAGATATTACATGTACGGTCTGCTAGATATTTGATTTTTCCCAATGCAACAGATCAATTAGTCATATCTTTTTATGCCTCCGCCCACCAAAGGTGGTGCCAGAGGCATTAATAGGGACTTTTAGAAGCAGTGGACTAGTACTTCGTCCCAGTCGACTAATTCGCGCATGTCAACGTCGTCGACTGCCCATGTTGACTACAGTTCTGATCATTTTAGATTTCACTCGACGTGTAAGTACCGTCGACGTCAACCGGAAGTACACACTCAACGGATGAGCATAATAGTTGAGCTGTTCTGATGACGTCATATACGTGAGCCTCGTCGAAGATTTTGGAGCACCGCAAAAACGAAGTGAACACGTTCTCGATTTTGCAAGTCAGGGAAGAGGACAGGGAGAGGGCGAGTGGCGCATGCGCAGTGGCGTAGAATGATGTCCTTGCGTACCAGTCGACTAAGTGGACGTGCAATTCTAAAAGTCCCTAATGTATGTTTTGGGGTTTTCCGTCCGTCCGTCTGTCCCGCTTTCTCATTCTCGCGATAACTCAAGAACTACATGAGGTATGAACTTCAAACTTGGTGCTAGTATGTATCACCATAAGAAATCGATCTGATTAGATTTTGGGGTATGTAGGTCAAAGAGGTCAATTTCTGAAATTGCAGGTGTTAGCCTCGTTAATGCGATATCTCAAGAACCATTTGAGTTATGAACTTCATACTTGGTGCTAGTATGTATCACCAGAGGAAGACGATCTGATTAGATTTTGGGGTCCGTAGGTAAAAGGTCAAAGGTCATGGAGGTCATTTACCATGAAATTTCAGGTTTTTGCCTTGTTACCACTCTCTTGAGCTCAATTTGAGCCAACCACTTCAAACTTGGAACCCGTATGCATCACCATAATGAGACAAACAGATTAGATTTTTGTTCACGTCTAGGTCAAAGGTGACATGTCATAGAGGTCATGTATATATGTGAAAGTAATGTCTTTTAGCTTTGTTATCACCATATCTCAACTATTTTGCATTCATGACTAGGAGCAGATAAAGTGATCAGACATTTGGGTTATAAGATGTAAACTGTAAGGTCAAATGCCAAGAGGTCAATTAACATGTAATTGTAGGTTTTTTATTCTGTTTGAGCCATCAACTGGATATACATGTAGGCGGAGGCATGTAGGGCACGCAGTCACATTCATCTTGTTAAAAATAAATTTACATTGTTCATATTTCTAAATTAAATGATTAGTGTTATTGCATTTGACAAAGTGCAATGCAGCAGGGTATACAATAGTACAGGAAATGAATTTGAAATTGTTTTTGCAGGGTCTGTACATGATTCTCTGCAATCTGTTTAAGTAATATTTGGACTTCCACTTTCATGGGCTCTATCTCTGTTTTTTCTGTTCACCTTCATTTCTTCCTTTCTGATCCTTCCTTCTCTTATTTTTCTGTCCACCAGAAGTGTTCTTTACCTCTTTTTCGTCTTCTTTTTAATCTTTATACCCCCGCCAAACGAAGTTTGAAGGGGGTATACTGGAATCAGTCGATGGTTGGGCGGTCGGTCGGTCCTTTGCAAATCTTGCGGATCGAACTACTTCCTCAGTTTTTGACCGAAAGTCATGAAATTTGGTACACACATTGGTCTTGGTGGGAAGATGTGCAAGACATATTTTTCGATGAGTCGGAATCTGCGTTGCCATGGTAACGGCATATTTATGGCAGAAAATCAAGGAAAACAGCTTGCGGATCAAATTACTTCCTCAGTTTTTGACCGAAAGTCATGAAATTTGGTACACACATTGGTCTTGGTGGGAAGATGTGCAAGACATATTTTTCGGATGAGTCGGAATCTGCGTTGCCATGGTAACGGCATATTTATGGCAGAAAATCAAGGAAAACAGCTTGCGGATCAAACTACTTCCTCAGTTTTTGACCGAAAGTCATGAAATTTGGTACACACATTGGTCTTGGTGGGAAGATGTGCAAGACATATTTTTCGGATGAGTCGGAATCTGCGTTGCCATGGTAACGGCATACAGTACCAGTCAGCATTCATTGACTACACTTTAACACTATTCAGCCCAGAACAATAGATTTCGTCCAATAATCCCATTGTTCTGGCTTGAATAGTGTTAAAGTGTAGTCAATGAATGCTGACTGGTACTGTATTTATGGCAGAAAATCAAGGAAACACATTGCGGATCAAACTACTTCCTCAGTTTTTGACCGAAAGTCATGAAATTTGGTACACACATTGGTCTTGGTGGGAAGATGTGCAAGACATATTTTTCGGATGAGTCGGAATCTGCGTTGCCATGGTAACGGCATATTTATGGCAGAAAATCAAGGAAACGCCTTGCGGATCGAACTACTTCCTCAGTTTTTGACCGAAAGTCATGAAATTTGGTACACACATTGGTCTTACTGGGAAGATGTGTACAACATATTTTTTTGATGTGTCGGAAGCTGCGTTGCCATGGAAACGGCATATCTATGGCAGTAAATCAGGGAAAAATCTTGCGGATCGAACTACTTCCTCAGTTTTCAACCAAAAGTCAAGAAAGGCTGTTCTCACGGGGCGGGGGTATTAATCATCATCTTCAGTGATATTTCTAGTTTAATTTGTCTCCTAAGTATTATTCTTCCATTCTTTTTATTTAATATATTATCTGTCATGATGTTGTATTTTAATTTTTTTATCTCTTTCTTCATTTTAATCACTTTCTGGTGCTTATTTCCCCATACTACTGTTTATAAATTAGAGAGTTAGTGCTTATGTTGTGATTTTAGGTTAAGTAGAGGTGTCGTAGTCGAGTTGTTTAATCACTTGACTGGGAATGCAAAGGTCGAGGCTTCAAACCCCTACTTATGCCCTTGAGCAAGGTATTTTATCTACAGTGCTCCTCTCCACCCAGGTGTTAAATGGGTACCCGGTAGGATGCAAATTTCACTGTGGTTGGATTAGCATGTGCCTGCTTGGAAACAGGCGACTGGCTGGAATGCTCCCTAGAGGAGTGGAGAATGTGCACTGTAATATGCAGAATCGTAATTGAATCCAGTGACCGGGGTAATGTAAGCGCTTTGGTCAGTTACATTGTAACTGGTAAGGCACTATATAAGAAACAGCTACAGTCAAAACTGGGCGTTGTGGCGTGCGCCTGTATCCAGCTACCAGTGGAAGTTATAAACTGATTCAGCGGACCCAGGTTCGAGACTGAGTCACGTCTTTCGGATGGTGACGTTAAAGGTCGGTCCCAGACGTAAATAATCATATCTGATTGATACACGTCTGAAAAACCCAATTACACACACACACACACACACAAACACACACACACAAACCTGCTTTTACTAGCGACCACCTGTATAGAAAGACCACGTGTCCATAAAGACCATAATTCTTGTTTCCCTTGAAAAGTGTTTCTCATTGAAACATGTGTTAAAGGAACCTGTACATAAAGACCATCTGTTCATAAAGACCGCTTTTCTTGTCTCCCTTGAGTGGTCTTTACAGACAAGTTTCAATGTATTATTATTATTATTATTATTTAGGGTTAGGTTTAGTGTTTGGTGCAGGGTTGATGTTAAGAATTCTAATAGTGTTGGAAATTGACTTGCTCAGAGTAATTTTCTCCAGAGCATACTGTACATCATACAATCCTCTTCTCTTTCAGATGGCAGAATTGGGTTATCCGCGGGGCAGTTTCGTTTGCCTTGGTGTTTGGATATGCTCTCATCATCTATGCTGGACCTGTAGGACTAACTGGATTGGTAAGCAGCGATTATGATAATTTAGACTTTTGTGTTAAGGGGACCTTTTTTTTTTAACATGCATGTAGTCTGTGTTGTAGCCAATGTTCGACTGTATAGGGGTGTGGGAACATAGTGCTGTTGATACGTAGGAGTGAAATCACAGTGTCGTAAAAAAACTGTACAGACCCTGCACTGCTTCAATCTTTCAGTTTTGTTATTGGTTCAAACTCCGGTAATGTACATGCCGTCTATCATTATTTTCAGATGAAAAAATGAAAAAAGGTCTTTTTCCTGGAAAAAATCGAATTGAGTTCACAAATCTTGACATCATATATGAAATACTGTTAGTATTAACCCTGAAGAGGCTGGGTTATTTTGGTGCTGAGTTGGGGAGGGGTTGGGGTGGTGGATCCCCCCCCCCCCCCCGGCCTTTTAGGGTTAATATGAAAAAAATAGGATCATGATTAATAAACTTGTCAATTATTAAAGAGTATTGGCCTTTGTGAAAAATGTTTGTAAATTTAGTGACTCATTATGGCTGTTTTCTGTTCTAGATCCTACTGATAGAGGTGATGTGCTTCAAGGAGATCATCAGCATTGGTCATGCCGTCTATCGCACACAGAACCTGCCCTGGTTCAGGACACTCAGCTGGTACTTTCTGGCTTGTGCGAACTACTTCGTCTATGGACAGAGCCTCAAGGATTACTTTGGCATTGTGCTAAGGAGAGAATTGGTAAGTTTCTTGATGGGGAATAGAATATTTCTTGTCCATCAAATTGAGCTAGTTTTTGTAAAAGTAAGGCGAAATAAAGAGTACTGCTTCCGTAATGAAGTGATGTAATGGAAGTTTAGTCATGAAGAATATGTATATGTACAGCCATGGAAAAAAAATTACCAGATCAAGAACATATGGTTTTTCTGTGGAAAGAAGGAATTAAAATACTGTAAGAACATGGTGCAATAGACCTGTTTACTAAGTGATTCAAATTTATGGATGTTTCTTTCCTGGGGACCTAGTAACGAGGTATTCCATTAACCTGTTATTAATGAATGAACTACAATACTTGGAATCCAGTTTGCATACATTACTTGTTGCTATGTCTGACAAGCCTCTGGCAAGCTTTCAGGTTGTCAAGAACAACCTTTGTTTCAAAAGTATGCATAAAATTTGAATCACTTAGTAAACAGTTTTGTTGCTGCTATACATATATTATTCACTCATGGAGGTACAAAGACTGATGAGTTTTGTTTATAATCTATGCAAATAATATGAACATCCCTAAATGGGAGCTTGGTCTAATATTTTTTTTTCCAGGGCTGTAGATGTATGTAAAGTAGGGTAAGTGAGTGTTTTAAAGGTCATGAATCCATGTACAGTATGGGCCTACTTTCTGTCTATTTCTCCCCAAAATGATGACTATTGAATAATGAAACACTCTGATAGTACTTTATGATTGCTTCCATTACACACATGTATCATTTCTATGATTTATAGACTGGAATCTACATGTATTATAAAATTGTGTTTTTCTCTATTACAGAATCACTCATTCGTTATAAAATAGTCTTAATATTTTTTTTTTTAATTTTGCAGAATGTCTTGCAGCCATTTATTGACTATTACAGATTTATCTCCTTCTGGCTATATGTTACTGGTGAGTTACACATTTTGTTGGAAGGATTATTCTGGCTTCCAGGCTGAATGAATTTTTGCTTTGCTCTTCTCTTCTCACAAATTTAGAATAAGTTGAAGAGAGTCTGGGATATTCAGACTATCCCACTTACTACCCGACTGTTCACTTGTTTATAAGTACATGTAAGAGACAGTTGAAAGGGATAGTCTGTTTATAGGCTTAGTTCGTCTCATTTTCTTTGAAAGGTGGAAATTATGATTTTGCATGGAAGCTAGGCTATGCTGGAGAGAAGCTATGTTTTAAAAATTGACAAGAATGAAAGAATCAAAGAAAATCATAATACAGGGCCTGATCGTGGAATAAATCCCCTCTCATTCAGTGTGTACGTACATGTTATGTCTATCGAGGGGTAATGAAGTCTCCATAGCATTGCATGCAATAAACCGATACTGTGCGGAGTGAATGAGGGGGTGCCTATTTTACGATATCTCCCAATACAGTTTATAACACACACTGTAGGCACTAAAAACACATCTTTTCGATAGTTTATAGTTTGTAGATGATTTAATTTATTGTAAGCGCTTTGAGCCTAATGGGAAAAGCGCGTTATAAGTAATAAATAATAATAATAATAATAATAATAATAACAATTTGGTTACAAGAATAGAGGCGTTTGCCTTAAAATAATGTGTTCTGTGCCATTTTAGTGAATATGTAAGAGATTAAGTTCTTTGACACATGTATACAAAGGGTTTTTTTACATTTCAATTATTCCGAAGAATTCAAACCATCTTGATGAACTTATTCAACAACGAGGTGTAGTATATTGACATACATGTACGAGATGAATAGTGGAAAGGAAACCGTACAAGCTGTGAAAGTTATGTACTCAATTTTTTCTGTTTATAATCTGTGGTCATTAGCTTCTGCTCTTAATGTGTCTATTAAAGGAGGTATGATGACATACATGAGAAATTCATTTTTTTTGTGTGTTGTTCTTATTTTTCATGTAGGCTTCATGATGTTTGTCTTGTCACTCCAGAAGAAGCAATACCTAGTGCAATTTACTCTGGTAAGTTCTGTTAATCTCCAAATCAACAAAACTAAATAGCTACAATGTACATAATAATAGTGGCTTCTTATTAAGCGCTCAGGTCCGTCACAAGTGACGCTCATGGCGCTGTACAGAGTAGTAAACACATAATTATATATTTATATATAAACTACAACATTGAATTTTAAGCTACAGTGTACATTGCATATATATATATATATTCATCAGAGTATACACGTACATATAAATCAACTAGTAGTTCAGAGTTAACATGCAGACATGCCAACTATAGTACGAATTCCTCACCCAGTTTCGCTCATGATAAGGGGGTACCAACATCTATGGATGTCTGGAATTAATTTGGAACACAACAATACCATAATGCATCGCACCTGTCTCCTCGAACAACCTTTTGTTATCCACTCTGGGTTACAAGAACTGTTCTAAATTTTTGCCTGTGATACACAATACCATACCCCCTTATCAACCGTAAAAGGTAGGGAATACGATTTTAGGTTGGCAGCACTGTACATGTAGTACTTCATGTAGTTCTAAAACTGATTTTCATTGTATTTCTAGGAATTGTGTGTTTCATTGAACATTTCCACCAAAGACTATTTGAGAAAACATGTAGCATTGAAAAGAGACATACTAAAGCTTTTCATCTTGCACTCATCAGGGGAGCGTTTCATCAATTGTTTTGTCAGTGATTTTTACCGACAGAGTTGCTCTCAGCCAATCAGATGCACGGATTTCAGTAGCTTACTGACAAAACACTTGATGAAACGCTCCCCTGACTGAGTAAATGGCAAGAATGAACAGCTAGTCGAAACCAGACAATGTGAACAGAAATTAAACGAACAAAGCATGTGAAAAGCTCTGTCTCTTTAGAATTATTCCAATTCTTTTCAAGTACCAATCATCTCATCATAAGACTATCTGTACACATGGGCGCTTATTTGAAGAAATTTCATGTAGGTTTCATGATGTGATTACCTTCATTACTGTTATTATGAATGTTTTTCCTAGTTCTATTTACATCATATTTTATTCACCTCTCCTGTATCTTTTGTATGGACCGGTATTCTTGTATCCTCTTTAAGACTGTTTAGTCACTTTACCATTCATCATTCTGACCTCCTTGCTTGTTAATGCATTTTTATGAAGAATTAATATTTGTGGTTATTTGCTATGAATATGATTGTATCCTGTACTTTACATTCTGAATTCTACAATAATTCAGCCATATGACTGAATTTTTTTTTCTAAGAAATCACCTTTCCTTTCCTCCATCCCTTCCCCCTTTGCTCCATTGTTTGGCTTACGACTTAATTAATACATGTGTATTTATGGTATTGAGCTGTCAGTTCCCATCTGTCATTCGAGTTCATGAAATATCACATGTTTCTTTAAACTGCCATTGACTATTATTCTTATTTCTTTTGAACCATGTATAGTTTGGCTGGACCCACATAGCTCTGCTGATCGTGGTCACTCAGTCCAACCTCATCGTGCAGACTCTCTTTGATGGTATGATCTGGTTCCTTCTCTCAACAACATGTGTCATCTGCAATGATATCATGGCCTACATGTTTGGTAAGTCCTGTGGATTCGTTGTTGAATAATACTTGTATGTATAGCTTCAGGGAACCAATCATTATGCTCTGTATGTTGGAGGTTCTAGAATAGTAACCTATACACAAACATCAGCCCTGTTAGAAATTGTATATTTGTGAAGACTCCCAAATCAGATTTCCTGGAATCAATTCTTGCACTTACACTAAGGTGTCTTACCCACATTTTTCACTCTGAACTCGGGGTCTATTAAATAGGTACCTGACAGTGCTGCGGTAATAATGATTGCATGGGCCTCAGGAAGAGCAGTATTAATACTGATGAGGCTACCCTACGTAAATAAGACAATACTATTGTTATTATCATAAGTAAGACGTTCAGAATTTAAATCCAAAAATTGAGTACTAACTAAAGATAAAAGTGATTTGTGTATGGATTAATTAAACCACACGCATCTGGACTGTGCACAAAAGTCACAAAATGCTTCTTGTACAGTTGTTGAGCCCTCTGTATCTCTCGCTATTTTTTTTTTCTCTTGTTGGTCTTACAGGGTTCTTTTTTGGGAGGACGTCACTGATCAAGCTATCCCCCAAGAAGACATGGGAAGGTTTTATCGGTGCTCTCTTCTCTACTGTCATCTACAGCTTCTTTGTGAGTACATTGTTGTATCATATCATTAGCTCAGGGTTAACGTCCTTTTAGCTTTCAAGATGATGTGCCAAAGTAAATTGATTAAAATTGATGGGTTGATAAATATAATTGAAAGCACCTCTTCTTTCATTTTGTTCAAGTTTAATTTCAAGGATAAGCATTGTTTAATTGATCTTTGATATTCCCTATATAAGTACAGGTACTTGTTATGTAGACCCTATAAACTGAAAAGGTTTCTACTCAATTCAAATTTTTTCCTTTCTCTCTTCTTGTTGAATTCCTTGTGTATAGTTGGCGAGACTTCTAGCCCAGTTCCAGTTCTTCACCTGTCCAGCAGAGGTAAGCTTTATTAATTTGTTTTTGTTTTTGTGCATTAGTGCACAACTTTCCATCAGTCCCATTGTGAGACCATCTGTGTGTGCAGAGTTTATATTTTGAAAAGTGGGTCATTAGTCTTGTAAGATATACAGTATATGTGATTCCATATACTCGCCCACCACTTACATGTATACCTACATGTACGCCATGATTTAAACCTTGTCTTTACCTACTGACCAGTGTTGGGTCCAAGACCATAGGGTCCGAGATCAAGATCAAGATCAGACAGCCCGAGATCCAGATCAAGATCAAGATCGGCAGCTCAAGATCGAGATTAGAACATCTGAGATCAAGATCAGATATGTCTGAGATCAAGATCAAGATCAAGGTTACTGATGCCGATCTCGAGACTGGTCTTGAGATCAAGATCGATCTTGAGCGAAAATTCTGAGAACAGAAGCTCCGAGATCAAGATCAAGACCAACACCTTCGAGATCAAGAACAAGATCAAGGTTACTGATGCCGATCTCGAGACTGGTCTCGAGATCAAGATCGATCTCGAGGTACCCAACACTGTTACTGACCATATCAAAGATGATTGTATAACGTTGATAGTGTTACTGGAACTAGGATCAGACCAAATATGAAGGAATGTAATGCTTCGAATTATTTTCTAATTTCTATTCTATTCTTCCAAGGAGTTATAACTCGATTCTACATGGTAATATATGGGATGCAAAGTGACCAAATACTTTGGCTTTGCCCTTGTACATATGAATTTACCTGAAGCAAGGCATTTCCGAATGCACAACAACCGTACACAATTGTTTTGACTAATTTACTATGTATTTTTTTTTTCAATCTATCCATCACATATATTTTTTTTCTTCTAGTATGATGAAGAGAACATGGTGTTTAAAATGGAGTGTGAGCCGAGCTCGACGTATCATGTCAGAGAGTACATCCTCCCTGGCTTCATGCAGACCATCCTAGGAAACGTAAGTCAACAACCCTTCTCTATATGATTGGATGGCCTTGAAGTTAATACAATGGAATCTTGTTATAAAGAACACTTATAAAAAAAATCGTTACAACAAGTTAATGTTGGCATCCCAATTCTTGGTGTATATTTTCAGCCTTGATTAACAATGTTGCGATATAACATGGTAATTTCCTGTGTTCCACCATACAAGGAAATATTTGATGAGGGATGCCAAATATTGGAAGAGTTAAATGCAAGTCCTACATTGTTTGCACATAGCTTGTCATATCTCTTGTATTGGCCAAACTCAGGTATCCAATATTATCATTTTTATTGTAGTTTAATATTTCAAGGACTATTCGTAAATTCTCTATTTTAATACTGTCATTTAGACATATCTTCACGAATACTGCAAGAGGAAAGGCAGTAAACTGCCACATTGTCTTGCAAAATGCATCTTAATTACTATGCATATATACAATCAAACCTGCTTTAGCGACCACCTGTATAGAAAGACCACCCGTCTATAAAGACCACAAGTTTTGTTTCCCTTGGGCAGTGTTTCTCATTGAAATGTGTATTAAAAGAACTTGTCCTTTTAAAGACCGTCTTTCTTGTCTCCCTTGAGTGGTCTTTATAGACAGGTTTCACTGTACCAAGTTCCTAACCCTCTAGCATCTTCAGTTTGTATGCAAAGGTCAGACATGCAGAGCTTTGCCTAATGATTAAACGTAAGCCTCTGATTTCATTTGTCCATTTGTAGATTGGTATTCATTGGGAGACGGTGAACCTGATGCCAGCTCAGCTTCATGCTCTTGTCATCGCTCTCTTTGCCTCTTTGGTCAGTCCCTTTGGAGGATTCTTTGCCAGTGGGTTTAAGAGAGCTTTCAAAATTAAGGTGAGGTTGATAACCATTACAATCAGTTCTTGTATAGCGCATATCACTTGTTATAACGTGCCTATTTGCTTCTAAAGACCTTTGGAAATTATTATCCCGGCTTTCACTCCGGCAACCGTAATCAGTGCAAGGTGCAAGGAAAAATCTTTTTAGGAATATGTACCAATTTTATCTCACGTGGAAAGAGTGTGGTTAATGGAGATTAATGTCTTGCCAAAGGATGTTATTACCCCGGCTTTCACTCCGGCAACTGTAATCAGTGCAAAATGCAAGGAAAAATCTTTCTAGGAATATGTCCCAATTTTATCTCACCTGGAAAGAGGGTGGTTAATGGAGATTAATGTCTTGCCAAAGGATGTTAGTGCTGCAGCAGTGGTACAAACCCTGTACTGTGTGATCTGCAGTCCGTTGATTTATTCACAAGGCCAGTACACGTCTACACACTAATGTACAATCTCTGCATGATTTATTCATGTACATTGTTTAGAAAGTCATAAAGACTTTCAAGAAATCAACTCACAATCAACTCTAATACCCTCTTGTGTTGCCTGTGGAAATCATGTTTGGATTGTGTAATAAGTCATTGTCATCATGCTCCCACGATTCAGCGGGTGATGCACAAGGCTATTGAAATTGCCTAGGGTTGATTTTTTTTGCAAGTCTTTGCGATCGTTTTGTGTAGAGAAAAAGTGAAGATGTGTGCTATGTATGTAAACTGTCTCTTATTTCAGAACAGCAGCAGTATCAAAATTAGCAGCATTTGCCCTGCCCCTGCCCCCTTATATCATAACGGTATTTATGGACTGTGGTAGAGTGATTCAAGAAGAACAAAGGTTGGATTTCAAAATTATGTTTATGCCCCTAGATGAGGTATATTACATTCCATTAAATTTTGACCAAAATTTTTTAAGTGACTATTAATGCTTAAAATTATCTGAACTTCTATTTTGCATATCTGTGCAGGATTTTGGCGATGTTTTCCCTGGCCATGGCGGCATCATGGATCGGTTTGACTGCCAGTTCTTAATGGCTTCATTCCTTTATGTGTATATCCAAACTTTCCTCAAGTAAGTAACTTCTATACCTGCCAAACGAGCAACAGATAATTTCCTTCTTCATTGTAATTTCTTGTTGTGCAAATTAAGGGAGAAATTATTAGTTGCTCGTTTGGCAGAAATCATTTATTTGTAGTCTTCAACATTCAGCTGTTGTTGTGTTTGATTCTTTAAGAAGTGTTTTTTGTCACTGGCAGAAGTTAAAACTACTTTTAACAAGGATACCGTAATATCACCAGTCGTGGAAGCGTTTGACAGTTTTGGATTAATAATTTTCAGAAAATACCTTGTTTGTTGGGGAAATTAGTCTGGCCATGGAACTTAAGCTCTGTTCATCGTACATATGTACATATTATTAGGTGGTCTGTCGTAGTCGACAGACCACCTCTTAATTTCGTCAGAATTTTCTTTATTATTATTATTTATTTTTATTTTTCCACCACTTTCTTGTTACCATGATTCCTCATTATCGGCTGAGTCAAATTTTATCAAAATCTCTACAGTCATGAGGACATATCAGATTAAGCTCGGGTATCTATTTCAAGGTCATCAGGTCATCGTGACGTCATCCAGGCGCCATTTTGTGAAATCACATTATCAATCATATCTTCATAACGAGTCATCAAAAATGAACCATATTTGACATACATTAACTTCAGGTCAAGGGTCAACATAAAATGTCATCAAAATCCGCGCGCACATAATGACGCGCACATACGCGCGCGTCAAAATTTAAAAATGCTCAAAATCACTTTTTAATCAAATTAGAGTGTTGTTCAGGACATTTTAAGCATTTTAAATTTTTCTGTCCGTGCGCGTCCGTGCGCGCGTTATGCGCGCACACAGCGCGTGGAGAACGTAAAAACGCCGTTTTTTTCGCATATTTTGTCTTCCTGACACTATTCTTGACAATTTCCAACTATTTACAGTCAATCTCGACCTTCCATAATGTCGTACGCGCGCGTCAAACTTTCAAATTCGTGCGCGCGTCAATGGGCATTCTAATGTAAAAAGTGGTAAAAACATGCCTATCTAGAATCCGCCATAGCTCGTCAGAACGCGAGGAAACCCCCAAATTTCTGTACATATTATGAAAGCCTGTGAGTTGTAGATTGGAATTCATGCAGAATTTTTGCCGATCGCATGTTCTAACGTCATCATATTTGCATATGAACTCAAAAAAATGATTTTGAAAAAATGACGTCATCATTTTTGTATTCATTTGCTAATATTTCAGTAATAGGTGATCGATTTTCTTCCAAATTTTGATATGTTATAGCTGAGACAATTCTCTACCAGATCAGTCACCACCATTTTTCATTTTGATTACGTCATCACACTGAAATTTTCAATTAAAGATGCCATGTCAGAATTTTCCCTATTTGCGTGTTATGTCTATGGAAGATGATTTTTTTTCGAATCATGAATCTACATGACATCGTTCTCTGAGCAGTATCTCAGTTATTTTTGGTCTATTTTCTTCCAGATTTTAATATGTTGTAGCTGAGACTATAAGCTTTTACAAGTGTGGTCTCCAATTTTTGATCAGATGTCGGGATCATGCCCAATTTTTCAGTACAAAATGTGATTTGAGAATCCCGTTTTCGTTTACGTGTTATCTCTATGGGAAATATTTTGGTCTGTTGGTCAAAGCACTTGCCTCCCATTCTGGTGACCCAGGTTCGATCCCCGGTGGGTCCATAACAAATTTTTTTTTTTGCTTCTTTTTGCCTGTCATTTTACCATCCTCTTCGACTAGTATAACATAAAAAATCACAAATCATGTAATAAACTGCCTTATTTTCCGTATTATGTCTATTAGAAAGTAGTGTGCAGTAGTTTTGTGTACAACCCTATGGAAATTGTGATTTCCTGTCCTGTATTAGAGCTAAGGGGTTAATCTGCCAAGTATCCTGTATCATCATCATTATTATCATCACCGTCATGATCATCATCGCTATTATTATATCATCGCCATCATATATCATTATAATCATCATAATCACCATTATCATCATCACCATAATCATTTTACAATGACCGTTACACATTTTGCTACATTCCCGTCCTCAAGAAGCATCTCCATTCATGGCATTCTTGACATCCTATCTTCAGTTTAGTATTTCCCCATTATTATGATCATCCTGATTACAATCATGATCGTACAAATTGAAGGACAGACCACCTAATTCGTCCTCATGACGAATTCAATTCTAGTTTATTTTATTTCCGTCTGCTAAAGCGGAAGTTCTTGTTTTACAAAAAAATTGGCAGAGCATAAAAAGCCCTGTGGATAATTCTCTTTGGAAACGAACTTTGCCTGCCATCATTCTTTGCTCGATCGGCAGCTAACGAAACGGCGCATAGTTTATTCCATTTTTATTTTGGTACAGTATCTGTGAGCCAATCGCATCCATTCATTTCGCTCCGGAGATACTAGAGCAGTTGACACAGGGCGTTGCAGCAATGAAGCTGTATTACAAGCTGTGCGCCATAACGGTGATATTATGGTATAAGGAATTGCAAGTTGATGTGCTCTTATGTTTTCCTATAAAATGTGGTTTTATTTTATTATCAAATTATAATTGACACGACTCTATTATCTCTCTCTCTTTACACATGTATCATCATTTTACCCACTACTAAACTCCTGTCCTTTTTTTAAAATCGACAACTACTTTCGACGTCTACTCCATTACAATTTCTCTTTTATCTGTATTTCTGCACACCTTTTTTTGAATCCTGCTCTCATCTCTCCCTCTATGCTGTTGCCTTCAGAACTGCCAACCCTTCAAAGCTTACACACCAGATACTACAGCTGTCCCCTGAACACCAACTCTACATCTTCAACCAATTAAAAGATAAACTTGTCAAGAGTGGTGCAATAGAAGCTTGAATCCGGTCACTCCGTAACCAGACTAGAGAGGGCGCACTCATCTATGGCCAAGAGATTGCATGTTTATCAGGGATGGGATTGTCACTGTGGTATACAAAGAGTCATTTTCGAGATGTGCTCCAGCAGGAATTGCTCCGCAACCTACATGTATATCTTACACACAACAAATCTGAAGTACAGCCATCGATCCATCACTACCTAACCCTACTGTCTAAGTATGGTATACAAAGGATATTTCAACAGATGCTCCTGTGGCAATTGCTTCAAGGTCAGTATCTTACAAAATCCAAATTTGTAAGTGCAAAATAGTCCCAACACGATAAATAACCATAACCCTAAACGTAACATAAATACCAGTTGCCCTAAACCAGTATCTTTGTTGAAATTTTGTTGGAGAAAATGTCAGATCACCACAAAGGTAATCAAGTGGGTGCATCTGAAGGGGTTCTTTGTTTAATCATAGAAGACAGACTGTCATAGATGGATTTGTGGATTTGTTGGTTTGAACCTTTTCATTCCCAAGTTAGGTACCTTAGCGAAACGTCGTACGTAAAAACGCGGGAAAGACGCATATGATAAAATTATTCAAAATCAAAATTTTATGCTATTGAGGCAGAACCAAGATATTAGGTTGGAGAATTAGTATTTACCTCTTTGAACACTTTTAAGAAAAATAATATGAAAACTTTTATTGAGATATGTCTGATTCTAATTTTAGAAGCACAGACAAAACAAAACAAGCGATTTCCCTCTTTGCGTCTTTCCCGCGTCTTTATGCGCCATAGCATTACGCTAAGCTACCTTAGAGCCTGAGTAGTTCCTGTTTGAAACCAGATTGTTCCTCGAGTTTGATCCCAATCATTCCTGCATTTCGTCATCACCACGTTTAATGATATCAATTTGTAGATTGAATATTGAGCAGGGGAAGCCAAAGATTTGTCATAAATAAAGTAATGTGCAAACGTATTAGATGGAGGACTTTTTCCTGATGCTTTCTGTGCAAATGTTATAACCATGAGTTACACGCTGTATAAAAGCAATGAAATTTGTTCTAGTGTATGTACTTTGAATAGGGCTAAAAGTGGTGATGCTTTTGTATGCATTTCATGTCAAGGAACGTAGATTGATAGGATTTTAATATTACCGAAAAAGAAATCAAAAGTTCAGAAAGAGTAGTATCAAATAAATCTTAACTCCATGTAGTCATATGATAATGCTGTATTCTTTGTTAAATCCATGGAGTTAGTGTTTTAATTCTTTGAAAGTTTCCCCAAAAGGAACAGGCTTGAACCTTATTTATCTGTTTCTTCTTTTTTTAATGGATTATTATACGGATTTGTGGGAACCATTTGGAAGATGAAAAGCATTCCAGATTCCTTCGAAGAAGATTGAATCTCAGTTATTCATTTTTTAATATAAAATTCTGATGTATTTAGTTGGAGCTATTCATGTCATTAAATTGAGAAATATGATCTTATGGAAAGGTGATAGGCTTAATTGCTATGATAAAGTGAGAAAGTATATGTATATAGATATGTTACATGTTATTTATTGTTTGCACAAATTTATATAGAAGTAGATAAAGTAGGCATGACACGTTGTGAAGTAGAGTGAATATTTTTACTAGGAAATTTTTCAGGTAAACAAGGAAAGTTATTGTGTTACTGAATGAACTGATGAAGCAGAGTAGGATTGAGACCATCTAGTAATTGCTGAAAGTGAGAAAAGTTGAAGGAGGTACTACCTGTTCAGATAAAACTGCAAGTATGCTGCAATTTTATCTCATATGGGAATTGAAAGTTTTCGTTATTAAGATGGTGAAATGTTTGGTAGAAAAGTTTAAGATAGAAATTTTGTTTACATTTGGGTACTCTGCTGGAATTTCATCTTGAGCCAACTTAGAAGAGATAGAAAGGCTGCTTAATGTAAGAAAAAGGTTGCAGAAAGTGTAAAACATTCAAAACATTAATTGTTATTGACTTGTAATTGAATTAGAAAAAAGAGAAGAAAGACTGTAAAAATATTATTTGTTGAGAAAACTGCATAGAAAACATATGTGTGATGCTGGCATCATATACTATATATTGAAGAAAACTATGTACAGTATACATACAAAAGTGAACTCATGTCATGATAACAGGTTTATTCAGGTATATGTATCAACCGTTGCGGAAAACTATCTTACATTATTGTAATGGTAATCATTACTTATTTCATCTTAAAATATCTTTAAGTGATGTTACTTGTTTCCCACATTCTTATGCACAAACATGTGCATAATTAAAGAATGCTTGCATCATCCAATAAGTTTCACATATCTTTCCAGATACAAAGATAAATGTAGCACTAATTAGAATCCAAGAGAGTTTGATTGTTTCAAAATCTTTTTAGTTGCATTACTAATGTTTTAGCTTTCACATGTAAATTATTACTTTTATATATTTAAACTCATTATTATGAGTAAGACAAATCATGGGCTTATGTCCAATATAGATGTCAGTGATTGATCGTGATTGCGTTTGATTTCCGAATGCAGCAATCTGCTTTGCTTGAAATTCCCGTCTGGATTATAAACTTAAACTCACACATGCGTTTATATGTCGTGATTTCAAGGTTAATTTTTTATCTTTTTAACTTGTGTAGTATATTAAATGATTAGTATGTATATATACTGTGTGTTATTGAATATGAGTATAAGTGTTAATATTTAATGTTGATAAAAGGGTATTGTAGAAATCAGACAACATATTTTCATATATTTGTTCATTGCATGGCAACTAGCTGGAATGCTCCCCAAGTTGAGTGGAGAGTGTGGATGGTAAAGTGCGGAATTGTAATAATCCAATGCCTGAGGTAATAATATTCAGTATGTAAAGCACTTTGATCACTTCAATTTATTTCTTATCGGAAAGACGATTATTACTCCTGTTAACGCTGCTTCAAATTACATCCTTCCTGTTTCTGCTCCATTAATGAAAATTCACAAAATACACTCTTTAGGTGTTGCAATAAAATGTAGCCATGCGTATTTATTTCAAAGCACTCAAGCAGTGAAAATGCTCTTTCTCTGAAAGCATGTGAAATGATAGAACTTCAATTATCTCTCTCTGCCCTTTTCAAAGAGGCTTCATATTGCATTGAAACTGTATAGGCATTCTTTTCACATATATATGTACCTCATTTTAAAATGTACAGTATCAATCACCTAAAAAAAGAATCATTCGTTTACAGCTAGAATGTATAAAATCAACCTCAAAACACTTTAGCTGGCCTTCTATGGGTTAACGGTTATGGAGTATGAAGGAAATGAAGAAAAACATAAACCCCCTGGCGCGTAACCCAGCTCCAAATCGACTTATCTCCGGAGAAGTTGTTATATTGTTTATTTGGAGTGTATTTCAACTTGCCTTATCTTTCCTTAGAATCAACATTTGAAGCTCATAATTTGAATATGGCAGTGGCGTAGACACAAACACGCTTTCTATTGTTAGTGGGGGGGGGGGGGATGATGAATAGATCATCCCCCCCACTTACAATGGATAATTATGCGTGTCTACGCCCGTGGAATATGGAACCCCCCAACAAACTGAACAAAATATTATTTGGTGATTGGTACACTTTAATGCCAATTTAATGTGCTCAAATCTGATAGACATAGATCTTACTGGTTTGAATCCAACTGTGATGAAGGTGATGATGATTATGAGGAGGAGGAGGAGGAGGATATTTAGATTTCTAATTTTGGTAACAAAAAAGAAAGAAAAAATCTCACAAAATCCCTCCCTCTGAAATACCTGAATGTGGAAACGTACAAGTAAGTGATTTCTGTCACACAATTTTGAAATATATAATTCTGTTATCCCACCACTCTTCACCAAGGTGTGGGAAACCATAAACATAAAGACTAAATTCCTGTGGTCAGTTTATGTTGCATTTCTTTTGTACATATTCGGTTTTAATTATGACACCAATTCTAAACACTCTTTTCCACTTCACTTTTCTTAGTTGCAATTTACATCACCAAATTTATGTTGTATATATATTCATGTCTTTCTAGATTTTTAATTCATTTGAAGGCCAATTATAACATTAAAAAAAAAATGATTATATCATTTTTATATGTATTAGCTTTCTATACATGTACACCATTCATTGTATTTGGTATCAGATGAACTAGCTGCACGTTTCAGTATTTTTTTTTAGTTTGTGATGTAGTCCTTGTTTCCATTGTGCTGTGTCAGTAATGTTTTCATCAATCCTTTGGTAGCTGCATAAAGACATGTCTTACCTTTTGAATATGCGTAATTCTAACTGATTAGAGACTCATCATTATTTTGATTAATGATATCTGTTGAGAGGCAGAAGGCTATTACCTCCAATCCTTCAACATAATGTTGTGACTCTTGGCAGAGAGAATATGTCTAAAATTGTGTAAATTGATGATGGGTAAGTTTGTATATTCTGGGGTGTAATTTCTCAGGTGTTGCATGATGAGAATTGTGGATACATCAAATTGAAGGATTTACAAGGACTGGTATTTTGTTAGAAAATAACTCATCAAACTGTTTGTAAACTTAATCCATGGTCATGTTTTTGTTATCATGAGTTAAAATAATAAAGGCGACTGCAATGATCGCATTTGATAAAGTGTGAGTAAAGTATTATTTACATGTATATTCTTTTGGTAAATACTGTTAACTACAAGTTTCTTGAAACAATGCTTTTGTAATAAATACATGCCATCTGGTCATGAATATAAATGTTCTTTTTGAAAATAAAAACTTGTTTTTTTCTTCTTTATTCACTTGTGTAGTGAATAACCATTCATAATTGTACATTTATTGTATTACAAATAGCTATGGATTATTTATTAATGTTGCAATACACCCTGTACATATCCATTCATTTGAAATCTACACATACACTAACAGGCAGATAAGTTCAGAAGTGAGATTATTTTTTGGTGGTCAATCTGCACCTCTGTAAAACAACGTAGTTATGGCAACAACACTGAGTAGGGCCATCCCTCCGTCTTCTTTTTAATCAATTTGCTTTCATGATTATGAATGTATTATTATTTGTTGTTTTGATTGACGGAAAATAAATACAATACGATACAATACTGCATCTTTCTAATTTTGTAAAAGTCATTTATATGCTAAATTGTCTAAATAATAGTTTTCCAAACATATTGGCCCGTATTCTGAACTCCGGTTTAACTTAAACCATGGTCTAAATGTGTGGTTTAACTATGGGCAGCCAAATGTGACACAAATCTCTAACAGTAGATATTCAATTTATCAGCATTTTTTGGTACTCAAACTATTAAAAACTGTCTGGAAATGGCAAGTACAATATTTTTCTTGACCGTTAAAGCATGGGACCAGAATCCAGTAAACATAAGGAACATACAATATTAGCAAAGTTTTGTCATTTTTCGCTGCCCATAGTTAAACCACAGATTTAAACCAAGGTATAAGTTAAACCAGAGTTCAGAATACGGGCCATAGAAGACAGTATCACCTTGTTACCTTGAATATACCAATGATCATTATCACTCATAAATATATACATGTAGATTATTACTGTCTATAATCATTCATGTAGCAATATCGTGATTTTTGTTGCAGTTTCCTGTGATTTAGTGTGGTATATTTTACAGTATATGTTAATTAATTGATTCACTGTTTGCACAATGAAGGGTGTAAGATATTACACATTTTGTTTAGAATTCTTCTTTCTATTCCCATTTCTTTTGAATGTATACAACAATATTCACTGCATGAATAAGCCTAGCGGCTTTATGTTTGTGTGGTTATTGAATAATGATGTATACAGAAAGAGTTGTCTTCGAAAGGAAGAACCAATTAAGGATGAATTGGGTATATTCATTTGTCTTTAAGAAGAAAAAATGAGTTGTATACATAAATCAGTTTCAATGTTACAGTGTGCAATGTTCAACATAGCATAGCCAGAGATTTGCATTGTATAAAATTGTATGAAAACAAAAGATAAACATTATCTAACACGTGCAGAAAAGGAATCAATATTGTGTTTACTGTGTTTTCATTTGTCTCCTGTCCAATGATTGTTTTATGATTGACATAATTTTTTTTTCTGGTTTATTCATTGTCAACATACAACATGTGGATTTTTTCTTTCCAGCAAGCATTACAGATTAGCGCAAAAAATAAAATTACTAGAAAATGTAATTTTGTTGTCGTTCTCAAAAGCATCTCAGTGCAATTTTGAGGTTGATAAGACGGGATGAAATACAGTGCGTCCCAGAAAAAAACGAAACCCTAAAACAAAGGGTTATTGTGACCACACTATGTACTCCATGACAATAATTATCCCTTTTTCATAAACTAGAAGTATAATGCTTTTAAATGATACCTTGATGGATATTTATCGATACTGGAAATTTGGGGCGAATGCCCCTGCCGCGACTGGAAATAGGTATTGACCAATGTTTTATGAATTTCGAATTGAATGTATGCCATGACACAAGGGAATTTCTCGTATCATATCTCTTAAAGCTGATATTTCCCCTTTTCGCATAGGTGATACTAACATTTTCACAGTTTTACCCAAATCCGGCACAACTGGCTCTACATATCATTTCCAAAATGCAGCTGCTGCTGTTCGGTAATGCATGTACGGATGGACGCCATCAAGGTATCATTTAAACGCATAATACTTATAGTTCAGAGAAAATAGATGGTTATTGGTATGGTCACAATAAGCCATTGTTTTAAGGTTTTGTTTTCTCTGGGACACTGTATATACGCATCAATATACCTGTTGGTACATTCTTTGGCGTTTTCTCTTTCGCCTACAAGATTTTTTTGCATTCCCTTCTGAGTTTTGAAAACATATTTAATTGAGGTTGGGGGTGCTGATCACTGATACCTGAATTTCTGGTAGTGTCTGCCCTCCTTTTTTTTTTTGGGGGGGGGGGGGGAGGATAACTGAAATTTATGAAAAAAAAAAGAGTGAGAGGAAGGGGGTTAGAACTGGCGTATATTTTAGGGCTTTGGAAAATTTGGAGTGATTTGTTTGTGATTATTACTTCGATATCTATATACTCTGAAGTATATTACTGAAAAGAATACATACATGTAATTGCATAATGATGATACATGGTAATTCAATTTTCTGCTGGTACCAGGGTTGGCACGATATAACTCACCTTCATTTAAATTGCCTTGATTTTTCATTTAAAAATCACCGATTTAAATAAAAAACAAAGCAATATTTAAGTAGTTTTGTTGTTGATTTTGATGATGTGACCCCCAAATCACTACAAAATCATTGCTTGATTTTTTTGGGTTAATTTTGGGCTACAAAATTCAACCAAGTTATTTGTTAAAGTTTTCGTACTCCAAATAATGTGTAATATTAGAGCTACCAAAATAATGTTCTTTTTCTATAGAAGTAACATTTAAGGCGAGAACCAAAATAAATCGCTATTTTAAATCAAATATATCCGATTGTTTATTTTTTTTTAAATTTGAAATCATGATTTTTCTTTTCCAACCCTGACTGGTACGAGACGGTTATCTTAGTTATAAAATCCTAGTTATACTCCCCATCTCACACCCATTCTACCAACATGACCAAGGAGAAAAAAACACATGATTGACTACCAGCATAAATATATTTCAAAAGCAACAAGAATACATAATCTTTATTAGAGTGATTCTAGTGGTGTGAGGAGTGGTACAATAGATTAAGGGGTGATCAAGTACGCAATGTATTCTTGAGCAAGAAGTGTCCATGAATAGAATTGTATTTAGGTCGACAATGAGGAAGGCATTTTGGAGTCTTTTTTGTGTTTCCTTTCTGCCCTGCAATAAAATCCGTTTTTTTTAAAAGGCAAAAGATTCTCCCGAGAAATACAATATCTAGATGTAATGTGTAAACACTGTATTTTTAAAGCAATGGGGCAAATATGGCGGCGTAGCCGAGGGTGGGGACACGTTTCCTCACAAAATTTTGAAGAAAGTGCTAAAATAAAGTAGGCCCCTATAATGATTTTTTGCTTAATGACACTGTGACGTTAGATCTTCTAAGTTCGGAAGCACAAAATAAAGGCAAATTTCAATCAAATTTCAATGTCAAAAATGATGTTAATATTTGCCCTTAACGCTCCACTGCATCTCCCTGAGAATAAAACCCCCTGAATATACCACTGTAACAATACAATACACGTGTAAGCATACATTGCAGTGTTGTGTATATGGGCGTCCAACCACCCCTTCCCCCACCCGTATTTTCATGGCTTTGTATTGTAATATGTACGGGTATAGTATGCTGTGGATACAACATTGTATTTAACATCGATCGAACCAACAGACTATTATAAGATCCGTTGCTTCGATAAATATGCAAGGTATACCAGACATGGCAGCATTAATCATGGACGATATCTTCACCTACTCACTATCGACCTCGGGGCTGGTCGTGTTCGTGGTCATTTGCCTCTTCTACTGCGTCTGTTGTCATCGTCGGAATGGTGAAGAACGTGATGTCAACCCAGTACCATATGACTGCCTGTATATCGGTATGGACGTTTGCATTGTATAACTGAGCTGCAATATAATAGAATGAAACCGCAGTCTCCTAAGGCCTGTATTCTGAACTCCGGTTTAACTTAAACCATGGTCTAATTGTGTGGTATAACTATGGGTAGTCAAATATGTCAAAAGTTTGTTTATATTGTATGTTTCTTATGTTTACTGGATTCTAGTCTCATGCTTTAACGGTCAAGAAAAATATTGTACTTACCATACCCAGAGTCAGACAGTAATAATAGTTTGAGTACCAAAATAAAAAATGCTGATAAATTGAATATCTACTGTTAGAGATTTGTGTCACATTTGGCTGCCCATAGTTAAACCACACATTTAGACCATGGTTTAAGTTAAAACCGTAGTTCAGAATACGAGCCATAGGCTTTGGAATGGAACAAGGATTATTTTCTGGTCAACATGATATCAACGATTCAAATATTCAAAGTTTATTTTCTGAATATGATATCATGACACTTAAGTGTACAGACGATTTGGAATAGTACAAAACTTATTCCCAGGTCAACATGATATCATGCCACTTATGTCTACAGAGAATGTGGAATAGAACAAAACTTATATAATTTGGAAAAGAACAGTGCTTCGTTTTTGTTGAATATGCTATAATGCAACCTCATTGTATATTAAACTTACTCTTTGGTCAATATTTTTATGCCTTTTTAAGTTTTTTAATGTTGACGTGCAATATAATAATAACAAGGGCAACGCTAAGCGTAGCATCCCCCACCGGTTACAAATGGCCTATATACGTCAGAACAAGTTACCTCTATTAGACTATACTATTATATTACTAGGCAAGGAAGTTACTAATACCTGGGGATTGGATTACAGAAAGTTTACTACTTTATGGAATGACCCATGAGAAGATCTGAAAATAAACTTTCTCATGTACATAATCAATCATTTTTGCATATTTAATGAGCTGTGACCTTTGACTGACATACTCAACAACATTACTTACGTAACCTACACAGTGTATGTACATTCTCCACTCCCTGGGGAGTATTCTAGCAATTGGCCATGGTGCTCACATTGCTAAGCAAACGATCTTTAACACTGGGAGTAAAATGCCAAAAAATTTGTTTACAAACGACATTAACTTTAGCATCGAGTGGATAATAATAATAATACCATGCCACCACAGTTGTTACCGTGGTTAGGTTTTGGCATAGAACAGTGCCTACTTTTGTGTTATTGATATATTTCTAAAACCTTTAGATTTTTAACCATTCAATACTAGTGTATATTATGCATTAACAGTGAATTTCCGATTTATCATGAATGTTACGAGACTGAAAGATCATGAATTAGTCTACCAAATCGACCCCAACAGGAGTTCTAGCCTTACGGAAATACAATTTGGATTCCATTTTGGAAAAATATGAATCTAATGAGGCGTGAAAATCATCTCTCACTTAAAAGTCTGTTTCACATACTAATATTATCATCCTGTGTTTCTTTTATCATGTTTAATGTGTGAATTTCTCTTGTAGCAATATGGTGGCACTGTATTTGAATCGTCTAATCTGTGATATATCCCATTTATATCAGAAAGAAGGAAGATATGTCTGGAGAATAATATTGAGAAATACATGTTGAAGAGATTATAATAATGTAAATGCACGTCCATTTTCTCTTTATGTACAATCCCAATATACAGTGTGTCCAGAAGAAAACCAAACCGGATTTCATGTCAGAAATTTTCCATCATAATGAATAATTTCCTTAATGATATAGACATATATGAAAAGCTCTGCTTCTCTTTTTTATTTGATGCACAACTTATTATTCAGAATTGACGCATGATTAAATTAAAGCAATGGAAATTGTTGCTACCAAAATTTTATGTGCACTCACAATTGGCAACTTTGAGTAAGTTTTTAGGGTAGTATAAACGTAAATATTTTGAAATAGGAAAAACACCATAAAATTCACAATTTTCTCTTTTATACGACACCTCATGCATAAGAAATGAATGATGTCTGCAGACAAGTAAAATAAAAACATGTTTGATTTTTGCCGAAATGAGTGGATAGTTAAACCATTCAGCTTCCCTGACCTAGCAGCTGACAATGGACTGAATGCTTCGGTGACTATACGCAAACACGGGGAAAGAAAAAGAACATTATAGAGATGGTTAAGGTACAAAAAGGCTGAAAATTAAGCAAAACATCATCAGCTTGCCTTACCATGGAGCTGACCACAGAACTACGCGTGTTCATCGTAAAGGAATGGGCTCACTCTGGGATCCTGCAGCAAGAGCCACATTTTCTTCCGACCTGGCAGTTTTTCGACCAGATCTACGTTGACATCGAGGTTTGTCCCTTCCTGTTGATATCTTAAGTTTCTACCTAACGTAGACTTCGCAGGAACGTCGCTATTTGGATATCTCTCATGGAAGGCTGCAGCAACTTGCTGCAGGCTCCCAGATCAGATCAGAGCAAGCCCATTCCGTTACGATGATTACCCTTTGTTCTGTGGTCAGCTGCATGGTCAAGTAAGCTAATGATGGTCTGCTTAATTTTCAGCATTTTTATACCACAAACATCCTATAATTTTCCTTTTCATTCCCCATGTTTGTGTAAATTTATTCAGTTCATTCTCAGCTGCTAGGTCAACAAAGCTGAATGGCTTCTTACTCAACTGTCCACTCATTATTTTGGGCAGAAATCAATCATGTTTTCATTTTTACTTGTTCTCTGCATAATCATTCGTTTTTTACCCATGATGTGTCATATAAAAGAGAAAATTATGAATTTTTATGTGATGTTTTTCTTTTTTCAAAATAATTATATTAAATATTACAATAAAAACCTACTCAAAGTTTCAATTTGTGCGTGCAAATGAAATTTTTGGTAGCACCTCTTTCCATTACTTTAATTCAATCATGCATGAATTCTGAATAATAAAATGTGCATCAAATGAAAGAAGAGAAGCAGAGCTTTTCATAAATGTCTAAAGCTAAGAATACTTACTTCAACTTCGAGGAATATTAGGGATAAACATTAATATAAAAAGAAATTGCATATTTATTTTATCTTTATTTCTTATATCGCCTGGCGTCACTTTAGATACAACGTGGCGCCACGCAGTATCGCTGATCACGTGGTACTGCCGAGTAAGGATGAGGCGCCGCAATATTGACAAAGAGCACAATACGCTTCTCAGTGAGATACAAGAGTTGTGTCAGTCAACAGGGTCTCAACGCCCCCAGCACCCAACTCTGGTTAGTGCATCAGTAAACACTAGTTTGGACCTGTTCTTCCGGGTCCAAAAGTACCCACCAGGATCAGAGGTCATCGTTACAGCCATCAACATGAGGGATACCATCCAGGTATTACTTCATCACGGACTTCACGTGGTTCCTTTGGATGTCACCAGGGACAAGCTGTCACCAGACATAGAAACCTTGAGGCTTCTCATCAACGAAAGCACAGTGGCTATTGTGGTGTCGCATCTGTTTGGACGGGTGTGCGAGCTGTCAGCGGTCACGGAAATCGCCCACGAGCATGGTGTGCACGTTCTTGAAGATTGCTCTCAGGCAGGCATGGGGCCACGTTACTCCACAAACCCGGAATCAGATCTTGTATTCTTCAACTTTGGCGTCATCTATCCATCCACTGTCTTCGGTGGTTCCATAACCAGAATAAAAGACAAATACCTTCTGGAAAAAATGGAGGAACTGCAGAAGTCTTATCCTCAAGGATCGGAAGTAGAGTATATCCGAAAGGCTTTTAAATGCACTTTAACTGCAAAAGCACTACAATACCCTTTCTTATTAAATATATCCTCTGGTTTGGCCAAGTTTGTCCGTATCAATCTCAAAGAGGTAATCAATGCATATTTAACAGCGCCCCCTTCAGCTGGCCTTGTTCGTCATCTCCGTGAGAGGCCGTCTACAGCAATGACATTCATGCTGCGCAGAAGGTATTGTTGGTTTATTTATTTGTTCTCTGATCTTTAATATGTTATGATAATCTTGTAAAACATTACATAATACTGCATTTTGTCTGATTCTATGTAATTTTCGTACTGCCTGAAAACCATGGTGACACAAGGTGGATGTCCGCCCTCTGTCGACAGTGCTTTTACAATGGCGAAAAACGCTATATTTTGGGCGATATTGGTCCTGACTGTCGGTGGCGTAGCATGGGTCCAGACTTTTAGGGGACACCGGCATCATTCGGGGGGGGGGGGGGGGGGGGGGGGGTTCTTACTAGGAGGAGCAAATGTGGTTAGGGATGTGGGAGAGCGTCGTCGCAATTTCTTTCAAGTTCCCCTTCCCTCGCCTTTCTTTTCTCCCCATTTTCCCTTTTTTACCTTCTTTTCCCCTCGCCATACTGTGTATGTGCGTGGCTGTGGGTGTGGACGTGTTTAGCCGTATGTCCGAGGACATTTTCGGACGGAGAACAAAAAAAAAAATCATGAGAACAATGGTCCTCGGAAGTCGGACAATAGTCCTCGAACGTCGAACAATGAATTTGTGCCTTATTCCGTCGACTGTCCGAGGACGGAGGAACAATAGAGGAACAATACTTGTCCTCGGAAGTAAAGCATTACAAGACTCTGTATGTGTGTGTGTGTGTATGAGTGTGTGTGTGTGGGGGGGGGGGGGGGGCACACATGTCCCCAAGTCTCTGTATCTAATCTGCTGACTGTTACATAAATGAGTTCCTTTTTGTTTTCCACCTTCAGACTAAAACACTTCGACCAGTGTGGCATGGAGAAATCTCGAGATATAGGGGATTACGTGTCGGATAGGCTTCCACCGGTTGCTGGGCAGATCGGCAGTGATGCACTCATCCGCGGATACTGGCTCTTTCCAATCCTCGTGGTGAGTTATCATTTGCTTTCATACGTTTCTTATTCGCACTGGCGTAGCTAAACTTGCTGAACCGGGGGGGGGGGGGGGGGGCAAACGGAAGGATGGGGTGACCTCTAAACACCTACGCTTGGGATAGGGTAGAGTGGTACACTGTCCACAAAATCCTACGCTAACTGAACTCAGGGGAGCGTTTCATCAAGCGTTTTGTCAGTGATTTTTACTTACAAAGTTGCTCTTAGTCAATCAGATGCAAGGATTTCAGTAGCTTATAACAGTTGTCGGTAAAAATCACTGACAAAACGCTTGATGAAACACTCCCCTGTATGCCGACCCTGGACCAAACAATATCATCATAACCCTCGCAACCCTCTCTTTGACGAAATAAAGCCCGGAGCAATTGTATTCTGAGCAAATTTCTCATTCCTCCTTTCTTTTGGATAATAGAATAAGACCAAGAAACAAAATAGAATTCGATGATCTTCAATACCCCAACAGTCCTTATCAGGATTAACACATGGTGAACCGTAAACCTTCTCCGCGTTAAAATAGAATTCATCACATTTATTCACACACATTTAAGTTTCTTAAGATCACATTACAAGAAAATCACAAATATGGCAATTAATATATCACTAGAAACTGGGAAGCTTACAGATGGCAATCGTATAAGTTTTATGTCAACTGCGTATCTGATGATTATAAAAACAACATAAATAAAAGCTCTTCTAAGCATCTGGAATATCCGAGGATTCGCCAGAAATATAGCGATGTTTTGATGTCGTCACACTAGGGATCGATCCTGCTTAAGCAGACGACGTCCTATAATGAATGAACGTAATTGCAATGCAATTATTTATCAAATTATAAAGAGTTTGGTATATTTAACATGGCCTTATTTCACACTATTCTAAAAGGGAAAGTGAAACTGATTCTGACAACTAAAACCGTTTGATTGTAAATACACAGGAGAAAGGTCAATGATCAATGAAATAAACCCCATTTTCAAATTGAAAAGCCCTCCGAATAATAGCATGGATGGTATTCGTTCCCTCTTGAAACGCCGAACATGCCCCAATGCAAGCAGCTGAAAATACAATGGTGTCTTATATTGTTTACAAGTGACTGATTCCTTTATTTTTTTAACGCTGCATTTTTCATCAAAATAATACCATACACGAAGTTAAGAGTGAGGCAACAGACTAACATTAAGACTGACGCTAGTCAAGTAAGAGAAATAAGTGAACAGGAGATGACAAAACAGGCACTGAAAAATGTGTAAGATGTTATGGGACATCGTCTACTTATACAGGACTGGCCCCTGGTGTGTCGTCACACATCTCCGCAGCGTTCGAGGAGCTCTTCAGCTGCTATATCGGGGGCTGTATTTTACCGTTTTATAATTGATAATAATCATTACTTCAAATGTTTCCAAGCGTTGAATTTGGATAACCTTGTTTAATTTATCCCATATATGCAATAAAAAGTATTAAGCCAATATTTACTTTGATGGAATTTTCTTGTAATGTGATCTTTAATCAGAAAGTATAAATACTGATGTAGGATTATAGACAATCTTTTGTCGAAATATATACCATGCATACATTCATATTTTTGTCATGAACATAATACATTTTATGAACACGTGGAAAAATATCGGTGCATTACTGTACAATGTATTGATAATGATAAAATTTCGACTACTGAAGAAAATTGATGACCATAAGATAAAACACTGTAGAACAAAAGTCTATTATTACACTTGTTTTTCTTAACAGAGGATTAATAATAATAATATAATAATTTGATTTATATAGCGCTTTTTGCTAGAGGTACAAAGCGATTATATTCTACATATAATACATATAATACATATAATACATATAATACATATAATACATATTTTACATATAATACATATAAAACATTATAAGGAACTTCAATTGACAAGATATATTAACGTTATGAAGTCCACAGATTCTTTTCAATATGGCACGAAAAAGAGACATGATAACGAAGCTTCTCGACCTGCACTCATCAGGTTCTCACGCAGGTATATAACAAATTACTCAAAATCAACTATATTATACTCGATGAACCCGGACGCAACCCGGACGCCGTAATTCTTTTCAGTTGAAATTAATTCGATAGAATGTAAATACTTTGCATGATTTCTTTCATAATTTAATTTATCTCCGTCTCTGTTTTTTTTCTTCACTAACATAATCTTAGGATGATCCTGGTGAGGTTCACCAGCGCCTTAATCGTCTCGGTATTGGTGCAACAAAAAGCCTCGCTCAAATAGAGCTCATCGCCTCCCCGCAGTCCACCGATACTCAAGAGATCCCACCCCTAGTCATTGGCGTGGATGAGACCCGATGTCAGCCGACCACGGCATCGTTCATCATGGACCACATCATCTACCTTCCCGTTCACCGGGGCGTCCCAAGGCACCATCTCGACCAGATCTGTCTGGCTGTCGAAATCGTCCTTAACAAACTCGCCATTCTGGAGCGCTACCACGCGAGCGTTGGTAGGAGAATGAAGGAGTCTCACCCTGGCCCATACGGCCCTATGACCTCTCGGCGGAATAAAGAGTCGTCCCGAAGACGCATGGTGTCGTCTAATCGGGTACAACAGGTACCCGCCTCCAACATCAGTAGAACCGATTTGTCGTCGAATCAATGATCTATCGCGTCGGTGCATGGGGTGATAAATAGTTCTTATATGTCAAAGTTTTAGAAGAGCGAAAAACCAGTCATGTTGTGACGTGATTCGAGCACTAACGACCTAACTTAACTCCGTGATATATATTGAAAATATGTCACTGAAAGTTCTCAAGTTTATTCGCTACGAGCTCAATATATTTACAATAAAATTTATAAGCTATAATAGACAAAACGCATTAAATACCTGGTAGTCTAAAATCTTCAAGGAAAATATCAACAACAAAAAGAAAATGGTACACTGTAAAAACTAAAGTGCTACTTTTAGGGGCACGTATAGTGACTGCACCTGAAATGTTGTTTATAGCACTTGTAGTGTGCTAATTTACCAGCAAAAAAAAAATGTGACTGTGGCGAGCCTCGAACCAGGTTCCGCTGATTGAGAGGCGCTGACGTTACCGATGGACAAACGAATGCTTCTTGCAATCCAGTTTAGTCATGGGAGTCAAGTAGATAACATGAACTATGTGGTGTCGTAAATTCACTATGTAACAATATGATCTGCTCTAAATCGTACGATGTGAGTTAGTCTAGCGGTAATGCCAGCAATTCTTGATCAGCGGACTCTGGTTCGAGACTCGCCAAAATCATTTTTTAATGAATGTTTAGCACTTTAAGGAGCCGGTCCAGCTCCCGTGAAAGTGCTGAAATAGCACGCTGTGTGCATTCAATAGCACCCTGAGTGCAGTCCCTATGCATGCCCTCAAAAAGTGCTATATACAGCACTTAAGTTTTCACAGTGTATTAAACAACTTATATGATACAGTTTTGATGACAGAAGTTACCAAATATAATGTTCAGAAATTAATTTCCATTTTATTCACTTTTTAAAATTTAATGTATTTTGCGTATGTATTGGGAAAAATAATCAAGAATATCATTCCATTTAAACTTGTTTATATTTTCTTCTGTTCTTTTGGGCACGATGAAGTTATATGTACAAACAGGTGCGGGGAGTTCTTGTCACAGCCCGGGGGGTAGGGGGTTGACGTGCCTAGCCTTTACTCATTATTTGCTGTACATTTTTATTTAGTATTCATAATTTCCCGTGGGGTGACACCCCCTGTATCAATAATAGTTTGTTCACAGTTGGACAATGAATGTAACCTTTCCAATAACAAAGGTAGAATGATTAATTATGGGAAATGTAACAAAATGTAGTTGAAAGTAGGCAATAAGTAATGCCTCGCCTCCATTAAATTAAAAAAAGAGGAAAATCTTTTCAATGGGAGAGTCAGGGCATTGGTGCAATCAGTAGGCGGTGAATGCTCGAAAGGCAAGTGCTAGTACTGTATCGTTGTTAACAGACAAACCCATATGCAGTATTTAAGATGAAGAAGACGAAAAATTGTCGATCCAGTTTCGCTGCTATCAATTCCATATCGGTATACGCGTCATTCTAGAGATAATAGTGGAAAATAATTTTTTTTGGGAAAATATAATGTGATATAGGAATATACAAATCAAAATAGGCCTACAATTCCACTAAATTTTGTGTACACATATTGATTTAGAACTATTGAAATAAATAGCCTTATATTCTACGATGCGAAGTTAGGGCAAGAATTACAAAAATAAAAAAATTAAGTATCCCTATTATACATGCTGAATCCTTTAAAATAATGATTTCACGAATCGAAAAGGTATACCAAGTACCTAGAATCACATTGGTATATCAAATGTAGTTACAAATACTGTATAATGTGTAAATCGTTATTACATCTAGAAATCTGAACATGTAAATAACAGAGGCGTCGATTCGTTTTTCGGATGGGGGGGGGGGGGGGGGGGGGCAAGACAGCTTAAAAACAGGGGAAAGCAGAAAATTTGCGCGGAGCGAATTTACTGAAGTCTGATCGTGTGATACTTTTGTATTTCATTGTTTGGAAGGTTTCATTTCCCGAGCTTTGCATCACTTTTTCTTACTTTATTTTACACTTCCGGATTTATTGGGGGGGGGGGGGGGTGCAAAACGATATGTTTGCCCCCTCCCCCAATATTTTCTTTCGGGTGGCAACCTGAATGCCCCTGCCTCCCTCCCCCAGGATCGACGCCCCGGGTAAATAGTTAATTCGTTTGGAAGTTTCACATGTATCATTTGTATTAAATTAGTTTATTTATTTATTTATTGATATCAATTCTTTATCCTCAGTAGCCTGTTTTAATAGTTACATGATTATATAAAAGTACATAATTCATATACAATGTGTGTTTATCTTGACTAGTTGACTACTTGAGCAAACCACACTATCGAGTGGTCACGCTTTCGCGTGTCTGTGATTCTCCTTCCGCACCGCCCAGGGTCATTGTGCGAACTCACACGTGGTCACATACCAATTAATTAAAAAAACCCGGCAGGGTCAAATAAAAAAGCTCTATCGACCACATACACACACACACACACACACACACGCTCTTTCTCACACACACACACGCATACACCATTATTTGAATAGGTTTATTGCTTTTGATCACTATATGGGCTAACATCATTCGGTCTAATTTCAGTTGGTCCAATATACACTTGGTCTAATCAACATATCGTCCAATCAACGTTTCGTCCAATAACCGTCAGGGCCAATTAATGGCCATTTCGTCTATAACAATTTGGTCTAATAGCCATTTGGTCCAAGCAAATGTTTTTACCGTCTGGTCCAATAACCATTTGGTCCAATTACCATTTGGTCCAATTACCATTTGGTTTAATCATCAAATGGTCTAAAACCAATTTGGTCCATATATTACAGCTGGTCTAACTTCAGATTGTCTAATGTCATTTCTTATAATAGCCACTTGGTCTAATTAAAATTTGGTCTAATTAGCACTTGGTCCAATTACCCGTTTGGTCTAATAATCGTTTGGTAAAATTATCATCTTTGACTTGTTTTTTTTTTGTTAATGAAGTCGGGAATTGCCCTCTGATAATCTCGAAATATTATGATTAGTGCGCGATGGCTCAGTTGTATAGAGCAGTGGTCTGTTAAGCGGGAGGTCCCGGGTTCAAATTCAAGTCAATGAATTAGGACCCTTTTGGTAAGGAATAATAAACATTTCCAAGTTCCTCGGACAGCACCTAACGCCTTAGATTCCCCTGGTTGCTTACCTACAAACATGCTTGCTTCCTTAGCAGTGAGGTAACATGAAATTATTAATCAATCATGAGTAATAGACCACGAGCGCCTTGGTGTTCCATTCTGTCTTTGTGTAAGTGGACGCATAATTACTTACCGTAATTAGGGTCAACTCATCAAAGCCTGAGAGATTAACATTCTATTCAAACAGTGTTTCAGCACCAAAGGTAAAGTACTGTTACAGCACTAAATGGATGGCAATAAGCATCTACTAACTGCAAATTACATGTAATTATGTTTGTTTGAACAAGAGGTAGTAACAATATTTACACATTTACAAAGGCTCGTACTATCCTATTCTTCTATCCAAACAATGTTAAAAAAGAAGAAAGTAAACAATGATTTTGTGGATATCATTTCTTTATTGAAGAAATGTAGAACACAATATACAAAGTAAACATTACATATTGAGTCCAACATGGCTTGAAAAAGAAAAAGTAAAGGATGCAAAATATAACCATCTACTAATTAAAAATCACTTAAAGGGTCACTAAAATACAAAATTAATTGCCCATTTTTCGTAAGAAGGAGTCATCAGGAGCCAAAAAATATCTATCACACACTTTTTTATGCATTCATTCGAATTTCATAATCATTTGAAAAGTACATTTTTGCTGATTTACACAGTCATAAGCCCCGCCCCTAAAAAAACCCCATCGCAGCGACATCGTGATCACTTGATCTGTGACGTACGACAAGTAAAGGAAAATATTCCACCCACCTCTATACCGTGCACGCCCGCAGGCCTAGCAGGCCCAGCCGAGCGCGAGCATGATATTCACCGCATCGACCATTTGCATTGCATATTTTCGTGTTTAATTCCTCACAATAACGTTGATTTGGGGGCACAGTTTCATCAATAATGCCGAATCGGTGTATAGTTGCGGGCTGTAGCGAGACCCATAACGATTATGTAAGCCTACATCTTTTTCCTAAAGATGAAAATCTATGGAAATTGTGGGTCGCAAAGGTAAAGCTCACGCGGGGAGAGTGGCAAGGGCCGGCCAAGTGAGTGGAGTACAATCTGCAGTGATCACTTTGCCGAAGATGATTTTGAGGATCATCAGCTGGCCTGTATTCCGAATTTGGCATGACGAAAAGGAGAAGCAAGCTAAAAGATTCAGCTATTCCAACGATCAGTCTTGGAGTCAAGTCTTCCAAATCTTTTTTCAACGACATCATCTCCAGCAGCTGCAGCAGCTTCACCCGTAGACCGAAAATTCTGTCTCTCGTTCGTTAGCTAAGTGAAGACCACGAACGAGAGACAGAATTTTCGGTCTACTTCACCCGTAACTCCAGGGAGCTCCAACGCGTAGGAGCTCCCTTGAGTTACTTCACACATGGCCCTTCACCAGGCCCCGCCGCGTCTGCGAGGGGTTCAAACATATATGGTCGAATTACCCTTGCCACTTGAGCTGCTTTGCCTTCGGGTTCTAATAAATCATCTGATAAATCAGAGTTAGTATCTGGCTCAAAAAAGTCCTCCAACTCGGAAACGCGGTCACTTTGCATCTCTCTATTTCAGTTACTCGAATTCAGCCAAAATCAGTCAGTACTACCGTAGTATGTAAAGCAAAGAGGGGAAAAAAGCCGAAAGGGAAATAACAAAAACGTTCACCAGTCGCTAAGCACGAGGGGAACATAGTAACTGCCGTACTAAAGATGTGTAGTACATTCTGACGCATAAAACGGGTGTGCACGCGTTTAAGACCAATGCAAAACTTTCGTTCGGCAAGCTCAGATAGATGAGAACATTGTTCAAATAAAAGTTAAAAAACAAAACAAGAGCTGTATATTTGGGCAAAAGTGTTTGCTGATCTTGTAGAAAATATATTGATAATGATTATTCACTCCGAAAACTATACTAATTTCCTTTTTTCATAAATTGTCCGTTGAACAGAGGGGTCAAATACCGCATTGTGTGTACAATGTTATATGCTGCAGCCGGGAGATCTTGTGCCTTTTACTCTTCATACGTCACTTGGAGGTGTAACCTCAATTAGCCAATCAGCTCACGAGTTTTAAGGAACGGTTCCAAAACCTCTACTTTTCCCCATTTTTCGCCAAAACGAGACATAATTTGGACAATCGATTGCCGGATTCGTGATTAGAAGGCAAAAATACATGGAAACAGAACCCATTTTCACTCTAATTTAGTCAACCTTTAAATATGTGATATGAGAGTGAATAAACGTGCCATTACTAGATTGATATATGGCAGGGGCGTCGATCCGTTTTTCGCATGGGGGGGGGGGGGGGGGGGGGGGTGGGGGTAGACATCCTAATAGTACCATTAATGATTTTCATAAAGCCTCTTAATTACCAGCTTCTCCACGGTTACTGAAGCAGGGAAAATTAGAGAATTCGCGGCAAAATTGAGGTCTGATCGTGTAATACCTTTTTTTATTTCGTTGTTTGGAAGGTTTCATTTCCCGAGTTTTGCGTAATTTTTCCTTATTTCAATTTACACCTCCGGATTTGTTGGTGGGGCAAAACGCTATGTTTGCCCTCCCAATATTTTCTGGGGGGGGGGGGGGGGGGGGTAACTGCCCTCTGCTACCCCATCGCGACGCTGCTGATATATAGAAAAAAAGGTGAAATAATGATATAGACCTATTTCAGCTTTCTGTTTTTATTGTTTTATAATCTAAGAGCACAGGGAGCAAATTCATTTCGATACGTAAGAAAAAAAATTATCTATATCTAAGATATACAAAGCTAAAATCAAAGTTGTGTTAATATTCGTTTTATAATTTCTATACAATCCTCCGCTGGTGCAGTGATTTTTCCCTTTTTTTTTTCTTTCTTCTTTTTTTGGTATACAAAAATACTCACGCTGCATAACTGTTGACCCTGATATTTCCTACCTCAAATCAATATTTCATTTTGAAAGTGTACTTTCATGAAATCTCATTGAGATTATGTTGAAGAGGACTACCAATGTAATTGTGAAATGTATTAAAGTCATGAAAAATACTAATTAGTAATTACTAATTAAGACTCAAAAAAGGAAATTGAGATTAAAAGAGCCCTTGATATTTCGATCTCAAAGTGATTTTAAATCACTCTTGAAGGCCGACATTTTGGCTCGATCTACAGTGATTTTAAAAATAGCTCCTTATCCAAATTGTCAATAGCTGAGTCAAATGTAAATTTGACATCTTTATCTCTGAAAATAAGCCTGAATCATATTAATGAAACAATGAAACAATTTATGAAATGTTTAACGTTTTCAACAAATCACGTAATGAAGATCGTTTTGTTTTTGCTTCTTATAGATAGGACTTTTTAATAGTAAAAACTTATTCATAGAATATCCAATTTACTTAGCTACATAATACTGTATGCAATTGTCATACGTTTACTTTTTTCACATTTTTCATACTTTTTCTAAATGACGTAAATTCATTAAGTCTAGGAGTTTTTTTTCTTACTAATGGTTTACAACCAACTCTCGTACACGTCGTAATTGCATGGAAATCGAATTAATTAGCCTTGAACTTGAACTCTTGCTAGTATTCTGGACGATCTCACAGAAATTGCCCTGAATGACTATTGTAATTTTTTCATAAAAAACAAACAAAATCAATCAATGTACTCCAATTTACAAATCTACTTGTACCCATGAGAATACTGTAGATTCGTAGACGGAATCGAGAAAGAATATCAGGCCCTGTTTACGGTATCCCATTTTTGGGGTGTACAGTTCGTATTTAAAGTTGCTCGGTCGTCATGTATAGATGGCGCTTCACGTAACGCTGCGAAAATTCCACTGGGTAGCGCCATGAGAGTTTGCCAGTCTAGATTGAATCCACGAAATCTGCCGAACTCAGTAAATGACGACATTTACACACAAAATATAAATAACAACAACATACACACCTTCTATACATAGATGGCTCAGTGGTAGAGAAGTGGTCTCGTAACTGGAAGGACCAGGGTGGACGCGCTAGTGCCCTTTGGTAAGGCATAATTCCTTAATTGTTACCAAGTCACTCGGAGAAGGCTTAAAGCCGTCGGTCATGTCGGTCCCCTGATTGCTTACTTACAAGCGTACACATGCTTCCTTAGTAGCTAGATAAAATAAGCCATCAAACCTTTTCTACGCATAATACAGATATAAGTACTAAACACACACATTAAGATATACATTTATACATGTACATACTAGTAAATGAAAAGAAAATGAAATTTAAATTGGAGGAGCAAGCAGAAAGATCGCCTGTCAAAAACTCGCTCCTAACACTGCCTAAATTTACTTTAGAAGATGATAGGAAAACATGGAAATAGAAAGATTAATTAGTGTATACATGTAATATGTATAAAGAATCTTTGATAATTGATTTCAAATGCATTTAATCTTACAAGGACAAAGGAATCTAGAAAATAAATATATTGTGTAAAACTGAGGAGATGAAGATTAATATTGAAAACTGACACAATTAGCCCTGTCTAAAATTTGAATAATTTAATAAGGTCCCGTCGGAATCCTTTATTGACAAGTCCATAGACAACTGGGTTGATAACGTGGTTGAGAGATAACAAGTCCCGCAGAAAGGAAATGAGAAGGTCCACGGAAACGTGTTTCTTCATGGCCTCCGGTATCAGTTCCCGAAGAAATAAATTCGCCATTGCCTCTGGGATCCAAGTAAGAAAGTAAATCACCGTCACTGCTAGCATCATCTTTGTCGTCTTATCGATTGGCGTCTTCCTGCATGAGGCCCTGCCAGAATTAATCTGTCCACCGGTTCTACTCTCAAGAGAAAAGTGGGAATTGTGCAATAAGGCTCCGTTATTTGGCATAGAATTTGTTTTGTTATCCAGCCATGCCAGACTTTGCCTTGTCGAAGCTCTGAATCCAGAGATTCCAAGATGGGCCTCATCAACGGCAACAGGTAGTTCCACCATACCTGACACACTAGCTGGCAGGACAGGACCCCCTGTCTCTGGCCTAGAGGTGCCACACAGGTGCGCATGTACCCTCGTGTGAATCTTCATACTCCTGTAAATCATCCCATAGCTGCCAAAAACTACAACGAAGGAGACCAAATAGGTTACGCCCGTGATGACACCTTGAAGAAAACCTCCGGAACTCTGTCCACAAGTGACTTCTCCGTTGTCTTGTCTTTGCAAGGAAAGAAAAACGATGAACGAAATATTCATAGCGAAACAAACTACCGTGCAGAGAGTAATAGTAATTTTTGCTCGGCGTGGATTAGTCTTCAATCTGGTCGAATGGCAAACCTTGATGTAGCGGTCAACTGCGATCACAACCATAAATATAAGAGACAGATACATCAGTGAGATATAGCCGTAGACAAAGAGCTTGCAGAAAACAACACTGGTATATTGACGTTTCATCAATTTGTGGTACATCATGGCTGGACTCAGCAAACAAATGGCCAAGTCGACAACAGCCATGGCGATTATGTACAGGCGGGTACTTCCACCAGTCTTACGTTTTCTGTATACTAAGATGATACAAAGATTACCAGGAATACCAATGACAAAGAGGAAGATGCGATCAAATATTTCTAGCCACTCACCAGCATCCATTTTTAAGGAAAAGCAGTGCTTCTATGAAATGTCAAACGAAACTTTCCTTTTCTGCTTATAGGGGATCAGTCATAGCGAGTATTCTTCACCTTTTTCTTGTTTTATCCACGACTTCTCAAGCACACAGACAGATTGTGAATAATGCTCTGCGTTTTAAACCTCAGTTGCAAGTTATAGCTATAAATCGATGAAAGGATGGGGACGAACCCTCCCTGATCGGATGATTAAACCAGGTTTGCCCAGTGTCGCGATTAAGATTCACTGCAAGGCAATTTGTTATGACTGGGCGTTAGAAGGAGAGGGGGGGGGGGGGGGGGGTAGGGTCTTACAGAGGCGTCGATTCGTTAGAAATAGACAAAGCATTGCCCCTCCAATGCTTTATACTGAAAGAATCGACGCCTCTGTGGTCTAACACTTAATATCCACCATCTGCTGAATAAGCCATCGAAGTACCCCCTATGGTGGATGCGTATTTGGATGCATTATGATTAAAAATGCGGGAGGAAAGGCCCCTTAAAATATACAATCTCTGCGCGGCTTCATTTCAAATTCAGCACAGCTGAAATAAATAGATACAGTTATCCATCCAAGGACAAGCTTTGACTTGGTGGTTGTGTAACTCTTGCAATTGCAATGCTTATGATGAATAACCGGGAGTACAAAGAGTAAAATAGCTCAATTGTACAAATAAGATCTTTTCAAATCTTACTAAATGGCATAAATTATAATATACTCCACGCACGCGACTCATACATGGTTTATAACCTTCCAGGCATATAACGCAACCCATCAGTTCTGTGGGTTTGTTAGGTTTCATACAACTGTAAAATTTCCTAAGCGCTGAGATAAAAGCATGGAGTAAGGGAGAGAGAGAGAATGGAAATCGGTCAACGACATAAATTTGTTCAGTCGTGCATTATCTGGATTTTTCTTTTCAGCAAGGATATTTTTCCAATAAAGGATAAGCCTAAAAGCTAATTTGTTTTTGCTGCTTGCATAAGGAGATGCAACTTGATTAAATGATTCCAGAATTTATACCACCACAAAGTTCACCTCCATATCCCATTATTCATGAAAGGTTTTATAAAAATCATATTTTTCAAGACTCCAGTATCTAAACAATTTAGAACTCCTATACCCGAGGGACAATTTGATATGCAGAGTGAAAGAACTGATATAATTTTCTTCTTTACTGATGAACATGTTTCATACACTGACCCTTTTATATTAAAAGCAAGTGGCACGTGCAAACAAATATCGGATTGATCATGTTAAAAAACTTGAATGAATATCGAGGAGAATATAATTTCATTTAAATAGCTGTCTAGTGTTTACAAGAATGGGAAAATCAGCTACCGTGAACTAATACCCGATGACTATCACCCACAAATTACACGGTCGCAAAGACTTTCGAGAAATTAATCGAAGGCGATTTCTATAGCCTTTTGCGTCACCTATCGAAATACCCAAACGTTCAAATAACATTAGCCTATTATGTAACCAGAAATTGATTTCTATGGAATAACAACAGGGTATTGAAATCGCCCTCGAGATGATTTCTCATATAGTCTTTGGGATTATACTGAATGAATGTAAATGTTACATGTGCAGAATATTTGTCTCGATGGTGCTTGTTACTGGACTCATTTTTGTAAAGGTCGGTTGAAAGTTGGCAGTTATCAAAGGGGTAACTGCCTGAGATGGTCAATAGTCCGGGGTGATTTTCCTAATATACAATCGTTGTTGCTATATACATGTACAATTTTTCTACATTTTGAACAATTTAAGAAGGTCGCGTCGGAATTCTTTATTAACAAGTCCATAGATGATTGGGTTGATTATGTGATTAATTGAGAACAAGTCCCGCAAGAAAGCAACAAGAAGATCCACGATGATATATTTTCGCGTTGATGGGATCAAATCCATGAAGAATATAGTTGTCAGAACCTCCGGAATCCAAGTAAGAAAATAAATCACCGTCACTGTTAACATCATCTTCGTCGTCTTATCAAGTGACGCCTCTTTGGATTTAGCAGTTCGCACATTTCCCTTTTTATCCCTTTCATCAGAGGAGATATGATCACTGTGCGAGAGGGCGCTGTTGTTATGCATATTATTGTCCTTCCTGTCCTGCCATGCCAGTTTGTGCACAGCGGCCGCCGCGTCTTCTTCTCCTCTCAGTCTGTCGTGTGATGCCTGTTCCCCAGAGGCTGAGTGCAAGGAATCCGATATAGAGGACACTACCGTCGAAGCTCCGTACCTAGAGACATCAAGGTGGATCTTGTCCTCGGCAGGAGATAGTGTCATGCCATACACGCTAGCTGACACCGTCGGACTTGCTGGCCCTAGTCTGCGGGTGCCAAACAGGTGTGCACGTACCTTGGTGTGACTATTTATGCTCCTGTAAAGCATTCCATAACTACCGAATGCGATAGCAAACGCTACCAAATAGATTAGCCCAGATATAATGTTTTGGAAAGTACCCTCAGAACTCTCCCCACAAATGACATCACCATTGTCCAGTCGTTGTAAGGTCAAGGAGATCAGAAATGCAATGTTCGTAACGAAACAGACGACCGTGCACATGATAGTAGTAATCTTTGCTCTCATTGGGTTGGTTTTAAATCTCGTTGAATGGCAAACCTTGATGTAACGATCAACTCCGATCACAACCATCAGCAAAAGAGACAGAAATACAAGCGAGACATAAGTGAAAACGAAGACCTTGCAGAAGACGACACTGGAATATTGGCGTAAGTTGTCCACCACGTTGTGATAAATGATGGCCGGGCTCAACAAACACACGGCCAAGTCTACCACTGCAATGGCGATAATGTATATACGAGTGCTTCCTCCAGTCTTTCGTTTTCTGTACACCAAAATGATGCAGATGTTGCCTGGAATACCAATGATGAAGAAAATGATGCGATCAATAATATGTAGCCAAACACCAGCATCCATCCTTGGACAGAGATATGTCTGTTTCCAGAATGTCTTGATCTTGATCTTGATCCTATAATGTATATAAATTTTCCATTCTCGTGTATGTAGGGCCTATATCCCTGATAATAGGTCTTGCTATATTAACGTGTATATAAACACCCTTCAATACTACCAATTTTTTTCACTTTCCTTTCCAGTGGAGTCTGGGTTCGTGAAGTACACAGAATGTTTCAATCCCAATGTTTTCACGAGCAAGAGCACTTGCTACCTCTGAATCAAAAGCTGTTGTGAAGATTTATAATTATACCTCCAGAGCAATTTTTCATTCCATATAAACGTTTGCGTTTTGAAAGGCACCTATTATGCCTATTCTACCTTTCTAAGATTCTTACTGACCTAAACTATTTTGAAAAGCCTTTGGTGGACAGGCATTTCCTGTTAATGGTTGTATATGCCATGTACGAGTATTACTAGTATTTACGATGAATTAGCAATTTAAAATGGGCTAAATAAACAGTCAACTTTGCCAAACTTCAAAGCTTTTCAAAGCTTTCCTCTTCCTATTAGAGGTATTATTAAATTTATCTACAGATACGACCTAAGCATGTTATACTATTTCTGAAAGAATCTGTTTTTCTTAATGAGAAATTTTATCGTAGGCGTGATCCGTAAAACCTTTAATACTGTCTTAGCTAAGTATACCATTTTCTTGCTGATGAATGAAAAGAAGGAGAAAACAGCTTTAAAGGGCAAAACTAGAAGCATTGGGATAGTCACAGAAGCAGACAGCATAATTTGTAAAAAGACCATGAAGAGATGTTCACCTTCATACCGTTGGTTAATACCTATTTTGTGGGCAATATCAAAGGAAGAAACTACGGAAAGTTAATCTTGTCTATTGATATGACCATGTAACTTGATGACAAAATAACTTCGGTTTTCCAAAGATGAAAGAGATCTTCTTTCTCTTTAGAAAGGTAATACGTCAAACCCATATGAGTTTAAAGATAATCGTCTTAATGTATTGATTGATTTCTATTCAACTGGAAATGCCTATTATGACCTTGACCGAAATTGCTCATTTCCATTAGCGGTCCGGAACATGCTGATATAATAAAGTGGAACACTGCAGCCGATCTTTAAGAGCAGTTTAATACTTGGAGTTATAATCAAACACACATAATATATTTTTCTGCTCTTGCAACAACAAAAGTAAACAACTCACAGAATGCTTGGAAACAGGTATAAAGAAGGCATGTACAGCCACGTGTTTCCGCTATCAGTCAAAACCGCTCTCCAAAAGCATGCAAAATAGTGATCCCTTTTCTCGAAACTATGTTACTTTTTATGAAGGTTCTTGAAGTTTACATATTTCAGGTTTTAACTTTCCATATACAAAACATGGAGTAGTACAGACGTAACATAAAATTCAAACAGCTATTCAGAATACCAGGGATTGCCTTCGATAAGACTGATGCAGTGCCCTACTTTGTCCCTACAATGTATCTCTGACTTTGAAGCAGTTTGTCATTGAACATTAAGTTTCCGATAATTATTGACGGTAAAGTCAATGATAAAAGACAAGGTCCCTCTACTGTTGATAAATATAGTACAAAATGATATATTGTTTAAAATCCTGAAAATATATTACAAAAAAATAAGATAATTAAGGTTTTCGGAAATTATCCTAACCACATGACACAAACCTGAAAATATTTTACAATATATAAAATAATAAATGTTTTAATAACAATAATAATAATAATAATATTCTGGATTTATATAGCGCCTTATACATCTACGTTTTTTCTAAGCGCTTTACAGACATATTATTACCCAGGTCATCGGATTCATGGCTTGACCGCGCACAATGTGTGCACCTTCTCCACTCCCTGGGGAGCAATTCAGCCAGGTGCCTTTTACAGACGCTCACAATTCTGGTCGAACCGCAATGACTTTGGGGAAATTATCCTAACTCAAATGCTTTCGAATATTTATATTCTTTGACAATATGAATTCATTAAGCAATAAGTCGCACTAGCTAGTGATGCAATGTCTGTAAAGTGTCTATGGTCACCGGTGATGATAAGCCTTGTGCTGGTTAATGTATTGATAGTATGAAATCATCATTGAATGTTGAAGAAGTTGAACCAGCCAATGTTGCGATGTTTCTATAAAACTGTCTACGGCCGAATGCCCATAAGGCCTGAACACACCAAAATAGAACAAACAGAAGGTAGAGAGAGAGAGAGAGAGAGAGAAGAAGAAGATGTGAAGAGGGGAATAAAACGTGAAAAAAAGAGATGCATCGACTCCCCCCCCCCCCGCCCTGAGACTGGCCAACGCTGAGCCACTGCATTGACTACACATGAGGATTTGTGACGTCAAATAATCCAAATAAGTTGAGCAATAGCCTTGGGTTATAATGAATGATAGTATTAATAATATGTTTTTGTTTACCCAGGGTATCCTCAACAGTAATAGTACTGCTCTTCTGGAGAGCCCTGCAAATATCTTATTATTACCACGGCTGTTGCGGAGCTATCTACCTCATCCAGTCATCAGTGAGTGGAGAGTGGTCTTGATTGATGATTGATCTTGAATCACAGTTGCTCCAATAATCTTCTGTCTTCAGCTATAACTGCTATATTCTTGTCCACTGCTTGATGTTATCCGTCCATATCTCAGTTGGTCTTCCCATCTGTCTTCTGTCATTAGATCTTCCCCAGGAGTTATCACAGAAGTCCTTGATCTTCCTTGCAAGATGGTGTTTGTCATTTAATGTTTACTGCCTGTATCACTATAATTTTCTTATACTTTGAATACACTAATGGCCTCGCGCGATTATTTCTATTTGTTCTCTAGAAATATTCATAAAAAAGTGAATCCAAAAGCTGAAGCTCCTCCCAAAAAAGATATTTAAGGCTGATCATCAGTACTATGAACAGATGGTCTGACTGCGACTATGGACTCGCACACTCATACTGTACAAATATAAACAGTTGTTAGCGTAAACTGGAAGCTGAAAGTGCTTGGATAAATAATAAGTCTACTGAAATATCAATAGCAATCGGCGTCTATCATATCTATGGGTGGGTAATGCAGTCTACGCAGAACACGAATCAATCGATTTCATCTGCAATCTAAACTCTTGTAATCGGTAGCTAAATCTGGAGAACTCACTTGGTGTGCCAGTACAGCATCTCATTTGTGGTTTATGTGCCTGTTGGTAACCGTTATAATGATGCGCAAGAGCCTGACTGTATTTTTCTTGGTTACGATTACTCTTCTACTGCTGAGTTTATTCGGCGATGGTATGGTTTCTACAGGACATGCCACTTTACTCGCCAAATACTTAAGTGATTTATATGGACAGCCTTCATTAGACGGAGAGCCATATAAATACCAGAATACTTTCGAAGAATTTGATCGCAGTACATTGCTTGTTGTTGATCAGAAACCAGCGGGAGGAAAATTATTGGCCCACGGATCAAATAATGCTACCATTATAGATGGATATCAGATGAATCGTCAAAATGAGAATAAGAACGCTAATGACTGCATCAAATCAGGAGAAGGCATCGGAAAACTTCTTGATCTCATTAATACGACAGATGCAGAGTGGAAAAGGAAAGTGGATATTTGTTACACCTACGATAAGAAAAAGTCCCCGATCTCGGAAAAGTTGCAGGAGGAACGACAATGCAAGAAGAGACTACCAGAAGCCCTGTTGATAGGTGTTAAGAAGTGTGGTACCGGTACCCTTAGCAGGTACCTCGATCTGCATCCGGCTGTGTCTATGTCAAGGGAGATAAATTTTCCAGGAAGGAATGTCACTAACGATTCCATTGCTGAGTGGATCCAACGTATGCCACTGAGTAGTCCATACCAGCTACCCATGACGGAAAATCCCGCTTTTTGTTGTCTCCCTTCGGCTTTCTTAATGGACCTCAAACCACACCTATTGCCTCATGTCAAGTTTGTTTTTATCCTACGTGATCCTGTCCAAAGAGCCATCTCAGATTACCTGCATCTTGTAGCGCACTCAAATTTGCCAAGAGATGGACCATTTGATGTGATCTTTAAAGACGTCAGGCTACGCGAGACATTCGAGAAAACTATACTAGAACCCGATGGTACAATTGTAAAATCAAATGTCATAAGGTATGGAGTATACATCAATGCTGTTCAGACAACCCTGAATATCTACCGGAGAGACCAAATCATTTTTATTGACGGTGATGCCTTTGTAGAGGACCCTTACCCGTCTTTGCATAAAATGGAATCATTCCTTGGATTGCCGGAGTTCTATAGAAGATCACACTTTGTAAAGAACTACACCAAGGGATTCTACTGCGCGCATGTCCCAGAGCGACCAGACTTTGGATGTATGATTCAATCAAAAGGACGCCCCCACCCTAAAATATCCGACGAAGTCTTACGAAGACTGTACGATTACTACAGGCCTTACAACCAAGCCTTTGCATATCAATTTGGTGTAAACTTTTCTTGGATTAATAAATAAATTTGAATATGACATAGAGAGTTGGACTTCCATTTATCATTCTACGACCTTGCAACATACCCACACCCTGAGCCTGCAAAAACAACCAAAAATGCTGGCTGCTGCAACTTCAATCCTCTCTAATCTCTCCAGAGTAAATTATGTTGGAGTGATCTGACTGCATTTTAGATTAAATACCCATATGAAATATGTCTTAACAAAGAGTCTACAGTTCTACACACCTGAATACACCCTGGTCTTGCTACCATGACTTCCTGTCTACCCAAGTGAAGGCTTAGCTCTATTAGGCACCTTTTTTTTTAATAGGCTATCCTCGGAGCCAACACAAGAGGATACAACGCGCTGAATACTGTTATATAATTATATTTCTCCGATTCGACTCTATCTGCGCTAAATAGAGCATGACCATGATAATCGGATGAATATTTACAATGTGCGCTCTGTGTATGTGGAAATGATGTTAGATCGGCTACAGAAAAAACACAGGCCTTTGGATAAAGGATCAACACGTATTTTGACCAAGCAGAATAACTAGCTGTAACATGGCTGACGATGTGAAAAGGAAACCCTTTCGGGGGATGATGTGGTGTTCACCCCGCTCCGTATCGACTGCCATCACGAAATGAGTTTTATCGACAGAAATTACACTCAGGTAGGCGCAGTCAACCATCGATGAGGCAGAAATTTTGCAAATATTAACATTGTCGTTGCGTGATACTTCAGCGACACAGCCAAACCGACTGCACATGGACTCTAATTGGATCGATACTTGGCGATTCTAGGACAACTATCCCCTGGAAAACTACCCCCCGGACAACTACCCCCGGACAACTACCCCCTGGACAACTACTCCCAAGGACAATTACCCCAGGACAACTAACCCCCCCCCCGCAAGCTACCCCTGGAAAGAGACACAAAGACCGACAGACAGATTACTAGTCCAGCAGATTGGTGAAATAATTGTGCGATTTTTCATAAAAGCATGAAATTTGGTATGTAGGTAGAGTTTGTGATGTTGAATAATTCTGGATGTGTGGCCACCCAAAATTTGGGTCTTGAGGCCCGTTGTGCCCATTAATATATTTTTTTAAAATATGGCTCTCTCAGGGTATATTTCCTTCATTATTGATTTAATCATATCTAGTTTTGATATACGGTACTGCGCCATTCTCAGTCACGTGTGTGACCAAAATCCTGAAAAAGTTCATTTAAACCTTATTTTAAAAAATATTTGTCTTGTAGCAGAAGTCTCTCATTTTGGATATTTGAATCTATCTTACCCCCAACAAATTGAGGGTAATTATTTTAAATGAGAGTACATCATTTTCTTTCAGAGGTCAAGATAAGGTCGGTCACGTGTGCGACCTCGCATGAAAAGGGGACTTACTTGTTGGTATTCAAACCTAATTTTCCCTTGGAGAGGAAGTTTCCACTTTTCATTACTGTATGATAAGATTACTCTGAACAGTGTGAAAGCAATTTCCCATAAATGAGTGAACATTCTTTTCTTTAAGAGGTAGAAATTGGGTCGGTCACGTGTGTGACCACTCAAAAAAGGGCGTTTTTAAATATCTCTGTAAAATCATTATGGTTGGGAAGTGATTTATTCTTGTGAAAGAAAGGGAAATTTATTTCATGTGAGAGACTGTTAATATAAAAATAAATCAATAAAATATAATCTGATTTTCCGGCAATGAGGCAAATTTAGATGGTTACATGAGTGTTTGTTTGTTTCACTTGACTAATAATGGCCCTACTATGTATTATAATGTAGGATTTCCGGCCTCAAAAAGTCTTTAGGTTACCATTTTCAAATATTGGGCCATCCCATATATCAACATGTTACAAAGTCACCGAATTTGTTGGATATCAGTAAAATGTTTCTTATTGTGATTAGTCAGACATTATGTCCTTGAAATTAACAAGATGTGTGGTGCAGGTGCCCATTATGACCTAAAAAGCCCCATGAAAGGCCCAACTTAATCTATGTGCAAAATAGGAGTTTTTCAGTTTTTCCGTTTTATTTTGTTATGGTACGTAAGCAACAGTTTTGAAATCAATGTCATATGAAAAACCCACTTCAGCAGTCACATGGGCCCATCGACGGCCCATTGAAGACAACTCTTGTTAGATTATTAATTAGATTGTTAATTTTTCCCTAACAAGAGGATGGCCAAATTCAAAATGGCTGCCGAAGTGCTAAAATATTCCTACATGCAAATATCTCTAGAGTTTCACCTTACAGGCAGTATAGTTCTATCCTTGTGCCAGTGTGATAAAAGATGCGACTATTTGCATTTTAAAGTTGAAGCTTATATGCTGATAATGTCTTAAACAAATATCATTCTAACTCTAACATTCAAAACACGATTCTCTTCTAATTGTATAGAGCTTACATGAACAAAATACATTAATATCTCAATGAAGCATACAAATATGATCTTTTGCAAATGATATTATTATGCAAAAGTACACTAAAATCAGATACAAAACAACGAAATATATAAAACTTCACTTTGCTCTTTGTATTTCACCTGCACGGCCATATATGAAAAGATGCCAATGAATGACTGTTTGTTTAAACAGCAATTACTAAAAGATGATAATCCCTAATTCTTCAGCATAGAACTTTTTTACACTTTGATGCTTTATTCCAAAATGCAAATCTGTCATAAGCAAATTACATTTTAACACGTATGCAATATTTTCCAATTTGATGACAATTTGGAAATAAAATGCCACACTATTCCAAATTATTCAGCATTTTAAGATATATAAAGAACATCGCTGTAGTACACTCGCTTTATGTCTGTTTTAGGCATAAGGTTGCAATATCCATATAGTACACAAAGTTCTACCTCAATACCAAGTTATAAGTTTCACGACGTGCCACTTGGAATAACCGGTAATTACCATCACCTGCCGAATTGGGGGGGGGGGGGGGGGGGGGGGTGAAAATACGCATTCCTCATCCGAAATCCGGAACGAGCACTACCCTCGTTATGCGAAATGCTATAGAGTACCGAAGTGTGACGTCACCAAATTTTGATTTTTGTATTTCAGTATGTTTAGGACCATATTTAGGTAGAGCATGATGGAAAACCAATTTAACATTAACTTCAATGGGGCTAAGGAGGTATTCATGCGGCCATATCTCGGGGCCCAATGAGCCAGTTGCCATAAAATTTGGGCTCTGGATGTTTTTCACCATGTTCCTTTGAGATATGGTATAAAAAATGTCAAAATGAAAAAATAGCTTTTTGTGACGTCATCACATCGGTACTCTATTCCGACAAGTTTACACGATCTTCGGCAACAACGTCAAAGTTGAAGACTTCGTTCGATATGCTATGCGATACGCGGTACATGGAAGAAGGCTGTTTCTACAAAAGCCAGTACGATTATGTATGTGAAGGAAAACATCGACCCAAAATCGACCCAAAGCCGATGCTGTCTTTACAGTTGTGACTAATAAATGATTTATTAATTATTAATATCTATGTTATTTTCATGACTTTTCTCACATGTGTAAAGTGGATTTAATTTATGATTTTTGTTTTAAGAATTGATATTAATATCTCTGTTATTTTCTTGACTTTTATCACATGTGTAAAGTGGATTTAATTTATGATTTGTGTTGAAGAATTGATATTAATATCTCTGTTATTTTCATGACTTTTCTCACATATGTAAAGTGGATTTAGCTTGTGTTTTTGTTATGTTTTGAAGAATTGATGAAAAATGTATTTGTGACATAATCTTCGGCGGGAAAAAATACTCCTAGATCAGCCTACGATTATTACCATACAAAACACGATGACAGAGACTTACGAGAAATCAATTCAAGGGCAATTTGAATACCCTGTTGTATATACAATAGAAATCATGTTCGGCTTATGCAATACGGAATTGTAATTTTCGCATATTTCAAAGATGTTAGACAAGGCCATTATTAAAAATTTGGTTGATTTTTTCGAAAGTCTTTGCTATCGTGTTACAGTTAACGGTGCCCCCTTTCATCAAGTTTAGCATTCACTTTGACCGAAGCATTGGTACATCCATACTCGGATTAAGGATATTATTGAAACATTTCAATTCTGATACGGGGCAGACATTACATTATTTCTATGTGGGGTAGACAGAGCGTACACAAGAAAACGCGGTATTCATTATTATGCTTTTGTAAAATTTATTGCTTTTAACGTAGATTTTCGACATAATATTGGTAAAGACATGATTTAGTGCAGATGAATAAAAATGATAAGCAATTATGTAAACACAAAAATGTAAAAATTTATCATTTTCTTTAGAATGGTTTGCAGCCTATGGGCTGCAGAACAATTTGTTAAGCATTGGCAAGGTGAAGAGGCGCCGTAACATCACCTTCGAGAGAGGAGAGAGAAAGAGAGAAGGGGAGGGAGTGGAAAGAAGAATAAGTGAAAGAGAGAGAGAGAGAGAGAGAGAGAGACAGCGAGGGTGGAAGTCTTTAAAAAAAAGAGAACAAATTATGAGAGAGGGGGAGAAAGAGAGAAGAGGAGAGAGAGAGAGAGAAGGGGCGACGAATGAGAGGGCGAGAGGGAGGGGGAACTGAAGGAGAGAGAGAGAGAGAGAGGGGTGAGGGGGAGAGTAAGTGATAGAGAGAGAGAGATAGAGGGTGGAAGTTTTAAAAAGAAAGGTAAGAAATTATGAGAGATGGGAAGAGAAAGAGAGAACAAGGGAGAGAGAGAGAGAGAAAGCCTGGAGAGAGAAAGAGTAGAGTAGTCAGATAAGTAGAGAAATATACCTGTATAAAATTATGTTCCCCAAGAAAATGTACATATTCTTTCTAAAACAAGGTTGGATTGACCTTCCTTCTAAATCAACATTTGTAATTTAAAGATTTGTATAACACAGAAATCGGCTTTGTATCAACCATCCCATCCCCACATCCTCCCACCCCTAAAAACGGCTCTGTTTAAAGACACGGTTTGAGACGTTTTTTCTTGTGCCATAACTGAAAAACATATAGTAAAACCTGATCTTCAAAAAAAGACAAATCTTTACTAAGAAAAAAAACATTAATGGTAATCAAAAACATATATTATCGCTATATATTTTTCGATATGTTATTACAGTATTCCCGCAGCTAATGTCAAATTCTGTATTCTAATTGAATTGCAAAAGCACTAACTCTTGAAATAAAATTTCATTCTCGATTATTCCCAACTATGTTTTGTGTAATTTCAGCCATATTATCCTGACATGTACCATTTAATGGCACGTTCAAAGTATATGAAAAAGAATTTGTATATATACACACTGTTCATTGGAGTTCACGGGCGTGCTTATAATACTGGAACATAACTGTATCAAAAATTGCATTGCACTGCATTATAAATTAAAACCCTGCGTTTTACAGACATGGTTTTAAGAAGGATTATAAGAAAACAAAAGAGATATCTGCTTGCTTGGTGACGACTTCTAAATGTGAAATGAAATCAGTAACCTTACATATTAAGTGTACATCGATTTTGAGACGCTAATACCGGTTAAGAGCAAGACTAAGTAATGTAAATGAAATTCATGCACAGACTTCTAAGATGCATCTATCAGAAATATATTGTATAGATTTTTTTTACAAATATCAAAACAGGGGCGGCGGAGCGTCTTTCAACGTAGGGGGCACCAGCAAAAAATTACCCTTTTTTTGGGGGGGGGGGGGGGGGAGGGCACCCACAAGGGGTGAACATAAAGCGTAAGAGGACCATTTTGTGACATTGGTATTACCCTATACAGTCTAATTAATATAGTTATTTATTATCAAGCATCACCTTCAGCTTCCCTAATTCATCAGTTGTGTATAGGCCCTAATGGTCCAATTATTCATGGGCGAGGGAGCGAAGCGAGCAAAAAATTTCAGATTTGTTTTTTCTAATGCTGAAGTCTCATTTACAGGATACAATGAAACTGACAACAAAATGAAACTGACAACAACAAATTTATTTTGGGGAATGTCGTATGATCTTTTAATTTGTACATTAACCCTGTCGTTTTCTTTGTGATTACGCCGATATACTTTATGCAATCTACGTGATTTCATTCTATACTGTAAGAGCGAGTCATGGGGACACTTTTATAAAATATTGCCCTTACTTGGTGTCAGTTATTGGCCCATTCGAGCAAGCGGAACGAGAAATCCTTTGCTGAGGGAGGGAGGGAGGGAGGGGGGGGGGGCATTGTACCCCTATTTTCTCCAGTTCCACTCCTTTACTTAGTAGTTGTAGTAATATGGGTACCTGTAAAGCTGCACCGATTCTTTGAAGCTAGATATGGCTCTTTTTATAAAGAACAAACAGTTGGAAATATAGGCAAAAGGGGGCAATTATAAGAAGAGGAAAGGGAACTTATCAGAGGTTGAAAAGGGCACAGAGGTGAAAGGGGGGTACTTATTAGAAGAGGAATAGGGCACATTTTAGAAGGGAAAAGGGGCACCTATCAGAAGTTAAAAAGCACTTATCAAAGGAGAAAGGGCATAAGAGAGAAAAGGGGGCAATATTTAGATTCGAAAAGGGGCACTTATCAGAACGAGAAAATGATAATTATTATGGAGATAAGGTGGCAATTATCAGATTTTACAAGGAACACTTTTCAGAAAGCGAAAAGGACACTTATTAGAAAGATAAACTGGCTATTATCTGATTTGAAACGGGGCACTTTTCAGAAGGAGAAAAAAGGGAACTTATCAAAAGGGGAAAGGGCACTTATCAGAAAGGAAAAGAGGCACACTTAGTATTACGAAAGGCACTTAACAGAGAGAAAGGGACATTTTCCAGAAATAAAAAGGGCACATTTTGGTGCTTGAAAAAGTGTGTGTGTGTGTGTGGGGGGGGGGGGGGGTGGGGCTGTGTCCCCGCCCCCCTCCCGGGCGCGCCGCCCCTGCATCGAAATGTTCAAGTATCGTTATGATTTGTGATATAGCATGCGTATGTGTATTCAGGATCATACTGGCATAAGTGATAACGTGCAAGAGGATTTGAAATCAAAGTTGCGCAATGCCGTATCACATCATGTGGCCTTTCGTCATGATCGTGTAGTGTCTGTGATCTAACAAGTACTTTGGCAACGTTTTCTTCAAATATAAATATAGAGTTGCAATAGACCGCTTCGGTAATGTATGCACATTTTATGCATACCTTTCAAACAAAGGTTGTTCTTGACAACCTGAAAGCTTGCCAGACATAGCAACAATAAAAATGTTAGCAAACTGGATTCCAAGCATTGAAGCAGGTTCATGGAATAGCTCGTCACTAGGTGCTCAGAGAATATATGTGCATAAATTTGTATACATTACAGAAGCAGTCTATTTGTTTCTATATTAGGTTTATGTTTAATGTTATGGGGTTATGAATAAGCTAGGAATTTGGTTTGCGTCGGATTTACTAACCAGTTGAATTGTTGCCGAAGCATGTGTGGTATATCATGTCGTGTAATTTCATTTTCCTTTAAATGGCATTCAAGTTTTGCTTGCTCCCGCCATTATCCGGAATGGGATGATGAACATTGCGATCTTTCGAAAAATAATAAAGACAATATTACAAGGAACTCGGATATCAACAAATTAACCTAGTAGAGTCTCGCAGTCGTAACCAAGGGACCTACGGCTTTACATCCCGTCTTTCTTCGATGATGATCTTGTAATTCTGAAGGACACGCCCTGCAGCAGTCTCGGGAACGAGTTTCAGCAGGCTCTCCCCAGAACACCCCGGAACCTTTTCGAAGGTGTAATTCTGAAGAAGCCAAGTGAAGATGAGGAAGAGGTCTGCCTTGGCCACGGCTTCTCCAAGACAGCTCCGACGGCCAGTGCCGAAGGGCTGGAAGCTAGATGGGTGCTGCCGGGTAGTACCGCTCTCATCCAGAAAGTGCTCTGCCAAAGAATCATATATAAATACGTGTATGCCGATAATTAAAGGTGGCAGTAACTATGTAGGCAGAATAACTAATACCCTTGAGGAGGAAATAACCTAGTCTGAGTAATTAGTCGGCCGCCAAATTTTTTTTCTGTATATACATGTACAGTTACATATATCTTATCGAAATTATCTAGGAAGCTCTGTAGGTTTTTTTGTAGTTTACATTTCGAAAGAAGCAATTAGGAAAGGTTGATTATGTAGAAAATAGAATTGTATTCTTTTTTTTATTTTCGGAACCATCAAAAAGATAAATAAAACGTAGTCAAACTTGCTGAAAATCACATACACACAGAAATGAGTATGTGGGACAATACATACCTGTTGGATGAAAATGTGTTCCATAATTTTCAGCTATAACTTTTGATATTTTAAATATGAAGGCATTAGCAGAACAATCCTTTTCTATAATATTCTTATATGATATTCTTCCAAAATTGTCATGAGAAAGCTCATAAATTATATTTGATGATGATGATGATGATGATGCACAGCACTTATATAGCCCCATATATCTGTTAAAAAAACATTCAAGGGGGCTTGCTCCATAAAAAAGTTACTTGTCACACACTTGCTGAAATAGGTAAGTTTTGAGGCCTGATTTAAAACGATCAAGTCCAGTAATGTTTTGGAGATCATGCGGAAGCGAATTCCAGAGCCGTGGAGCCACTGATGAGAATGCACGGTCCCCAAACGTCTTGAGTCTTGTCCTTGGAACCTGGAGGGTAATTCCTGGAGTCCGTAAGCCAGGGCGGCGGTGACGTTCTTCGATGAGGGAAGTGATGTACTTTGGCGCCAGATTGTGTATAGCCTTGAAGGTTAGCAGCAATATCTTGAATTGAATTCTTGACCGTATCGGCAACCAGTGGAGCTCAGTCAGGATAGGTGTGATGTGGTCATATTTTCTGCGTCCGGTGAGAAGTCGTGCCGCTGCATTTTGAACAGATTGTAGCCTGTTAAGTGAAGATGTCGAGAGGCCTGCAAGAAGACTGTTGCAGAAATCCAATCTAGATGTAATAAGAGAGTGGATTAGACTTTCCGCAGCGGCACGAGTGAGGAATGATCGAATCGCTGCCATCTTGCGTAACTGGAAATAAGCCGTCTTGCAAACATGAGAAATATGCCGGTCCAAGCTCATGGAGTCATCAAAGTAGACACCAAGATTGCGTGCATTTTCAACGGGGGAGACAGATATGTCGCCAACAGTAACATTAGTTGAGATGATCTTACTTCTCATTTGTGAAGAACAGATGATCAAATACTCTGTTTTGCTTTCATTTAGCTTCACAAAGTTTCTTGTCATCCATTGTCTTATTTCACGTATGGAGGCATCTATCTTTGCTGCAGCCGATACCTCTCCATCACCATCCTTAGGATCAAAGCTCACGTACAGCTGAGTATCATCCGCGTAGAAGTGGACATTAAGTCCATGATGTCGGGCAACGTGTCCAAGTGGGGTGGTGTACAAGGTGAAGAGGAGTGGTCCGAGGACTGATCCCTGAGGTACACCATACCGTAGAGCTGCTTCTTTGGAGACAGTGCCGTTGATGTTGACAGCTTGTCGTCTGGAGTCCAAATAGGAGCGAAACCACTCAAGAGCTGATCCGTTGATCTTGAAAACATCTTGTAACCGCTGTAGCAGTATGTCGTGGTCGATAGTGTCGAAAGCAGCAGATTGGTCCAAAAGAACTAACATGACAGCTTTCTTGTCATCTACTGCCCTAAGGATGTCATCGGTTATCTTGATTAGAGCTGTTTCGACACTGTGGTATTTCTTGTAGGCAGATTGTAAACATTCACACAGTCCATTCTCTTCAAGATATGTTGTTAGTCTTATTGCCACTATTTTCTCAATGACTTTGGCAAGAAATGGCAGATTGGAGATTGGTCTGTAGTTGCTCAACACATCTTGGTCGAGTGATGTTTTCTTCAGGACAGGGGTTACATGGGCTAATTTGACCTCATATGGAACCTGTCCTTCCCGGAGAGATGCATTGACAATAACTGTTATAGGCCAGGCCATCACATCGGCATTCTGCTTTATGAAAATAGTTGGTATTGGGTCAAGTGCACATGTCTTTGTTGTAGACATCTTAATGATGTTCTCTACTTCTGCCGGGCAAGTTGGCGGAAGAAAGGCCATACAGTCGTCATTACCAGCAGATGATGGTGAAAAGCAGGGTGAACTGTCATGCACAACTGTGGTTTGAATACCTGCCCGATTTGTCTGAAGGCCTTCCCTTATTTGGTCGATCTTCCCGACGAAGAAGTGAGAGAACTCTTCAGCAAGACTAGCCTCACAGTCATTGTGTGGAAGCTTCTTTACATCTGGACCATGGAGGAGCTTATTGATAATGCTATACAATGCCTTCTGATCCTTATGGCATTCAACAATAAGGTCATTGTAATGAGCTGACTTAGCGCTCTGGAAGAGTTCTTTTACACGGTTCCTCTGGTTCTTGAATAGCTCTTTGTCTATTAAAAGCTTTGTTCTTCTCCACTTTCTCTCTAACATTCGTCGTTTCCTTCTGGCGTGAGCAATTTCTTCATTGTACCAGGGTATAGCAGGCTTTTCAACAATAAGACATGATTTCTCTGGAGCATGTTTGTTGAGTATCTCATCCAGAGTGGCGTTGTACTGAGATACCAATATATCCGTTGAGTCATGGATATTTAGCTCAGAGAGGCAAGAATCCTTAATGTCACACCTGAGCTCAGCTAGGTTGACAGTCTTCAGCTTTCGAAACACGATCCTCTTCTTTGCTTGCCTGGGTTTTTGAAGCTGAAGTAAACAGTGCACAGAAGAATGGTCGGCGATAAAGTCACTGGTGAAGACCGATTCCACATATGTCTCCCCGACATGTGTTATAAGTAGATCAAGAGTATGTCCTGACTCATGGGTTGGTCCACCAACAAGTTGCTGAAGGTTGTAGTCATTGAGAAGACGCAGAAGATGCTTGGTATCATTGGACGACTGGTTATCCCAGTGGATGTTGAAGTCTCCTAGTATTAACAGTTTGCCCATGAACAAAGAATATCTGTTGAACAATGCCGACAGTTCTTGGATGAAATCGGCAATTGTAGCATTGTTCTTACGTGAAGGTGGTGGTCGGTAGATGGTGACAATTTTGATAACCTGATTGGCATGGGTCATATCAGTTTCAAGACATTCAAATGATTTAAACTGGTCATGATTATTGACAACCTTTAGGCTCAAAGTAGATCTGTACAATATATCAACTGCCTTTACCAAAACTAAAGCAAACCTTCTCTTTAGACAGTTAAACAAAGTTTGGTGGATTCGATTTTCAATGTAGGTGGAAATTTTAATTGCGTCTCTTCTGTGATTGGGGAGAACTGTGCAAGGCCTAAGGAACCAGAAGTGCCTGTTGATTTAATACCTGCACAGAATACCTTAACCCATAGACGGGTGGTTCCGGGTTAAAAAAACATGTATGAGGAGGACCACGACTTCGCTTACCTGGTCTGAAAGAATGGGGGTCTGTCCATTCTCTTTCATCAAAGTGCATAGAGTATTGGTTGAGAAGCACGGTGGTTCCTTTGGGTATTAGATAGCCACCTGCAAGACACGATAAAGCATAACAGACAAAAATAAAGTCTATAACTATGATAACCATAGGCAAACAGGGAGAAATATATCCTCCATTGCGTTTAAATTTCAAAATTTAAAGGAACAGACAGTTGTATGATGAATCAGGGGCGTCGCAACAGAAAGAGGGGGTGGGGTCGAGTTGCGACACACCATTCCTTATCAATTTTCTGTCGGCAAATTTGCTCTTATTAGAGCCTTACATCTGTAAATTGTAAAAAAATCGGTGACATTTTTTTCTGGATATCGGGCAGAAATCCGCTTATATAAAATGACTGTTTGGAACCATATCATTTTGTTTTAGCTGTAAATACCATGAGCTGTACACCCATGGAATTCAACTGAATTATGTATTTATATTTTGGAGCAAGCGCCATTAGCGCCCGAGTTGGCGGATACCGGCGCTTAAAGGAGAATTAACCCCTGAGTACAAATTTACTTATATTGAAAGGTGTAATATATTCATACTTATTGGCCTAAATCATTTTCTAATAAGATATTAGAAAAGGGTATAAATAAAGATATTCCAACACCCGGTATCGTCTCCTACTCATTTACATGGGGGCTGCCATTTTCTTGCTGATTTGGATTTGTACATGAACCATTGAGAAATGTTCCGGTCAGGAAGATATTTTGAATCCAAGACCTAAATTGATTTTCTTCATTACCAAAAATCCCATATGTGACGAAAAATATAAAGTGGGTGTTTACATGATTTATAAAAATTAAATCTTTATAATGATACTTTTAAATTGTCTGGTTTTGCTTAACAAAACTCTGTTTTCTTGGGTTTGCCAAACAGAGCAGAACATAATATATGCAGCATGCATTCTGACTTTTCAAGTCCCATTATCCGAAAGCAGGTGAATGCATAGTTTGCCGCTATAGATGCTCAGGGAAGAAGCATCCATAAAATTTGAATTAATTTGCTCCGTCCATTGCGTCACAGTATGTAGAAAATAGATTTATATTAAGCGAATATCGATTTTCAACAGAAATATATAAGGAAATCTTCAGTTTAAAAATAAATTGACATATCTATTCTATATTTTTAATCTCAAATGGGTTTTTAATTTTGAAAAAGGCAATTGGGCATTTGGATTAAGAAAATCTTCTTGTACACATAAAAAAATGGCAGCCCCCATGTATTGCTAGCAGACGATACATATTGCTAGCAGATGATAAATTTTGCTCAGAAAATCTTGATTCGTATCGATCTCGTATATTTTGACGCGAAGCCATATAGTCTAACAAGTAGGAATAAATAACACCTTTGAACACTATCGTCTTTATTGTTTGAGGTTAATTCTCCTTTAAGAAGTCTTCGTTATTATTATTATTAATATAGAAGTCAATGCTTCTGCAAGTCAAGTTGATTTATACATATAGAAACTTATCAAATTCTAATTGGGATTACTGCTTGGAATACGGATTTTGTTTAAACTACGCTCCTAATATGATAACGTTTGATCCATTGCCGACATCCCCTCCTCGCCTTTTTTTTACAACCAGCAGCAGTTATCTCTCTTGTATTGACACAATCTATAAATCAGATAATCCAAGGTCTGATATTTCTTTGCACTTCTGTTTGTCTGTTGAAATTGCCTATCACATCAAAACACTGAATATTGGTTAAGTATTAGTAAACAAGATAAGGTCGTCTGAAAAGTAGAATGTCTTTGCCGGTATCGTGAGCAAATAATAATTATGTCAATTGTGGCATTTTAGGCATTAAGTACTCTTGTTTAAGAATTTATCATTAGTGCGTGTCTCCTTCAGCATCGCTTTGTGAAACACTATGCGACAGTCTTTTTATTTGCAAACCATTTATAATTCCAAAAATTGCAACTTACTAGGATTGAAAATGTAAGTTGGGTTTTGGCATAAGTGATAGAACGATTGTAATGTTATTCATCTTATATATTTGCATGTGGGAGAAAAGGAAATAATTATCGAAAACGATAACACGAACAGTATTTCTCTTTCAATGCCCTCATACTCTAAATATAAAGAGAGAAAAGCTCTTAACTTTGGACTCGGGCCAAAGTCTGATACTACATGTTTGTGTAGACCCCTTAACCCATATCAATGGCCTTTTATTGCTTGCTATTTTCAGCACAACTTTAGTCAATTTGTTATCAATTTGATGATTCCGAAGCCTTGCAGAAATTATTCCCATTTACCACGCAAACTTCAAAACCGTGTAATAAAATAGCATGACCAGTATTCAACATTAACATTAAAACAAGAAAATTTACTCATGAAATTTCATTACAAAAAAAAAAAAGGAAAATGAAATTGATATCAAGTTTTTGTTATAAAATCCTGTTCAGTTCAAATTAGACGTGCTTGATCCAATGACGACCATTGATTTTTTAACACAATATTGTGCTTGAATAAACATGATTGAACGTCTGAGTTGTGTAGATGTCAGCACGTGACTCATCGAGTGTCTATCGTCACACACCCTGTTTTCATTTTTTTCATTCATTCGTTCGGTTTATTGAAATAAAAGAACGTGCAGCACAAAAGCTGAAACTGTTCAGTTCACAAAATTGAGACATATATAATATATAAATAATCAACAAAAGAATAAATACAAATTAAATTTATATAATGCATACATTTGGCGGTAAAAATAATGTCTTGCCAAGAAGCGTAGAAGGAAAGGAAGAGAGAAATGGAAGAAGAGAGAGAGAGCGCAAAGGTTAACGGAGAGAGAGAGAGAGAAGAGGAAGTGAAGAAAAAAGGAGTGTATGCAAGCAGAGAAGGGGAAGACGAAGAAGGGAAAAGAGAAAGTGACAGATAAATAGAGAAACGGAGAGAAGAGAGAGAGTGTATGTGTGTGTGTGTGAAAGAGAGATGGAGAAAGCAGGAGAGAGAATAAGAAGAGAACCGACAGAGGGGATAAGAAATGGAAACCAAAAATATGATATGCATAGTAGTCAAGAAATAAATTTGCATACAAAAGCAATACCATAAGAGAATATGAGAAACCACATAAAAATAGGAAGAAAATAAGCATTGAAGAAAACCATATGGTAAAAAAGGTGAAATTGGTAAAATTGAAGTTGGTAATATTATTATTGCAAAGAGGGAGATCACAGGGATTGCAACCCCCCCCCCCCCCCTATGCTTCCTGGACCCCATGGAAGACCAGTAGTGTCGTGCCTGGCACAGTTGAATATGGGTTATCCAGCCGTTTCATTCAAATGTAAACACTTACAATGTACATGTATGTTATTGTTTTGTTTTAACTGAACGGAAAATAAATACTACTACTACTACTACTACTACCCCTCCATGTATATTACATCCTATCCGTATGCAACAATATCATACGGAAATAAGCATTGGAGAAAACCATTTGAAAATAAGAAATAACAAAACTAGGTACGTATATTAACTAATTATGAAGAAATACATATATTGCAGACATAAGTTTAATTGATATTCATGAAACATTGAGACAAGGGAGCCAAAGAAAATATGCAAGCTAAGGTAATTATAAAAAATGATCATAAAGAAATGAACATAACTATATCACTTTAAGAACAGTTAAAGTAATATTCAGACAAGTGAGCGTTAAGGATAAAGATGCCCACTTATAATAAATTCATTCATAATAAATTCACAGATAAAATCTAAAAACCATGTAAGAGACGATACATACAAGAGACAACAACGCACTTTGTTATCATAATTAAAGGGGAAGTCCAGTCCAAACATAATTTGGTTTTAAGGAAAGCAGAAAAATCAGACCTACAGATCAAACAAAGTTTGGGGAAAATCGGACAACTAATGAGAAAGTTATGAATTTTATAGTGGCATGAAAAACTAGGGAAACAATGAAAATCACTAAGACAAATTGGCAACTCAGTCATTCGTTTGTGATGTCATAGGTACGCAACTCACCAATTCTTTTGTTTATATTCATAATACGAATTTCAAATTTTGTCCAAGAATATGAGTTTTCACATAACATGAACCAAGTTACATCTATAGTAATATTTTTTTGCATGTATAAACCTTTACAAAATATTAATATTTTTTCCAAATATTATATTTCCATAATCACTCATTTTTAATGTATATTGTATAAAATATTCATATTTTCATGATTTCTACAGAAAATTATTTACTCTGTATTAATGTATATATGCAAAAACATATTACTATAAATGTAAGTTGGTTCAAGTCATGAGGAAATCATATTCTTGGACAAAAAATTAAAATGTGTATTATGAATGTTAACAAAATAGTTGGTGAGTTGTGTAACTATGACATCACATACTCATGACTTAGTTGCCAATTTATCTGGTGATTTTCATTGTTTCCCACGGTTTTCATGTCACTAAAAAAATTCATAACTTTCTTATTAGTTGTCCGATTTTCTTCAAACCCTTTTTGATCTGTTTGTCTGATTTTTCTGCTTCTATCAAAACCAAGTAATTTTGGGACTGGACTTCCCCTTTAACATTGTTAGCTTTTTTTTTAAATTTATTTATTTCACCAAAGCAATAAAAACAGTTTCAACATAATATACAGTATAAAATGTTACAACAAATATAAACAACATAATGTACATTTGCTATGGTAGGTAGCAGCCAGGAAGGATATAAACCTTATTTACGGCTGACCTATAAAATGTTAATATGAGAAATTGATTATAACATGAAGCCTTCATGATTATAACTAACATAATTATATACATACACCCCTGTAATCAAACATTGATGACGAATTGATGACCATGGATCAGGGGTGGCGGAACGTATTCCAAAGTGGGGAGGGGCATCAACCTTTAAGGGCACCCACAAGGGGTGAACATAAAGCGGAAAATAAGGAACCATTTTGTGACACTGATATTACCTTACAATTTAATTAATACATTATCAAGCATTTTTTCTTCATTTCCTTATTGTGTTTGGACACAGCTTCAGCTTCCCCAATTAGCAGTTGTGTGTCACGGTCCAAGGATTCATGAGCGAGTGAGACAAGTTAGCGAGAAAAAATATATATACACCATTTCTACTACTGAAGTCCTTGTGCATTAATGAGAGGGGTATAATGAAAATGAAAACTTATTTTTTATTTTATTTTTAATTTTTTAATTTAAATTTTTATTTTTATTTATTCATTTATTTATTTATTTCATTTTATTTTTAATTTTTTCTTTTAATTTATTTTAATTTTTTTTATATTTATTTAATTATTTATTATTATTATTTCTTTAATTATTATTATTATTATTATTTTTTTTTTTTGGGGGGGGGACGTCGAAGGATGTAATTCGTACATAAAACCTGTATTTTTCCTTTAGGATTACATCGATATTAACATATGCGATTTGCTTTATAAGAGCAAACGAGTTCTTTTTCGATGATATTGCCCTTACTTTGTGAAAATTATGGGCATATTCAAGTCAGCGTAATGAGAAATCCTTTATTTAGGGGGGGGGGGGGGGGGTTGGGCATCGTGCCTCTCTTGCCTCCAGCTCCATTGCCTTAAATTGTAATTGTGGTAATGAATATGGGTACATGTTACTACATAATGCCACGCCGATTCTTTGAAGCTAGATACGGCTGTTTTTGTGAGCAACAGTGGGAAATATAGGTGAAAGGGGCACTTATCAGACAAGGATAGGGCTCTTATCAGAGGTGGAAAGGGGCACTTATGAGAAGAGAAAATGACATATATTAGATAGGAAAAGAGCACTTTTCAGATGTAAAGAGGGGGCAGATTTGAAAAGGGGCACTGGTCAGAAGGAAAAAATAGGACACTAATCAGAAGGAGAAAGGGCACTTTTATTAGAAATGTAAAGACTGTGGCACTTTGATTATAGTAAAAACGGCACTTATGAGAGAAAAAAGGGAAGGTTTTTAATAAATAAAAAAGGCACTTCTGCGGTACTTGAAAAAGTGGGGATTCTGTGCTCGCTTCGCCCCTCCCTGGGAGCGCCGTCTCTACCATGGATGTTTACAAGCCCATTTGTAAAGATATCAAAACACGTTTTCTTGACATTAATTTCGGACTTTGGAACGAGAGTTTGTGACCAATATAATGTTTTCTCAGCTCATTAAATCAATGTACAAAGCAATAAACTCACAGGTGAGTTGCATGTGAGTTGCGCCTATCGATCAGAGTGTATTCTATTATTTTTTTTTTCACAGGTGACCTGAATTTAGATGTACAGTTTTTACTCTATGATATACAATAACAAAATAGGCACATAATATGACAAATATATTTCCTGTTATTTCCCATGATGTAAATGAGAAATGCGTGTTCCTTGCCAGATGGTGCTATTATGTATATTATCTATTTCGTCGTTAAATTACGGTCCGGACAAAGAGTGGTTTTCTACTATCGTCTAAAGTAGTAGTTTATTGCTATAGCATAAGCACTGTCTTTTAAGGCAACACAAGCTTAGTGTTAATGTTGAGGCTATGACAAAAATCATGTTTGGTCGAAAATGATTTTTTATTGTAGGCGGTTGGGATTGAATTATTCTGATCAATCTTACGTTGCTATTATATTGTAATATGATATTCGCCAATGGCGTTTAATATCAAACATTTTGAACAACAGACAAAACAAAAACAAAAACAAAATAAACACGGCAAACACAAGCTAGATATCTAAATCTCATAGCAATAAGAAAAGATTAAAAATACTAATAATATTGTAATTTTGTAGTATACATGTAATATTGCCACATTATATTATATTAACAATTAAATAATTATTTCAATTTAATTAATCATGTAGGCCTATATGAATGCGCTCTAACCATATTTATTCATTAAAACAGATATTTACCAAGGCAAATTAATCAAGAAGTACTTACGGAATTCAGTATCGACCATGGTTGCATGAGGTACACCAACGGGTCCCACTGTGCTGTACCTCATCATCTCGTAGAGCGTCGCCTCTGTGTACGGCAATTTACCGCGGTCATTTATCACGGGATGACGACCACGTCCGATCTCGATGTCGATCTCGTGCTGGATCTTGGCCTGTACCTCTGGGTACTCGGTCATGAGAGCGATTGCCCAGTAGAGCCTTTGCATTGATGTTTCGATTCCAGCTACAAAAATTACCCCCAAGAGGCCGATGTCGTGCAATTTTCCCCGTATCAAAAACAAAGCAATCTCTACATATGACTCTTGACTAATGTTTTTTTTTCGGTATCACTACCGTTGGGGAATTGGCATATCAAGAGATTTTTAATTTTAGGATAAAATAAATCGATAACAGACACATGTCTTAAAGGTCACATTGCACGGGGTCGCCCAAAATATAATTAATAAATAAGTACAGACATGTAGATATTGAATTCACAAATTATTTCTGAATAAATAAGAAAAAAATGAGAGAAATTTGTAGGTGAAAATTAAAAACAAGAAGAAAATAATAAGACCTTTTAAATTTCTGTCATTAAAGATATCAAATAGCAAGTGTAAACAATATCCTTATTGATGTTATTAAATTATGATGAAGAATTGGATATGTTTCAGAGAGGGACATATTTAGATAATCAGATACAGGTATCAGAATTTCTTTTTGGCCATACACAATTACGAAATTGACATTTATGAATATGTCAGAGAATATTTGATAGCGTATCGCCAAAAAGACTAGAACTTATTAGCGACATGTGCTCTGTAGAGTAAATGGTAAACAACTCATCTTACCCAGAAAGATATCATTGACTGTTTGTATCAAATGGGTGTCAGATAGGTTCTGAGATATTTTTCGATCTTCCTCATTTTCCATCGCTTCAAATTGAGCTAGAAGCATCAGATCACAAAAGTCACGTGCTTGACCTGAACAAAGAGCAAAATTTATAAACTCAACAGTTCGTCTCCTCGTAGGTACAGCTTAAGTTTACTGTGAAATAAATAATAATCACTTTATCTATCTTTATTTATCTAGTGTTAAGATACCGTTATACGTTTAATTTAGTGAAAGATTTTATAGTGACGAATTGTTAAATCGTCATAACGGCATGGTTCCCCCCGTCAAACTTAAGGTGTTTAAACGTCTTCAGAATCATCACCAAAAGAGTGGAGATGAATGACGTCATTGCACTAGTACGCCATATCGATAATCATACGTCAATCAGCCCATACACATATAATTCAACGCATATTTTAACTGTTTGCATTTTGCATTCACTTTGGTTGCTATTTTACTCTCACTTGGCATGTCGAAGACTGCGCTGACGCAGGTAGGCCTATACATCAGCAAAATAATGCCTCGCGTGCAACACGCCTAACGAGGCATAATTATGTGTCATTACTTTGGTTTAACGTGTCTCGGTGACGCTGCAGCTGGGGTGCTGACCACTCCATGTACTTGTTCTTCACTTCCTGGATGTATTTAGCCCCAGTAGAAAAGATGAACCTAGTCCAGGGAAAGTAGTCCGCAACAAGACCGAAGCCCACCTTCTCACCCAGCTCTTGGGACATAGTAACGTATTCCATCATCCGTGGGTCGCTGAAGTCATAACTAGTTGAGCATTTCAACCGGTATCGTAGAAAATAGATAGATCAATTAATAACTAAGATGGGTTGATACTGAGACAGGTAAATCGAAAGATATCATGATAGATGAATAGAAATATAAAGAGGTGTAGACGATTCGTAATGAGTTTACAAACTTAAGATGGTACGGTATATCCAATGCATTCATGCAGGCCCCTGGGAGCACTACCCTCGGAATGGGCTGAGGATCTTTGGGGTGTTGTAGGGGGTGCTGATTACCCCCCTTATTTTTGCTTGGCAGAAATAAGTGGAGATAAAAAGAGACTCCAAAACGCCGAGGACCTCTTTTTGCTTTTTCTTTTCTTTTCTTTTTTTTTGCTCACAGCACCCGCAGTAACAAAATCGTTCCCAGGGGCCTGCATTCATGTCCATACCATCAAGAAGTCACCCTAAGTGAAAAATCAAGATCACGATGATAAGGAAATTAGAAATCGTTTGAATTATACCCTATTATGAGTTCAGATGAAATAGTAATAGCGATGATGGTTGCAAAACATATATAACGATAATTTGAAGATCCCGATAATGATATTGATGATGGTGATGATGACGATCATGCCTGGCGATCATGCTGATGAGGATGAGGATCAAGAATTCAAGATGGTGATCGTGATAACGTTGATATTGATGATGATGATGATGATGAGGATGATGAATAGGAGGAGGACGAGGAGGAAGAGTAGGATGCATGACGATGATACTGATGAAGAAGGTGGCCATGAGAATGATGAGGATAATGATGATGATAGTGATGATGGTGGTGACGGTGGGAGTGAAGAGGATGAGAATGATGAATTCATGATGATGATGTTGCTGATGATGATGTCGATGATGATAAAGAGATTAAGGAAGACAATGATGATAATGATGATATTGATTATGATGTTACGACGACGACAACGATGATGGCCAAGTAATGTCACCTTTCACTAAAGCACATTTTGGAAAAGACGTTGTAGAGAGTAAGGGTGATCATTATTTTCGGGTCGAACGGCTTCCCGCTGTTGTCTTTCAACATTCGTTGTACTTGAGGAAATACACTGTGCACCAAACCATCTAATTTACGTCCAGTGGCAAATTTTCTAATGAAGAGAGAGAGAGAGAGAGAAAGATATAGGAGAAATATAAATAGAGACTCAAAGAGCATTTGCATTTTATGTATACACTTTTGTTCCACTGAGTAATTGCAGAAGAAGTGTTTTTACCATTTCATACAGGTGCATAATTATATCGTCTTGTTAATTTGGAAGCTAGGATGAACTTATTTCAATATAAGCCCCACAGTTTACCTCAAAAGACAAAATTTTCAGTAAGGATGGTAATAAATGAAATCTGGAAATCCTGACAAATTCTCGTATCAACCCTAAAATCAACAAATATATGAACAAGGCAATAATCTACTATAATGCCTCTGAATGTCTTTTAAAAATAGTTCCTGGGCCCCTTCTAACAACTAGACTATTTTCCAGCAGAAACCGAAAGCAGGTTACCATGGTTACCTTAGAGCTGAATGTGCCAACTTTCGATGGAGTTTCCAGGTATCCGAGAAGGGACTGAACACGATGTCTTTAAAACCGTCCGAGACGATTTCCGCTGTAGGGATATAAGGGCGATAGTGTTGACAATTTTAATAATATATAAAATGATATATATAAAACAGCAATTCCATTTTAATACAGTAGCCTCATCTGTATTAATACTATTCTTCATGATGGCCTGTAATTATTATTACCCTAGCATTGCCAGATACCCATTTGATACACCAGCGACAAGAGGGACAAACGTGGGTAAAACATCCTTGGGCTAAGCACCAATCAATGATCGAATCAAGGGCCCCTCTTTCTCTAGCTGGTATGCAAGTATAGACCCTCCAACCACATTACAAAATGCCCCTTTATAGAGTTTTTAAAGGAACGCTCTTAACATTTAGATTATTTATAATAATAATAATAATAATAATACATAACTTTTATATTGCGATTAATACAATGTTTCTAAGCGCCGAAGTTTGTTTTTTTGTTTGTTTGTTTGTTTGCTTTATTTATTACATAAGTAAAAAAAATCATGTACAATAAAGTATACAATAAACATAAGACAAAGCATACAAACAAGATTAAGGAATATAATAGACCTATCTAAATATTTGTCTCCAATAAACTAGATAGAACGCAGGCTGCCGATTAATCAGAGAATTGCCTACAAGCTTGGAGTCCTTGTGTTCAAGGCGCTCAACAATAGATCGCCATCCTACATATCCAAGCTCCTGACCAAGCATGAGCCGGCACGTAGTCTCAGATCAGCCAACCAAGCGCTGCTGGCCGAATCTCTCAGCCACACAACCTGGGGTGATAGAGCCTTCTACATCTCTGGGCCTAAGCCTCCCCCAATTCATTAGGAGAGCAGAGACCCTATCAACTTTTCAATCATACCTGAAAACCTATTTGTTCCCCACTGCAACACCATCACAAGAATAACTTACATGTATGACTATCAAGACAATTTTTTGGAAAGGAACAGAATTTCAACCACGGTCTGAAAACATTGAAATTTGTGAGACATCCTGAGCAAGCGCCATGAGCGCCCATTTGAGGGGGATACCGGCGCTATAGAAGAAGCCATCATCATCATCATCAGGAGACCACCACCATCGTGAGCGGTTAGGCTGGAAATGGATGGAGGCCTCGTAAAAAAGATTAGGCGGGAAGGGGGGGGGGGGCACTCAGTATATAATGTGCGGTGGGTAAGTGTCGCCCAGAAGACCCCCATTTTTACACTTAAATTTCGGTTCCAAAGCATACCACTTTTTTCTTGGTGAGAAAAAGAAGAGAGAAAACCGTTACAAAGCACCGCTGTTTTCATTCCGTCGTTCCGGCACGCCCCGGCCGCGAATTTGTTTTCCTGTACCTTTGGGGCTATCCAATCTGAATATTCATGAAAGAGACTACAAGTATCGGACTTGTATTTTCTTACTCAGTTTCACCTTATTTTTAAATCAGCAAAAGAAAATTTCGTAATATATTCCTCTGCCGAGATTCGAACTTGTGGTCCTTTCATCGATAGCGCACCAGATTATCCCTACAGTTCGTTTCATGAATATTCATGCGACTAGTCTTGACGGAATAAACCGTATTACTCGTCATGCGCATGCGTACTGTCATCTCTAAGACCCAAGTCATGAATATTCTCATCTCATCATTCCCATCTCGTACCGGAATAAAACTGCGGTCTGCCAGCGAACTCGACACCGTAATTCAGCATGGCCTCCTTGATAAGCTCTTGATGATTCAAGACCACAATCCATCGCTCCCCGACCCGGAAGCTAAAGATGTCGCCATAGATCTTAGACCACTTGGCGAATAAAACTTCGCTGGTCGCTGTCAGGTCTGTAAATCGACGAGTTAGAAAAGAATTTGAAACATAAAGGTCTTTCATGGATTAGTAATATAATAATCAAATATACATTGAACCTTGGGGCTCCAGTTGAAATTATGGATTCTCTGAGGTGACTCACATAGCACGATCATGACGATAGTAATTATGTAACTACCCCAGTCACCGAAGAATCCATAATTTCAACTGGTGCCTCGAAAATAGATAAATACAAAATAAACACTAAATGTAGAATCACATTAGACCTACATACACTGAGAGGCTCGTCACGAACAAATATTATTGCGACACATTGTCGAGATATCGAGAGCTTCGAAATATGGATCCAGAATAACAAAAAAGTGACGTTAAAATATAGCGAAAAATATACGGAGGCCTAATCACGCGATATCCATTTTTTCTTTATGTTGAAAGTATTTTATGTCACGTGAGACATTTCTGCCCAATCCTCGTACAAGAATTTTGTGATATAGGATATAATATATACTTTTAGAATAAAATAATGTAATATAAATGAGTCTGTTAGCATTGTTTACGATGATGGTTTGATTATGAAGAAATATGTCTTCTTACAATAGTTAATGATATCATTATATATTATTCAAGATAACGTTCATAACGTACTAATAAACCATAATGGTATAATTCTGAGTTGATATCCCTATAGGTCTCGAATGGGACTTAAAGGGATACTCAACCGCAGATTGTGGACGTTTTAATGCCGCTAGAGGGCACAGTGATCGTTACCTGATCATGCCGGTGCCCCTCGGGGCGCAAACCTTGGATAGACTGGTCGCCGCACAAACATGTACGTTTAAACATGGGTGTTGTCAAAAAATGACACTTTTAGCAAAATTTACAGCTATGATGCACATATTTCACATCTCTTATGGAATCTAAAGCTTGTTTTGAAATTCCAAATGTCTGATAGGGAAGCCAATTTATCTGACTAACATTTGCAAGTGAAAGCATTAGACATCATGTTCATCTGATATTAATAGAAAATGAGAAACAGAGCATTTTTATTGATTCTCGTTTAAATAAGTAACCATGACAACCAAATGTTATAATTTCTCAGTACACCTAGTGATACCCTCCAAAATAAATCCTAAAGTAATCATATTCAATTATTCATTACAGGCCTCCCAACTTGGAACATTTTGAAATGTCCGTCCGTGACGCGAACTGATGCATGTGGAAGATTGAAAGTTATGTCCAAGTGCCCAAAATGACTATGAAAAGGGACTTTTCAGTGAAGATCACTGAATGTTATTGTTTCTGGCTCTATTTGTTATTCATTTACTTATCGGTTCTCATGTTCATTTGTCTTGATTGAACATATTCATAAACTTTATGCTCATTGTTTGTTTGAACGTTGTCTCTGTTTCAGCAGGTAATCATACGACTTGGCGCAAATGAGTTTTGACTATCTTTCAAACAATGTCTGTTGTGCACTCAACCGTAAGAGCAACATTGAAACAAATGTTACCAAACAACAAATGAATATATGCTTTATCCATACATGCTAAAAATACTATGTTAATCCCACATTTTGAAAATAATACTCAATTTAAAAAGTGCAACATTTTTTTTTTCTGACATACACTGTATATCTAACAAAAAGTCCTCAAAACTGGAACTGTCCCCATCCCTTAATCAGCCTTTGTAGCAGTTAACGGCGATGTTGGAGATAAAATGAGACTATAAGAAATACGAATTTGATGGTGATGACGATGATGACGATGATTACGATGACGACGACGATGATAATTCTACTAAATTATGAAGTAGGCACAAACGACTCACCTAGAATATTTCCAATGATCGGAAGACCTGGAGGTCCTGGCGGAAATCGATGTGGTCTCCTAGCGTTCTTTACGAGCAGGACGATGACCAGAATGATGCCCAGGCAGAGCGTGGTTGCCACATTAAGGAAACCATGGCTTGAGGTCCATGTCAACTCGGCACTCAGAACACTGTCTTTCATCATATCGCTAAATAATTATTCGTTGGGCCTCTCTGATTTCTGTCTTTTTTTTTTCTCTCTCAATTTAATCGTATTGTTCCTACCTCAACCTCGGCCAATGAATATGCCAATAAATAATATCGATGTACACTATGTCTTGATCCCTTTCCTCTTTTCGCTCTGCTGAAAACTTTTTCTACTTCTGCTTTTATTTCTTCGATTTATTTTTCTTTCTTCTTTTTATTCCTCTTCTACTTCTTGTTGTTCTTTAAATTCATCCTCCTCTACTACTACTTCTTTATCTTCTTCTCTTTTCCTCCTTCTCCTCCTGCTCCTAATTCTTGCTTTTTTGATTTTTGCGACCTGCCGCCAAGTTCGTCTCATGCACACTCTTCAATTACTCCATGTACTTGCTGTTGTTTTCTGTACGATGGTACGAAGCGAATAAAGTTAAAAAAATATTTTTTCTGATGTATGTATTAATTGCTTTTGTCGGTATCATATAGTTAGGAATAATGTTTCTCTTGCCTTATAGTAGTCCAATGTCTGTGTTTTCTGTATGGGACGTGACATCCACGCAAAGCCGAATACAATCACAATGTTTCTATATCCCTGCTTCTCTGGCACGTTTGTGAAATGACATTTCTCTGTCTCTGTCTCTGTCTCTGTTTCTATCTCCCTCTCTCCCTCTCTGTCTCCATGGGTCTTTCTTTCTTCTTCCTAATCATATTTATTTGTCTATTGTATAAATAGGTTATCAGTCAAGTCAATAAATCACTTTTCACGAACTTTAAAAGAGAACTAAAGCAAATATACCGCTTACATGACTTACAGCGGCGTAGCTAGACGAGGGGGTAGGGCTGGGGGCGACACCCCTACCCCCATTCAAAAATTGATCTCAGCAAATTTTGTTGGAAGCCTTATAGGCATTTTAAAGTACCTTTTTAAAGTACCTTTCCTTTTACATGTAGGTGTTATCATCATATTTGTTCCGACGACACCCCTGAACATCAAACCTAGTCGAGCGGCTCCCATATCGTATTGTTGTAACGTATGGACAAGGAGAAGATAATGATATTCTTAACCGCCTCCATAAGAGTGCGGCATATTTAATATCAAAATTAACATGGGAGACCCCGTGACTAATGCCGTATTCAAGCAGTTATCTTGGCCTACTGTGGACACACTTTTTTGGGGAAACAGCTTGCTCATGGGCCTGGGAACGATTTTGTTACTGGGGGTGCTGTGTCTCTGCTGTGTCCAAAAATCTCTAACAAGCAAAAAAAAAAAGTCCTCAGCGTTTTTGCAGTGGGTGCTGCGCACCCCCTGATTTTTACAGGGGGTGCTGCACCCCCTGCACCCCCGGCTCCCAGGCCCATGAGCTTGCTGTACAATGTTCAAACTCGTTTATAATCTTGCTCTACCTATCCTCTCTAATAGAATAGTTGCTCTTGATTCGGTATTAATGAGAAATTCCCGAGGCTCGCATAAGATGATTCTTAGACTCCCAAAATGTCGCACTATTTTTTTAACAGAATTCTTTTCTGTATTCTGGAGCTGTAAGATGGAACAACCTTCCTGGTTGTACGAGACTTGAAAGTAAACTCTCCTCGTTCAAATCTCTTCTCGAGTCACATAACGTTTATGATTCTTATAATCCCTGATAAATCTCTTCCCTCTTTGAATTGAAATTCTATAAAGTATGGGATACAAATACATGTACATGACCAATTCCATTATCGAGTACACTTCATGCTGTTTGATGTTTGTCCCCCCCCCCCCCCGTTGTAACAGATGTTTTCTTTTCTTTTATTTTAGTATATTTAATTGATTCTTTGCATTATAATTGATCTTTATATTAAATAAGTGCTTGGTACTGCAAAATCGGAAAATAGCGTTAAACACGGACATAATATATACTAAAATACTAAAGCTTTTCGACATGCACTCATCAGAGTAAATTCGCATGAATGAACAGAACGCCAGAAAACGAAACAATATAATAGAGCCGAAGGAACAGTGGACGCTAAATGGCGCGATATGATTGGCTGAACTCTGATGAGTGCATGTCGAAAAGCTTTAGTATTTTAGTACATATTATGTCCGTGTTTAACGCTATTTTCCGATATTTATATTATCTCAAATTTCATGGGCCTGTCTATTGCTACGGATTTTTATTTAATAATTACTTTCTGTCCCACCCTCTGTCTCCCTCTCTCTTTATTGTTCTCTGCCCTTGCCACTAAGCCTATTTCTCACTTTTTTCCTCCTTCTGGTCAGTCCTTCCCTTCCTGTTATTATACTCTCGCTCCCCATCTCTTTCTTCTCTCCCTCTCTTTATCTTCCTCTCTCTATCCCTAAAGCACATGCTTTCTTAATTCCTCTTTTCTAATCAATATACTAAAAGTGAATGAATTTATAATAATGTTACGCAAACGATATGTCATTGTGTTCATGAAGTATGTATATATTTATTGTTTTGCATTACGCAGAGCCTTGTGGAAGACCAGTGCCGTTTTATCATTTTAATTATCTTTTGTTTCATTTTATTGTATACGAAATCTGTACTTTTATATAATCATTGTAACTGAACAGGCTACTCTGGATAAAGAATTGATATAAATGAATAAATAAATATCGCCTAAATGTGGCATTTCACGGAGCACGCGGACGATTCGCGAAGGACACTACTGTCGAAAAATGGTAAAGTCCAACATGCGTGTTTTAGGCTCCGAAAGTTAGCCAAACATGTGCGGGGGTTCGGAAGAGTCGTCAATTGTTAGCGCGAGTCGTTTTTAGTTCGGAGCGAATTTCAAAAAAAGTTTAAAATTTCTTGCGAACGTTTCCCGGGTCGTGATTTGTTGGTTATTTGCTCTCGAAAATGTACGAAAAGCTTCGCCATATGCGTATTTTGCGCAGTCATGAATAAAGTCACTCACGACATGCGTGATTTCGCAAAATCTTCCTGAAATCCCCAAACAAATTCCGACACTTTGGAGAATGTCTCGCGGATGTCTCTCGACATCTCGTCCGATCATTTCTTACACTATTCACTAACAGTCGCGTACTTTTTGTAGAATTTGCGATTGTCACGAAGTATTCCCGAACTATTCGCAAGCTACACACGAATCACAACCGTTGCTTTCTCGAACGTTTGGCGCACGCTTGCCGCAAGTTTGGCGGAAAATCCGCACCGCGTGACGTCTGGCTTTCATAGAGCGTATGATCGAGGTTCAATCTGCGACTAGACAGCGAATTATTCACGAAGAGACCGATCAACTAAAGACAGCTGTCAACTGGAGTTCGCATTTTAGTCTCGTGTTGTTCGTGTGTTTGGACTGTCCATAGTTCTGAATGCTACACCTGACATTCGCACATACGTTGTTAGAACTACACACAGACTGCGCAAGAATGGTTTACGGTTCCATTTTCGCGACACATTCGGAGAAAAACTTCTCCGAATGTTGGCCGTTGCCATGTTTTCGACATTCATATCCTTCTCGAATCATTCGCGTGCTCCATGAAAACCAGACATTGTGTTTGAATTGTTGTTTGCTCAACCGGGCATAATCAGCACCTGGTTGAACAACCGAGCTTATTTAGAAGTGTTACTGTCTTGCACACCTAGCAAATCATTGGTCATAATTAGCACTTTAGTCCGTTAGACCGTTACAAGTGGTCAAGAAATAGGCTTTTGTAAATTTTGTGAGGATTTTTGGAAACATTTATTTTTAGAGAGATAATGTAATGACAAAAAATGTAAACGTTGCTTCCAAAATTTTAAAATGGGTCTAAAGTTGCTTTTTAAAGTATTTTTTGAATGCTGATTTGGTCAAAGTTTTTTAATTTTAAAAATGCTCTTAAAGCGCAATAGCGATAGGAATTCCAAATATTTGCATAAGACTGACAGATAACGTTCATTAAAAAATCATGCAGAAAAATATATGATTATAGCAAATATAGGCTTTTATTCGTATCTTATTTGATACTCCCTCTGCGATAATTATGAAACATTGAATTCTGCTCTAATCAACAGTGGTATAAACGAATGTATCAACATATTTAGAATAGTATTATGCAACAGGATCAACACTGATTGTACAACAAACGATTTCCATCTTGATAGGTGCCTCAATTTTAGCATTGTCTCCCCTTTTTCTTTGTATTCTTTCTGTACATGAATTGATTCCAAAATTATGATCCATCTCAATGTTTTCTGTTATTCCCGGCGTTATGGTTATAATGAAAACGGCGGTATTCTGAAAACTATGTTATCTCTTATGTTAAGGAAAAGTATGTTAATTGTCATAACAAACTGCAATTGCGCGCAATAAACACTAATCATTGGTGCTTGCGCAGATGTCTCTGTTAACTTTACGCCAGCACAGCCATCTTTGCGCAATTAATAACCAATGACTTGTCCTGATTTTGATTTGTTATGACAATTAACATCGTTTTACTAACATAAAAGATAACATCGTTTACAGAATACGGCCGCTGCCCTTTCGATGAACATAAAATGTCCGCTCTTCGGCATGCGACAAAAAACAAAACAAAACAAAACATAAGCTTCCATTCATTCAAGAAGATTATATCCAGAGGAGATAATTTTGCCATACTTTGAACCAAACATCAAGATAAATCGTGATATGTAACATCAGCTCCTCAATTCTTGGATCTCATATGCAAATTTAGATAGATGTGGCTGTGAAATTTACCGTTCTTAACCCGTTGACTACTGAAATCTTTAACTCTCATAGGCTTAATACATAATACGTTGATTTATACATGTAATATATTCGAAGAGTACACTTTAACACTTCTAACATTGAATCACATCATTTATTTCACTGCTTCAGGAGTCGAGATTCAAAAGAAATTAATGTGAGTGGTATGAGGTCCAACCAAGAATGTAGGAGCTGATGCCAAAAGCCTACAGCTCGAGGTTTACAAGAGGCCGACAGCCCACCAGGTCTTCCTGGCCTCCTGACAGTTTTTTTTTCTTCAGGGTTCTCAAGACGGATGGCCAATAAAAGACTGAAATTCCCCCTTTTATGTAGCCCTATTATTTTGTTTTATGGTTCTCGTTGGCCATCGGTCTCTTTGGCTGTCGGTCAAGTTAACCTTTTATAATTGTCGGTCTCGTGAGCTGTTGGTCTACTGAGTTGAATCCGATATAATTAAAAGGCCTGTTCTCCTTTACAAACATAACGACAGAGGAAAACGAAATGAATATTTATTTTTAAAAACATCGATGGGGAAATGGGCACACTGTGCAAGACTTTCCAAGAAGAAAAGACTACGCTGATTGAAAACAAAATAGTGAGAGAGAAAAAAAATAGTAAAACTATGAAGAAGAGAATAACTGTTGGTGTAAGTGTGGATCGTGTTACATATCACTCTTCTAGTGATGAACTTACACTACCTTAGATTTTGACTGTCACTCAATGTGCCAACATATTTTCAAAGTATATAATACAATGAATATCATATCATATCTCAAGTTGATTGGTCGAAAATAACAGAATGTGATGAAGTAAATACGGCATGGTCCAGCTTTAAAGATACCTTTTTATCTATAGTTAATATATGCGCACCTCTAAAACAAGTAAGAATCAAACAAAGAACTGAAAGGTGGATGAACAATGAAATTATTACGTTAATTAGAGAGAGAAATAGCGCTTACAAAAGTATGAAAAGTGATATTGAAAATCCAAATCTTGCAACAAAATACAAACAGCTGCGGAATATAGTACAACGGAGTGTGAAAAGAGCCAAATTCGAATATTTTCAGGATAAAATTGAAGAAAACAAACATGATTCGAAAAAGCTGTGGAAAAATCTGAAGGGTTTAGGTTTAAAAAGTAAAGGGAAAAGTGCAAAAGAAACTGTTGTCTATGTTCAAGGAGACTTGTGTCATGATAAATTAAAGATAGCAAATGAGTTTAATAATTATTTTACGACGGTGGCAGATAGGTTAGCCAGTGAATTACCAGAAAACACAAATGAATTTCATCCCGATAGTGATATATTTCAAAAGTTTTACGACGAGAAAGGTGTCGCAAAAGATAGCTTTCATTTCTCTCCAGTCACCGAAAAGTTTGTTTTAAATGAATTAAACAAGTTGAACATTTCGAAGAGTACCGGAATCGATATGATACCCGCCAGATTTTTGAAAGATGGAGCAAGGAACGTGTATGCTCCTTTAACTTACATAATCAATTTATCAATTCTGTCATCTTCATTTCCTGATGAAATGAAAATTGCAAAAGTAACACCGTTGCATAAGAAGAAAGAAAAAACCTATGTTGGTAATTATAGACCTATAAGTGTTTTAAGTGTGGTTTCAAAAATATTAGAAAAATCCGTGTATGTTCAAATAGAAAAATATTTTCAAGAAAATAAGTTAATCTATGCACTTCAATCAGGCTTTCGAAATGGATACTCAACTGATACATGTCTAATTCATCTATTAGACTTTGTTAGAAAGGAAGTTTCTCTAGGACGTTTTGTCGGAATGGTTCTACTCGACTTACAGAAGGCCTTTGATACTGTAAATCATGAAATTCTGTTAACGAAATTAGAAGTGATGGGTTTGGATTTAGTATGCATTAGATGGCTTAGGTCTTACTTGACTAATCGTCGTCAGGTGGTAACTATGCAGAATGTAATATCAGATTCACGACCTATAAAATGTGGGGTTCCGCAGGGGAGCATTTTAGGTCCTATTCTTTTCATGTGTTATATAAATGATATGTGTATTTGTGTTAAAAACTCAAAATTACTCCTATACGCCGATGATAGTGTGTTATTATTTTCTGATCCGAATCCTAAGGTAATTGAAGACAAATTAAGTGTAGAACTGTCAAATTGTGTCAAATGGATGACAGACAATAAGCTCAGTTTACATCTAGGGAAAACTGAAAGCATTTTGTTTTGTTCGAAAAGAAAATTAAAATATTCAGGTGACTTTAAGGTTATGATGAACAATCAAGTGATTGAAAGAAAGGAGTCTGTAAAATATCTGGGATTGACTTTAACGAGTGATCTTTCGTGGACAGATTTTGTAGACTCCGTTGCCAAAAAAGCTAATACACGCTTAAAATTTTTATATAGATATCAAGCTTGTTTGAATAGGAAGTCAAGGCGTACTTTATGTTTTGCTCTAATACAATGTCTATTTGATTACGCCAGTGCTGCTTGGTATTGCAGTCTGGGTAAAACCGATCAGAAAAAGTTAAAAATAATTCAAAATAAGATTGTAAGGTTTATTAATGGTTCAGGACCGAGGACTCACGTTGGGAACAATGAACTTGCGGAAGCAGGTCTCCTCCATATTGATCTAAGATCAAAACAATTAATTTTACATCATGTTCATAAGATCTATTATTCTAATGAAAATCACTACATAACCGACAATTTTTCTCGTGTGTCAAATACCCATGAACATGATACCAGGCATAGTCACCTTAATTTTGTTTTACCAAAACGCAACGGGCAAATCGGAAATTCTTTTTACTTCAATGGTATTCATTTTTGGAATTCTCTCCCAAAACATGTTAAAACGGTGCAAAATTTTACGCACTTCAAAAGTGTCTTAAAACAACATCTAAAGAACGAGTCCCTCGAACTCGAACATTGATTAATCAATAGTGTTGTAGGGTTTGTTCCCTCAGTTTTGATTCTCATTTGGTGCTTACGTGTTGCAAATTGTTTTGTTGTTATATATTTTGCGTGTATAGTTTTCATAATGATAATGCTTGGTCAAGTGTATAATTTGTATTCAGTATTCACGATTTAATCTTGTCGTATTTTTAATGTGCTTAATTATGTTCAAGGACCCCATTGGAAATAAGCCTTTTCGGCTTTCATGGGCTATCCTGTCATGATATGTCATGTATATTATCTGACGAATAAAATCAATCAATCAATCAATCTAATATTATAATGAATATTATGTCACTGATATACGATTGCATGTAAGTACACTATCGGAAACAGACACAGAGCAGGAGACTCAATGCCATTACTGAATCCAAATCTTATACACAATATATTTGATTTACAAAATATAAATAAAACATAAATGCCATGATGAAATTCATGAATTTTTCTTTTCCAATTATTTAATATACTCCTCAATTTCAAAGAGAATATACAAAGGTACATACAGTTTCCACTGATAACATAAAGTGAACAAGTGTTAGGATACCACTAAAGAAGCATAAGCTTGTGAGAGCTTAATATTTCTTATTCACTACAGAGAGATAATGGATTATTCGCCCAGAGACCCCAATCCTACCTCCGCTTCCCTCCGGTGATCACAATATCAGTACGATGAACAGAATCAGGGAGTATTCTAAAAACTGTTTTATCTCAAATATTGTATCTTCACCATTATAACAAAATTGGTATTCTGAAAATTGTTTTACATCTTTTGTTGTACCTTAATATCTCCAATGGTCATTACAACAAAACTTACAACATCTTCTGTTGTATCTCATCATCTCCGTATTTTTTGTATATTTTCGGTATAGATGCTCGAATAGTAAGATGGAGACTATGTGAATCAAAAACATAAATTTGAAAAATTGTGAAGCGCTAAGAGACATCGCCGATGTATTAGGCGCTATATAAAAGCGGAATATTATTATTATTCCTGTAATTGGACTATATCGTATCCGGACACCTACCCCCTGGACAACCATCCCCGGATAACCACCCCTAGGATAACCACCCTCCCGGACACCTACCCCCAGACAACTACCCCCTAGGGCAACCACCCCTGTAGAACAACTACCCCGGACAACTACCCCCTAGGACAATCACCCTCTAGGAAAACTACCCCCAGACAACTACTCCTTAGGACATACCCCCAGGAAAAATTACTCCCATAAAATGACGATTAACCCGATACCCTCTCCCCGGACAACTACCCCCTGGACAACCACCCCAGAATCCGGGGGTAGTTGTCCAGGGGGTAGTTGTCCGTGGGGTAATTGCCCGAGGGTGGTTGTCCTAGGGGTAGTTGTGGAGGGGGGGGGGGGTAGGCCTAGTTGTCCGGGGGATAGTTGTCCTAGACGTTGGTTGCCCTAGGGGGTAGTTGTCGGGGGGGGGGGTATTTGTCGTAGAGGGTGGTTGTCCTAGGGTGTAGTTAGTTGGGGGGGGGGGGTATTCATCCTAGAGGATAATTGTCCCCGGGGGTAGTCGTGCTAGAGGGTGGTTGCCCTAGGCCGAGGGGGTAGTTGTCCTAGAGGGTGGTTATCCGGGGGTGGTTGTCCAGGGGGTAGGTGTCCCAGAACCGGAGTATATATTTTATATGATTTCAATTTAGCACTCACCACTGACCAAACCATGGACATTCTAATTGCGTTGGAAATGTTTTTTTTAATTTATTATTATTATTTTTTTTTTAAATTTATTTATTTATTTATTTTATTGTTTATAGTTTATTTTTTATTTATTTATTTATTTATTTTTTCTTTTTTTTTGGGGGGGGGGGGTAGCTTGCCTTTTTAACTCATGATTGTCAAATGTAAGGGAGATGTCTACTCATCAGTTTGATAACAAACTGTTGCAGTGCCACATATCTGATGATAAATGAACTGTGGGTGATTGGGAGAAATCAGTTCTTATTACAGGTGTACCCAAACTTTTGGAGGGCAGTGTATATATATAGCTATTATGTTGTTATCGAGGCATCAATTTACAATTCACTAAAATTCAAAAGACATCTTCATTATATAATTAACGTAATCAATTACTTCAAAATTTTGGCTGCTGCACGTACGGTAGTTCTAAGCGATCCAATGTACCAACGAATAGACGATAATGCATATGTGTTTCATACATAGATGAAAGCCCCGTCTTATGAAGACCGTTGCGATCAATTTGAATCGATCGCAACTTAAAATTAATCGCAACTCCTATCTCTGAAGTTTACAGTTGCCATTAATAACTGTGTAAGTTGCGATTGAACTCTTTACAAGGCGGGGCCGTAATGTCGATAACACAGACAAAATTACACCCTCGTCTCCTGAAAACAAGAAAGACCTTTCTGGCACTCAAATGACAAATGTCCTACTCTATGCCCAATGCGCACCATACGTCATTTGCTGACGTAGGAATACGTCAACGACTGACGCAGTGTGATAATGACATCGTACAAAGAGTGAATGCCAAATAAACAGTGTAAACTTTGTTTAAATTAATGGCGTATGGGCTAATTGCCTTCACAGGCTTGATTAGCGCGTGTAATGACGCATCCTGTGCTTACTGGCATTCGTATGTTTTACGTCGTCATGGCTATGTCGGTTCGAACTAGCCGCAGACTATTCTCCGCTGAAACTTCGTCTGTACTTGACCATCTCTTCTGTCACATCAGCGTCGACATCCACAGTTCGGCCAGCTTCGAACATGCTCGCCATCTTTCGGGCGAGCGACGAACCTCGGTTTGGCCTATAGAGAGTGTAGAGCTTCTCCGGAACAGGAGCCGGACTTAATGGTTCCGGCGGGTCTTCGGGTGGTTCGGTGATCGGCTCCTCCACAGCCTTCTTTGGACTAGGCTTCGGCGGGGCTTCAGGGCGGTAGGTAAGCACTTCCTCGACGTCCTTGATAATCTCTCGAATGTTGTCCATGTCGACATCGATGTCTGGGAAATTAAATTTGAACATATTGGCGATCTCGATCCGCGTTTCCGGGATCTGGATGTTGACGGTGTCAAAGATTGGGATGTTGAACTCGATATTACGAATGGTTTCCCACATTGCATCGATCATCTCCTTGGTGATTTTAAGCCTAGTTTGTAGATTGAACCTGAGTGTGCAAACAAATGTATAGGCGAGTTCACAAATGTATAGTTTTAGATTAATTTGGATAAAAAATACAACATATAGCTTTTGTATTTTTATTATAATGACTTCTTCGCTGACGCTCATACCTGTCACGCTGTTAAGACTGAGACGCCAAAGTAACTACAACGTGAATGCATATCAGACACGAATTTCCACCTGGGTGGAAAGTGGTAAATATAGATTAATGTCATGCAAATGGACGTTAGAGCCGGGCTTGGATTCGAATCCTCAACCTTATGATTAAAAGTCAAGTGAATGAACCACTAAACCATGACACCACAAGTATGGTCATGTGGAGGTTTCCGACATGGTTAAGCACTAGTCTTCAATTTGCCAACAGGGGTTCCATTTTTTCCGACATGCAAAAGAAAAAAAAATCCCGAAACAACCACACACAAAAAAATAAAAACACGAATAGACATGCTCATTAATATTTTCGATTGGCCCTCAAATATCTACATATATATCCCAAATATGTCCGACTGAGAATTTTGAATGGGTATCACTGCCCCACATCCGCCTCGAGCTCCTCCCCGCCAGCGACGACTCTGTCTACATTGGAGTCCTGGGCCCCGTTGCATAAAAGTTACCATAAACGGTAACTTTGCCATCAGTGGTAACTCCCATGGAAACCTTGATTTTGATTGGCTGTTGAGTGATGTTACCATGGTAGTTATCATTGATAGCAGAGATACCATTGATGGTAAGTTTTATGAAACGGGGCCCTGGAATTCCGACTGCTAGGAATTCCTGTAAAAAGCGGTAAGGAGCCACTCTGAAATTACAGTAACGAACCTGTTCTGGCTTCCTGACTGCAATGAATTGCTGTAAAAAGAGATTACTGTACGCCCATTTTATTAGAGGAACGTGTTATTTTACGTAGGCTGTTGAAGAACAGGGAGTCCTCGCGTCCCGAGTGCCAGGAATACGGTAATAATGGTATTACAAGTATGACTGTAAAATATTACAGTGTTTTCATTAACAAGTTGTAAACAAAGAGCGGTGGTTTATAAGGCCCGGACGCGAACTTTTTTTCCTGTACCTTTGGGGCTATCCAATCTGAATATTCATGAAAGAGACTACAAGTATCGGACTTGTATTTTCTTACTCAGTTTTTGTAGTTGTTCGGATGTTATTCCATTACTATTATGGTTCAGTGGGTCTACATTGAAAACGAACGTACTTGACGGTGAGAAAGTCTTGTTTGAGCTGACGAAGATCATCGATGCCGATTGAATCTTCCTCGTCTGTCTTCTCGATTTTAGTCGTGTTGTATCGTTTGAGAATCTCTTTCAGTACTTTCTGTAGAGGAAGAACAAAGACGGCAATATTTTTTTTTCATCCTGCAGCAGTTAAACTAATATCAATTCTTTATGATCTGGTTATAAAACGCCTTCTGCGTGGTGTGCGTCAGAGTAAAGGCACAAATGACCATAGTAGCACACGAGGAGTCATTTCTACTGCGCTATTACCTAGGTTATGAAAGCAATAGGTGCCCGTGAAAGTATTTCATAGCAATGTTTGCACCATTCTAATGGTATTTTTTTAGTGATCTAAATGCCAGATGAGATCGATGAAAATTCAATATTTAATTATAAAATCCAGGCAAAGAAGAAATACACACAGGGAAAACGTCTGCATAGTTTAAACTATTCCGTGAATAATCGAATTAGTTTGGCAGGAATTTGGTAACTTGAATAGAGAAGATGCGCTTGAAATAACCAGGCAACGGGGTAAAAATTACCAGGGGATGTTTCACAAAGAGTTAAGTTTTACTTAAAGTCATGCGTAAGTGCCAATGCGCATACGGTATTAAACGCGTAATCTCATTGGTAGATTACTCAATAGTACGCGTCCCCTGGCCCTGGGGTGGTATTCTGAGCCTCATTTTATCTCTATTCTGAGACCACATATTATCTCGGATTTTATCTCTTATTTTATCTCAGTCTCCTACCTCTTGCGTGCCTATTCATGTTGTACGCATGATACGCACAGCTTTAAACGTTTACGCCATCATATTTGTGGGAAAGATAAAATAAAACTTAAAATAGGCTAGGGGCTATTTTATCTCTATTTTTGAGTGCAATATTTTTGGACAAGTATGGTGGTACTAGTGCGATCATATCAAGCAAAAATGTACTGAGTACTGACTATATTTCTCACGCAACATTCTCATATGATTATCGAATTATATTACAAGATTTTTGCCAACTAATATCACACTTGCAATAATGCTTGTGATGGTCCTCTAAATCATCGGAAAGTGCCTTCGCCATTTTCATGAAATCCGAGCAAAAAGGGCGTTTGCGCTTTGATGCACGCGTATTGAAAATTGTAAAAATAGCGCACTTGCGCTCTCTTGCCCCAGGGTATTTTATTTCACTGACTTAAAATCTCAGATTTTATCTGAGATAAAATGAATCTCAGAATACCGCCACTGAGCATGATCTGACCAATACGGCGATGCGTAGTATACAGCCCGTATACAACTAAGAATTTAAGTGCGACTGTTAGTCAAACTTAACTCTTTGTGAAACATCCCCCCCCCCCCCAGGTTTGTGTTGGCTACCGGTCAACCCGGAACTGGTATAGTTTAACCCTACGATAAAAACCTGCGTGTTGCCGGATCGCACTAACGCACGAACTCACAACCATGTATTAATATGTAAACAAATTTTTAGGCATTTTACTCCCAGTGTTAAAAAAATTTGTTTACAAATTAAAATTCCTTCCATCAAGCTTCTTCGTTTACTAACCATGTATTAATAGTTTTATAAAACGGGTCGGCAATATGATTATGAAGTCTATAATAATGGTTACGAACCCCATAGAAACGCCAAGAGTCGCAAAGTCATGGAGGCTACCATTTGCTTTCCTGGATGACATCACATAAGCGCAGCCAACAAAAGGCATGCGCGTTTCAGTGCGCGCATGTAATCCCTGAGCTAAAATGACAATTAAACTACGCGATTTCATTGCGTTTTAAGATTGCACGCACCAGAGGTACGCGTACGCGCAGCTCAGCCGTGATTTAGAGCCTTTTTGCCGTGCGTTAGTGCTTTTAGTGGTGTATTTGACCAATCAGGATGGCTAAATTCTTGAACCCGTTTTATAATGACAAATAAAATATATCACTTTGGCAGTTATATACATACATACCCTTGGATTGTCATCTTCCTTAGGTTTTTCCTCTATTTTCTAGGGATTGAAATGAAGAGAGAGAGAGAAAAAAAAAGAGTTTATTTGTCCCATAGCAGTTCAAATTTTGTAAAGGTCTAAATTAAGCAGCTTTTCCTCCTCAAATTGGCGCTAATTATTCCTATTTCCCATTCCTACATATGAAAAAAAATTAAAATGTATATTGAATGAACCAATATGAATGAAAATTGCTAAATTAGTACATGAAATTATTGATTATAATTTTCACACCGCGTTGCGAATTTGGAGACTTGAATGATTATGTATAATTAAATCGTTTTTATTCATGAACGGCACACAATGTACTGTATTAGAAATAGACTCAAAGGCCCGTATTCACAAAGAAAATATATGATTGGATCGGATTCCGTGCGCATGTACACTTAAAAAACCCAGGAGGGGGTTAAAACCATGGTTTAATTCGGGCCTAAATGATCTGTGATTTCTGATCATGTATAATGTGTAATTCCTAGCATTCTGGAACAAATGATAATCCAAATAGGTCTCTGACGGAACTGCTATGGGTTAAACTGATATAGAGATTTCATTTGAAACCTATATTCTTTCATTCAACGGCGGCCCTTTATTATGGAAAGTGGTATTTTGTTCTCTTTCCATGGCACTTACAAGAAATGTGTACAGAATTAAGATTGATTGAATTTAATAACCTACAATTAACATAATACAGAGTAGTGCAAACACACACATTGATTCTTATACTATCTAGTTGAATAAAATAATAAATGAGAAATCGAACAATTTATGAAGAAAACTTGAATTATTAAGATGCAAGGTTCTCACTTCAGGCTGTCGCTCTAGCGTCCTTGTGCATCCCGCGGTACAAAACGAACAGCATTTCTTGACGAATTGAATCAGGAAACCGGTTGTTGGTAGGAGGTTGAATGGGGGCGGTATAACGATATCACTTCGGATAAACCGCAGCCACATTTTGGTCCGTCCGAACTTCCACTCGGTATCAGAATTTTCCTGAATAAAAGCGTAATATATACAGTAAGGTTACGAGGATGACGTCATTTCACGATGTCACGATATTACTCATGCATATAATGTGGACTGATATTTTCGTCCGGTGTTTCGATACAAAATGGTTGCAAAGGAAATGTAACCGTTTTCATCCAACCCCAGTATTGCTGGCATCACTCGAAAGCACGCGTGGTACATAATCAATGCTTCAAGACAGTTCTTTACACAATGTAATCATAACTCAACTTCAGCTAAGATTTCAACAAACCTCGACAGAACTGAATCTCGAACTGAGCATAGCAACCAGGGTGTTGACCAAGACGAGAGCGACAACGAGATAGATAGCGACGGTCGCTACGTGTAGGACGTTGACCAGGGTTGCCTTATCGCCCCTCACGGCTGGATCGCCATAGCCGTTGAAAGACCACCAGAGGGTCAGCAACGCTATCGGTACGCTGTAAGCAAGTTTTGGAGAGAGGTAGTTGAGTACTATTTGACTTTTGGATACCGTTGAAAATCAATCCAAAAGTTGATGGAAAGCAATAATATAATGAATAGCGACAATGAAAATGGATTTCCTCCTAAATTACCCCTCAAGTTACAATGATATCTATGATATTAACTTCATCCGGAATTCTTATCTTATTCTTATCATCCTTGGTGAAAATGATCATTCGTTTACCCTTACTAAACGTGTATTATTTTGCTTAAACTTTCAGGAAATTTTCCTACATTTTTTTGTAATCCGACTATTCGCGTAATGTGTTTGAATATGTGGCAAATTTAGAAAAGCTATGGTAAGGTAATTTGAATTAAAATATGAATAGTAATAATGTTCTTATGGGTAGCCTCATTTACTAAAACTGCTCTTTCTGTGGGTCCTGGAATTATAATTACCCCAGCATTTGCCATGCATACACCTCCTACAAGGGTGTAACCACTGTAAAGAATTGAAACAAGGACCTCTCCTGTAAGAGTCAAGGGCCTTCATCAATAAATCATAGCAGGGGCGGCTCCAGGATTTTGTAAAAGGGGCTCAATAACCCTAAAATATATTACATGGGGGAAAAAAGAGTTAATCAAATGTTTTGCAAGTTGACTTAACACCTAAATGAGGGGAATACAATGCACAAAACCTATGACAAGCAAAGAAAGGGGGTCCGGACCCCGTGAACCCAAAGCCCTGGATCCGCCACTGCCCAGTGGTCCCTCTGACTTACTTTCGATATCCCTCCTCTGCCAATCCACATTCCATCATTTCACCGCATTCTGCTTCGTCAACTCTTGCCTGTTTTTCCAAAGTTGTCACAAAAATAAGGAGAGCAAATAATATATATATATATATATATATATATATATATATATATATATATAAGTAGAACACAGTAGAAATGTATTGATTGCCAACTGAAATTTATTAAATCCGAATTTTCGGGGGCCTCCCCCTTCTTCAGGGATATAAACTAACAATGCAAGATTATACAAATATATCCACGCTGAGATTGCGTTCGCTTAAAATAAACAACACCTTTGTTATTATTTGTATAATCTTGCATTGTTCGTTTACATCCCTGAAGAAGGGGGAGGCCCCTGAAAATTCGGATTTAATAAATTTCAGTTGGCAATCAATGCATTTCTACTGTGTTCTACTTGTTTAATAATTTTGCCAATACGTGGACTGTAATCATCATATATATAATATAACACTATCATATCCTTCGACCCGATTACGTCTTAATAGAATATCACAATACTTTGAACATTGTTCAAAGGGTGTCTCTCGGGGAGGGTGTTGGGTGTCAGCATTTTCTGTGTTTTTTTAGAGCAGTTTCGATCACACAATTTACCTTAACCCAGTCCCCCATTCAGTATGGTCCAGTGACGCCACTGATCATTGAAATATTGTATTGTATGGTTCCTGTATGGTTAGGTTATATGACTGAACATACGACAGCTGAAAATGACGTGGAAATGAAAATAAGTTTAATAGAAGAGAAATAATTCAGATGCGATACTTCGTTTCATGAACAATATTTGTCGCAATTGAAATATCAGTTTCCTTCAAATCTATATGTAGGCTGCTTTCCAGTTTCCTGAACTTTTGGAGTGACCGGTCATCTTTGAGCAAATTTATGGATGGAATTCACCTCAGCTGTTGGTAAGTCGGACGAGACTTCTGGCCAGAGTTTTGGGGTTGCCAAGAACAATTTTCTTTTAAACAGTAGGATTAATCTGGAAGTTGTCTATGAAAGGCATTTTTATCTCCATCTAAAACTTAGGCCATAACAGATTATACAAGCAACGAGTAAGAACTTGAAGAGGATGAAGTAAATATAAGATTTAAAAAAAAGTACAATTTTCTGATAAAATAAACTTTTAAAATTTATTCTAACCTAGGGCACATAAAGATTATGCAAACCGAGAACAAAGGTGAGAAGGAAGACAGATTTGAACATGTCGCATACAGTACTAAAGTAGTTCAAACAAGTCATTTTTTAATTAACCTATTCTTACCAAAAGCACATTATGGAAAATGCAAACCGGAGCGATGGAGAAAAGGAAGAAGTTATCTTAGATTTGAATGCATTAATTTAGTACTCGAGTGATACCTGGGGCACATGAGAGTTATGCAAGCCTATTATAGGGCGAAGGGAAGGAGAAGATTCAAAGCATAATATTTGAATACATTAAAATGGTCTGTTCAAACCGACCTTTATATTTTATCCTTACCTGGGGCTCATACAGATTATGTAAACCGAGAGCGAAGGCAAGGAGGAAAATGGCGTATACCATGAGAAAAGTGATGATGTCACGAACAGCGCCAACTGTTGACTCCCAGATGGCGTACATGTCGTGGTATGAGTTAAGAACCGTGTTGAAAGCTCGTAGTACAGTTAAGAGGACCGCAAGACCTGTCCAAGGGTGCGTTAAATACATTTTTAGGTATGGATAATGGATAAATTGTTTATTTTATTAACCGATCTAAATGTATATGCCTTTAAATTATTCACTGCAATGGCTTAAAATTTTCATTGCTCGTGTAGCTAGTCACACGACAACATTATGTTATAGATCGGGATATCCCAGCAGACCGACAGACCACGAAACCGATGGCCCATGAGACTGACACTAGTGAGCTTTCGAATGTGTGGACTTTAACGCCGTCTTAGATTTTCCCAGCTACAATGGACTGCTTTGTGTTAGCTGCATACCGCGCTTTGTGCAAGAACGGCTCACCCATCCACTGGTTTCTCCCTCGTCCACTAATCAGATCGAGAACGCGTCAAACATGGTTTTGCCGTCTTCTCTAAAACGTGAACCTCGCTTCACCCATAGTTAGCTTCATGCTTCACCTACTTTGTATGCAGTCAACATAAAGTAGTCCATTGTCGCTGGGATGATCTAAGACGGCGTTCCAGTTGACATATCCGAAAACTCCTTAATGTCAGTTTAGTGAACCCTCAGCTAAGTTGTCAGAAGGCCCATGTGACTCGACGGCTGACAGTCTCGCAAGCCTCCTGGCAACTTTTTTGAGGACGATAATGGTCATGGGAGCTGTAGGTCCCGTGTGATGTCGGTCGCTTGTGCTGTAGTCATGTAAAGCACGTTCTGAAAGTATATCTCTGCTTCTGCTTTATTCTCCAATGCTTTTTTTAAATATAACTTTTTGTTTAAATCCTACTCACCAAACATGGCATATAACACGATTTGAGGATCATTCCATTCTGACGAGACAATCCGCTCGAGCCGATCGAACTCCGTGAAATTTGACACCTCTGACGTCAAAGAAATATTCCTCACCGTCGCGACCCTTTCATTGTGACGTTGTTGTGAACGCGTTACGTAAACGTCCTAAATGTGAAGAAAATAATAGAAACGGGATGTTGCTCAAGGCAATGGATTGGATGGAAATGACGTATTTTTCTTGATTGTTCTATTTAGTCTAGGACTTGTATAAATAATTAGTGCTCTTTAATAAGCTCCAGGAGGACAACATAAGTGCGTGTTTCTCCTTACCCCTTGAAACACAATTTATCTGTCAAATATGCCACGATAATCATTAGATAAATAGAGATATTCCTAGGTGGAGGATAAATCCTCTTATGATCAATACGAGAGAGGTAAATGGTGGGAGAAATTACAGAGAAGCAGAACAGAAAGTATAGCGCGAGAAAACTAGAAGAGGAATAAAATAGATTACCCTCGTATAAGTCCAAGAAAAACATAAAATACACAACATAAAGAAGCAAAAGAAAGGAAAGGATGGGGGTGGGAAATGCAGAGAAGTTAAAAAAAAGAGTTATATTAAAGGTCCACTGCAACACCAATGCAAGTTGATTTCTGTAGATGTGCATGACTGCATACAACTCATATTTTGTTATTCAAAAATCTAAATATTTTTCATAGATTTTAAATATTTTTGAAAGCATTTTCACAAACATGCTAAGCTCCACCCTAAAAAATAATGCTCCAGATCTCATTCCTGCAGTGACATCATCTGTCAATCATTAGTGAGCTAAGGAAAGACAGTGGTATGTAGCTTTGGCAGAGATGACCATCTGTTCTAATAGACCATACAATGCCTACAGAGTATAGTTGCTATGTCAGACATGCTGTAGCATCACCAGGAAAAAAATGGTACTGAGGAGGTATTGTGTGTGTGTAATTGGGTTTTTACAGACGTATATCTATCAGATATGATTATTTACGTCTGGGACCGACCTTTAACGTCACCATCCGAAAGACGTAAAATTGTTCGAAAGCATGCAATTTTATTGTGAGCATGTGTTGAGCTGGGGGAAGTTACATTCCACTGTCTATTGTAGAACGTTAGCATGGTTAGTGTAGCTGACTGATGATTGACAGATGATGTCATTGCAGAAATGAGATCTGGAGCTTTTTTTAGGGTGGAGCTTAGGAGGTTGGAATAAATATTCAAAAAATAATTTAAAATCTATGCAACATATTTAAATGTTTTGAATAACAGCATATTAGTTGTATGCATCCCTGCACATCAGCAAAAAAAAAAATGCATTTGGGTTGCATTTGGTTGCAGGGGCCCTTTAAGGCAAACAAGGCAGAAGATGAAATGAGAATTGAAAAGAATGAGGTGTAGAGACTAGAATAGGATGAAGACGAAGGAGATAAATATCAACAATATGGGAGGCATCCATAGAAAGAAAAAGAAAAAGAAAAGTGAAAAGATGTATAACAAGAAGGAGAACAAATGAGATGCAAATAAAAATGAGAGAGGTTAATAAAGATAAACAAAACAAATAGGATAACAGGAACGAGTAAAAAAGGAAGAAACAGAAAAAGTTGCAAAATTAAGGAATAAATATATTAACAAAGATGTCTTTTTAACGGAAAAGATACAGAGGAGAGGGGAGAAATAGAAGATTAATGTGCAGAGGATATATTAATCAAGGTGCAGAGGATATATTAATCAAGGTGCAGAGGATATATTAATCAAGGTGAAGATCAATAATTGATTTAAAAAATCACTTACCTGAAGGGTATCAATAAATTTACTCATGGCTACAGCAAAGCTTAGGAGAACCACGATCGATTCTAGTATATTCATACCGTAACCAAGAAAATCTCCAATGCCGTATTGCATGATATCACAAATATGCTTCCAACACAGTGCTACAAATTGAAACACATTTTATTCAAATTAGATTATCTTCTAAGACGTTTCTTTACCTGAATGTCGAATTATGAGCATTTTATTATATTTTCCCTTTTCTTAAAGTCATATGAAAAGCATTATGATTTTGTTTTATTCTGAGAAAAGTACGTCTTGGACAATAACCATGAACAACTACATGTAACACAAATATAACTAAGGGCTGGTCGGAACTCACCAGTAACAATAAGGATAACAAGATTGTCAATACGGTACACCGTATGTTGTATTTGCTTGTGACTATATGCTCGTTCATGTTAAAGGGATACGCCACCAGACGACTGTGGGAGAGTCAGGAGTGCGTAAGCCCCATGCACTCGTACAAAGTTTGTGCGTCGAACGCGTCCGTCGGACTACTGGGATTATATTTCGGACTGCACGAAGCCGACCGAATCTCGCACAAGAGCTCGAGCTCTGGCGGAGAGTGCATGTTGCGCAGCTACTAGTCTGTCCGAAGCCTGTGCCGCACGGTGCAACGGCATGATCAGGTAACGATCACGGTGCCCCCTCGCGGCCACAATCTGCGAATGAGTATCCCTTTAAAAGTGAAATATATCGCTATCGTTATCGTCATCGTAATCGGCACTGTCTGACCAGCCCTTTGCTCCCTATATAACGGACATAATATGACAACTGTCTTTAAGGGTAATAACCGGACAGCTATCCTTGACAGCTACATCCTGCTATTGTGGTATAGAGTAAGTGGTGGGGGAGGCGGGTAATTACCGGGATACGATAAATTTGGACTTGGGTTTGATTTGATTGATTAGGATTTGATTTTGATTTTGATTCTGATCATGCTGATTGGACTGGATTTGATTTTGATTTTAATTTTTGATATAGATTTTTATTTTGATTTTTAAAATAGATTTTGATTGGACTGGGTTTTATTTTGATTTTGATTTTGACTTTAATTTTGTTTTTAATTTTGATTTCGATTTAAATGTTGATTTTGTATTTGATTGGACTGGATTTGATTTGATTTGATTTGATCTAATTTGATTTGATTGAGCTGGACTGGACTGTATTTAATTTATTTTGATTTGATTTGATTTGGATATGATCTGATTTACTTACCAACACAAATGATCACAATGAAGACTGTGATGATATTGATTGACCTGCTATCGTTTGTGAAAGACGCCGCTGCATAGACGCCAAAGAGGGCCAGATCAGATCCAAAGAACATGCACAACTTGATGTGTCTGAAGGGAAAGAGAGAGAGAGAGAGAGGGAGAGAGAAATCAAATCGAAACATTTCAATTTTCCTACAATTCATTTGAATATGGAGCAGAAAGATATATCAAGTGTGATTTGCTTTTTGTTTCAGCATCGTACCATACTATATCACACACACTATATGGACACACACACACACACGGGCGCGCGCACGCACACACCCACACACAAAATCAAAGTGGACGAAAAGTAAAATGAACACATAGCTTTGTGCAAACTTTATCAAACATTGAAACCATAATAGAGGTGCTTTCTTTGACATGATATAATTGAGTCTTTACATTAACCCCCCCCCCCCCCCGTAGACCTGCAAACTTTACCGTTGTAAACTCCAACTAAATAATTCACTGCTTTAAATGCGGAGTACCAAATGTACCTAGATTCCGTGAAAAATACCCTAATTTTGTTACTAAATGAAGAAAAAGTCATGGGATTATGAAATCATATCATAATATGATTTTTTTTTTCATTTCATGACAAAATTACAGTAATTTGTATGTTGTAAAAAGTGGCACCCCATAGATCAATGACCGAAGTTAAACCGGATCTAACCCGGTCCACCTGAGTTATAAAGACGGGCCTCGGATCTTTTGGAAGATTAAAGACCATGGGGATGCTTACGGTATAGCCAAAAAGGCTTTCAGGCGAGGATGCTGTACGAGAATATATGCCAGACATATGAAAGGATAAGCAAAGATGGAGAGAAGACTGATGAAGCTAAACATGGAGGACTGGACATCAAGGCTGCGGTAAAAGTTGTTCGACATAATCGTCTGTGTGTAGGCGTGTGCTACAAACTGCAGAGGAAGAAATATGCCGGAAATAATTTTTGATTTTGAACTGAACTGAACTGAACTGAAAAAAATTAGTAGTAGTAGTCGTAGTCGTAGTCGTAGTAGTAGCAGTTGGAGTAGCAGTAGTAGTAGTAGTAGTAGTTGTAGTAGTAGTAATAGCAGTAGTAGTAGTAGTAATAGTGTAGATGTAGTAGTAGAAGTAATAGCAGTAGTAGTAGTAGAGTAGAAGTATTCATATTGATAGTAGTAGTATTATCAATATGATTATTATTATATTATCATCATCATCACTATCATCATAATAATTATTATTATCATTACTGACTATATACTACGGCAGTTTGCTTTGATGAAGATTCATTAAAAAACCCTTTACTGTAAAAAAGAGAAATTTGAACACTTACAGCTTTTTGATCAAAATCAACTGCTGTCTTCACCTGCGAGACAGCATGGACTACTTCCGGGTTATCACTCTGCCTGAAAAGTGTTCCAAGCTGGAAAAAAAAAATCATTGACGCAATCTATAACGTATCTCCTTGTGAGAAAAAACCCCGACATCATATAGTGCAAAAACATAGCAAACTAGAAAGGCCGTCAAAGGCGGCAGACCCACGCCTTAGCGGCGCTATTATTCTTGAAACTGCAGAAATAGATATATTTTTACTGGTTGGTTCCCCTGTCGTGTATTAAAAAAAGTAAACCCAATATAGGTTTTGTTTTGTTGCGATTTTTTTTGTAAGCAGTAGCCATTCAAAGGGGATAAGAAGAGGCACATATCCCCCCAATAAATTTTGCCATATCCAGGTCATAGCTTTGTGTGTCCCCACCCTTGAAAAAATTCTTCTGAAAAAGATATTTTATTATTGAAACATCCCTCCCCGAAAAGGAATTGATTAGACATGTCACAGAGCGTGGCGTGGTGAGGAAAAAAATGTTAGCAATTTGCATTCAGTGTTCAGTCATGTCAGTGTTAGTAAATGTATTCATGTTCTATCTTTACATTGCAATTGGGTTTTTTTTTTTTTTCATCGGGCTTGGATAAAATAAATATGACGACAAAATAAGTTGGATCTCGACTTCAAAATGACATGCATGCGAGGCACAGAGCTTACTCACTCAGCTCAGTCACCACCCATCAACAAAGTCAAAAGTGTATAACTGGCGTACATTCGGCGAACCTCAGCCACCAAATTTTGCAAATCCACACGAATTAAAAAAAAAATACATACAGTTTTTGTATATATTTTACAACTACGAAATCCACTCAAACAGACATAAATGAGTTATAAACTAACTCAAATCTCAAATGACAGGACCGTTATAACCCAAAGAAAAAAGTTCAATCCTACCACAGTCAGCTCACCCACAGGCACTCCCTAGCCCGACCAGACGCCGTCACTTCGCGACAGCGCTGTGTATAGTTATGTACGTACAGGTACACAGCCCACTCACTCAGATCAACACACGCGAACACTCGCGAGTGCGATCTATAGACTCACTCACGTCAAACAAACTCACCAGATTTTCACCGAAAACAATTAAAATCACGTACTACACGTCCACCAAGATAAAATAAATCACAAAAACTTCCACAACAAAGTGGAAAGAACGGGGAAAATAAACCGAAATGCACAGAAGATAAGAAATAGAGGAGAAATTAGACGTGCTAGGCCTAGGCCCTAGGGTAGCCTGAATCTAAATAAATGAAGTTGTCGATAAAAAAAGGTAGCGCGCGATAGCTACTTTCGATTTTGCAGTAGTACAGTTCAAACGCGCGAAAAATCCCTTGTTGCTGGGATACGTTGGCTTTGAATATTCATTGCAGGCTCGTACGGATTTGAAGTGAAATGGCAAATAATGGGTGTTCTGAAATTCATAAACCTGAAATAGATTTTTGGTGAGACGAAGTAATGAGTGTTTTGACTGGCCAAAATATTTATGCATCGGCAGGCGAAGTTTGGGGTCATCAAATTTTCTAGTTTCTTTCCTGTCACTATCTGAACTGAAGTTCCTATACTTTACTACAGGGTCAAAACTTCAAGGTCACACAGAATTTGCAGGGGTCAACAAATCATCACCAAAATCCAATCGATTCTTTCCTGTCACTTTCTGAACATTCCCTGAAAATTTGGTGCAAATCCGTTCACCCGTTCTCTCGTTATCTTGTACACAATCAAACAAACACACAAACAAACAAACAAACAAACAAACTAGAAAGGCCGTCAAAGGCGGCAGACCCACGCCTTAACCCAATAGGTTTTGTTTTGTTGCGATTATTTTTGTAAGCAGTAGCCATTCAAAGGGGATAACAAGAGGCACATCTCCCCCCCTCCCAATAAATTTTGCCATATCCAGTCATAGCTTTGTGTGTCCCCACCCTTGAAAAAATTCTTCTGAAAAAGATATTTTATTATTGAAACATCCCTCCCCTAAAAGTAATTGATTAGACATGTCAGAGAGCGTGGCGTGGTGAGGAAAAAAATGTTAGCAATTTATATTCAGTGTTCAGTCCAAGGCCGTACGCAGAATTTTTTTTCCTGGGGGGGGGGGGGGGCAAGATGATCGCTTTCAAAGGAACCCATAACTTGAAGTCTAAAACCCGATTAAAAAAAAAGTATGATTTTGAAATTTCTGGGGGGGGGGGGCAGGGGGGGGGGGGGCAACTGCCCCCCCCCCTCCCCGCTGCGTACGGCCTTGGTTCAGTCATGTCAGTGTTAGTAAATGTATTCATGTTCTATCTTTACATTGCAATTCGGATTGTTGTTTTTTTTTTCATCGGGCTTGGATAAAATAAATATGACGACAAAAGAAGTTGGATCTCGACTTGAAAATGACGTGCATGCGAGGCACAGAGCTTACTCACTCAGTACTACAGTCAGCCGGCCGCCCAGGCACTTCGCGACAGTGCTGTGTATAGTTATGTACGTACACTACAGCTACTCAGCCACTCACTCAGATCAACACACGCGAACACTCGCGAGTGCGATAGACTCACTCACGTCGAACAAACGCACCAGATTTTCACCGAAAACAATTAAAATCACGTACTACACGTCCACCAGGATAAAATAAATCACAAAAACTTCCACAACAAAGTGGAAAGAACCGGGGAAAATAAACAGAAATGCACAGAAGATAAGAAATATGAGAAATTAGACGTGCTAGGCTATACGTATACCGTATACCTAGCCGCTTTCGATTTCGCAACGAGAGTTCAAGCGCGAAAAATCCCTTGTTGCTGGGATACGTTGGCTTTGAATATTCATTGCAGGCTCGTGCGGATTTGAAGTGAAATAGCAAATAATGGGTCTAAAAGTCTTCTAAAATTCATAAACCTGAAATAGATTTTTGGTGAGACGAAGTAATGAGTGTTTTGATTGACCAAAATATTTCTGCATCGGCAGGCGAAGTTTGGGGTCATCAAACTTTCTAGTTTCTATCCTGTCACTCTCTGAACTGAAGTTCCTATACTTTACTACAGGGTCAAAAGTTCAAGGTCACACAGAATTTGCAGGGGTCAACCAATCATCACCAAAATCTAATCGATTCTTTCCTGTCACTTTCTGAACATTCCCTGAAAATTTGGTGCAAATCCGTTCACCCGTTCTCTTGTTATCTTGTACACAAACAAACAAACAAACAAACAAACATACAAACAAACAAACAAACAAACAAACAAACAAACAAACAAAAACAAACATACGGAACCCTTTACATAACCCTGCCGATTTCATCGGCGTGGTAACAAACATACGGAGCCCTTTACATAACGCTGCCGATTTCATCGGCGTGGGTAAATTAAATGACGACCCTCGATGAAGAAAGTGTGCATATATAATTACTTCGTAAGAGTTTGCGACGTAGTCGAGGAGGGAAGCAGCAAACTGTTCGACCTGGTTAGCGAGATCGTAGAATTCCTTGTTGACCGCCTCCCACGTCCCTGCGATTTTCCTTAGCCTGCCGGTGAGCTTGAAGGCGTTGCTGAGGGCGTTGGAGTGCGCCAAGCCAAGGTATGCCGGACTCGACAGCGCCCTGTGTGTTATGATAATACTAATATGCTAACAATATTTCATTGCTGGTAGGTTTTAATGTTGTTGACAAACAAGTGATAAACAAGAACTGACGAGGCATATTCTTAATAAAACAAAAGACAAACATATTTGCAGTGTTCAATATGTTTATGTCTTTATCCACCTCCCGTTTTCGTGTACACTAAAAAAACACCAAATGAATAGATAGGTTAAATGAATGACTGAATGAATGAATAAAAATACATTTAAAAACATGATAATTTATAAACGTATTTAGTATTCATTATGTGAATGACGCACGTAAAGAATTGTAATTCTTGCGCTAACCTGGAACTTGATAGTACCAAAGCTTTAAAATATATATTTAAAACATCAGGCCCCCGTTGCATAAAACTTACCATTAATGGTAACTCTGCTATCAATGGTAACTACCATGGTAACATCACTAATATAAGCAGCCAATCAAAATCTAGGTTTCCATTGGAGGTACTATTGATGGCAAAGTTACCGTTAATGATAAGTTTTATGCAACGGGGCCCAGATGGTGTAAAAACTTAATCGTAAGTGATGAAGTCATAAACGTAAAGATTACATTTGTTTAAGGGCAATGTGTAAAAACTAGATAAAAGAAAATACAGAGTTCTGATTTACCTGTAAATATCTAAATACTCGACAACCTGAGATAGGGTGGCCTCAGCTAGACCCTCCAGTTTCGGTTCTCGGATCCTCTCTGCTCCAGCTTTGAGTAAAAGCTGGAAATGTATTACGTCGTGGTGAAAAAATAATTTTTTTGAAGAAAAGAAATTCAATGAAGGAGTGTGGAATTTTATTGGACGGTTTGAATATTGTAAAGACCAAAATTTAGGATACCATATGGGACATTATCGTTGGTGCGTGTATTTTCTCCATTTCTAAATTTGCTAATTTGTCAACATGATCAATAATTTACCCTAAATCCATGAAATCTGCAACTAATATTTAGTGGTTTGGGGAAAATAATACATAGTTTTAAAATATGTTGATAATTGTCTTCTTGTGCCCGTTGCACACTAGGGACGATTTCGATTACTTTACAAGGCTACCTGCGCTAATCAAGCCTATGAAGGGCTTTCGTGCATACACCAGTAATTCAAAGCAATATTTCTTCTGTTTTGTTCACTTTTTTGTATGATATCACTCTAATGTGATGCGTCACAGGGACTCCCAGTCGCAGACGCATACGTACGCCATCCAATGACACCGAGTGTGAGCCGGGCTTAAAGTGAGTCTAATTTCTTTTTTACCTGGACGATGACGAAGTTGTTTCGAATGGCAGCCATCTTGAGCGGAGTCATTGCTTTGGGGAAGTCATCATTGTCGCTGCGACATTCAGTAATGTTTCGTCTCTCCTGAAAATAAATCAAAAATTGAGAACAGAGTGGAACAGAGTGGAATAAGAGTAATTGAACGTCGTTAATCAGTTTTACTGAAATCATTGTATGAATGGTGTTGTCGCTCTTGAATCTAGCGTCTCGTTTTCTCAGGTGGTGTTTATATCATGAAATCTTCCAAACTTCTAATGCTTATTTTGATTCAAGGAGTGAGTATAGCGCATGGCACTTCTTAGCTTGTCGAGACAGCCCATACATCATGGTGAGCGATGTATTATCTTTGCTATCATTTTATGTGTAATCAGCCTGATTGGAAGTGCATCACGAAACTTCTGAACAGTGAAGTGACGATTTTTAAATCGAGCTCACAAAAATCATTCAAAAATGATTACCTATAAAAACGCACAGCCAAAATCATCGCCTGAATACATTTACATTTCCTGTACCTGAATTTTCTAATAATCCCAAGCTTCTGTCCTATTTGTTTTTCTTTCACACTCTCCCCATTCCCATACCCTATCTTTTTAAACAATATATCGGGGTCACATGCCCCCTCCCTACTTGCCTCGGGTAGCATGGGGACGTGGAAACGACGTCCTCGAGACAATTTTTTCCCCTTACCCTATCAGAAAGTTTCTTGGCATGCTTGATGATGATCTTGACCGCCTCTTCGAAAGATGCGGCGCATGCCCGGAGCAGAGCATCACCGAGTGGGACGTTGTAGCGAAGCAATGTTATAATGATAGCTGATGGCAAACAACAATAAAATAAGAACATTATTAAAAGAAAAGCCCTGTTAAAAGATAACATCAATTTCTCTCATAACAGAATTGAAGACGAACATGATCGAGGAATATCTTTATAATTATGATAACACCACAACATCTAAGCACAATTCTAATCGGGTTTAGTTTAATTTTCGTTTTGCAGTCTATTATGTTGGTTTATGATCTTATGTCCGTTTGTTTTGTTATCAATACGCCTACATACATTGAATTAAGATTTTTGATTGTCAAAATTATGTTGACCTGGGAATAAACAACCGATTAGAATTCAACTAATTAAAGCAAGTTATGCATTCACTCCTTTCTTTCTTTTTTTAAAAGAACTATTCTCTGTCTCCCCCTCCTTTTCTCTCCTTTTTCATTTTCTACTTTATCTCCCTCTCAACCTACCCTTCTTATTATTTTCTTTCTTTCTCTCTCCCACCATTCACTCCTCTCAACGCGATGGCTCAGGATGAGGCGCGAGGAGGTTCCATGGTTCAGTGGTATATAGAGCAGTGGTCTCGTAACTGGGATGACCCGGGTTCGAAACCAATTTGATGCGCTAGTGCTCTTTGGTACGGCATTAATCCTCATTACCAAGTCCCTTGGAAATGACATAAAGCCGTCGTTCCCCTGGTTACTTACTTACAAGCATAACCATGCTCTCTTAGCTGTGAGGTAAAATAAACAATGAAACCACCAGCAACCTCAAATTGCACACATTTTCCTTCCACTCCAGAGTGGACAGTGGACATATGTATGTTCATAAAATGTTTCGTATCTCTTTGTCTCTCTCTCTCCCTTTCTCTCTCTCCCTCCCTCTGTCGCTACATCTTCTTACACTCTGCATATCTATATACTTCTCTCTCACACTCCAACACACCACACCCTACCTGTACAGATGATTGTATTCTCCCAAACACCTCAAAATCACATTCTTTGTGAAGAACGGGATATAGCCCAGGAAGGACACCATTAATTTTATGCCCACTGGCTTATTGTAGACATAATTGAATACGGTTATCTGCATGTGGCATTATAACACTAGATTTCGTGGTGATTAGGAATACTCCGAGCAGTTCGAAGGAAAAATGGTTGCAGATCATGGCACATATACAAAAGTGGGAAAAAAAAGAAAAGAAAGGACAGTGGTTCGAGGCCGAACAATGATTGCTCAACAAGTAACAGTAGAAGAAATAAAACCCTTCACATTTAATTCGATCAGAGCAGTCTTGTTTTATATAGGAAATAGCTAGTATCTGTAAAATACAAATTAAGCAAAACGATTATTCTCTTAATTGTTAATGCGGACTTTATATAAATGAACATTTCGATTCCGGTTTCCAAATTTGTTTCGTTTGAATTTTTTATACGTCAGTATCCGTTTGTACATAAATAGTTTATACCAAATAATGGTAATTGTGAACAGTTTAAAAGGGGGGGGGGGGGGGGTGAAAGGCAACAGATATTAGCCTATAATCATGTATATAATTGTCAGCGTATTACATATATCTTGAAGTTACTCCTTACTGAGTAATCAAACAGGAGTATTTTCAAGATATTTTGAACAGGCTGACAATTTTCCACATGATTAATGTTTGTCGAGATTCATTCTCTTAAACCAACCTGCGATCAATAATGCTTTGGGTTGCTTTTGCGTTACACCCCCCCCCCCCTGCAAAAATGATTTTAGCAAATGAAAATAATATTATAACATTCAGAAGTGTCATTATAATACTCACGCATCATCATAATTCACACAAGTTTTCTTATATTCGATAATCACAAATCTCTATTACATTCCTTCCGAATACAGTATCTTGATAAAATGAATGATACAATCCATAAAAAGTGAATAATTTGATAAATAAACCGAGGAATTATGACTCACGTGCAAACCCTTCGCTGATTGCATGTGAGTACGTGTTCACACCATCTTCATCTCTTATGTCCAAGCTAGACGTACTGGTCGATATTTCTCTTAATATATCGTCCACCTATAGATCCAAAATGATTATTTAGGCAAAATTAATAATTATTCATAAGTGCCTGATTGTTTTATAATCATATATAAAGATCGTGGAGAAGGTTTACGGTTCACCGTGTGGTTAGCCCTGAAAAGGACTATTGAGTAAGAAGAAGAAAGTGGAGAAAAGTTGAGAGGAGAAGAAATCGAAAGGCGAGATAGAAAATTCAGAGAGTGCAGAAGTAATCTTTCTTGAAAGTGTGAAGTCCTGAAAAGGACTGTAAACCAGATGAGAAGGCAAGATCGTATAACAGAATACTGTAATGTTGTAAATATACATATCTGTCTTCACATGCGATAAAGATTCAGGTAGACTGGCCTAGGTGGATATAGGATGACTTACAAATAGTTATCATACTTCATTTCAGTAAATGTAAAACTTGTAAACTTAAATATCTATGATTTGTCTTATTTTCTTGTAAACAAGTTAAACAATTCTCAGAGAAATACATTTGGTGGTGATGATGCATACTCATGTACGACTCTAAACATTCAACTAGTTAAGAAGATGAAGAAAGCTGATTTTAAAGATGTGTGTAATATTCTACATTAAATTGTGTGCAAATAATTTCATGAAATGTCAATAAACAATGCATAAAATTCGTTCGTAATCCAATTTTCTTTATTTCGAAGATTTTACAGCAACCAATGGCAATTAAAGGCTAGTCGCTAGGCCGTGACAAGAAATCGCGGAACATGAATTTCTGTAAATATTTTACAATACCGACTGATATTCTGAAATAGGAGATCATTGTTAAACATCTTTCTATATCTTTCCATGAATGCCCACTATCAAAATGAGTTGATTATTATGACACTATAATAAACATGTCTGGAACGCATTACTGAAAAAAGTATTTCCTTTGTTTTGATTTGTTATTTTTACTGTTATCAATGTACCATCTCACAACCCAGTGATAGGGTCGTTACCTTTATTAGATCGCCCTCGTCGATTGCAGCAAATAGCTTTTGCTCGACCACCCTGGCCTTGAGCGCCTCCTCTTCTGACGTTAAGAACACGGCATCGTCCTCGGTCTGCGATGGCAGCTGATCTTGACTGGTTTTCCTCTCGGTAGTCATTGTCGAGTTCAAATATCCTTTACCACGATGTTGATGGTGATCATAACAGATACAATATTATCAACGATGCCAATTCATATGTATTTTTAATGTAGCGCTCATGTTTTTGATGTGGTCAATGTCAATAAAAAATCATTCTCTTGAACCCCCCCAGCATTATGAATAACTTTCGCAGTAACATAGTCATGTGCATTTAACGTCATATAGATGATTCACCTTTAAAAAAAATCAACATCACTTTACTGATCAAACTTGCACAAAAATAGACATAATATAGCCCAGGCCAAAACGAATTTACTGGTAGATGCATGGCGTTAAAAAAAAGAAGACAAAAAAGACAATTCATTCCGTGTTGTTAATACTGTATCTACTTATTAAGCATCCCTGCCGGAAAGAACACAGTGTCCCACAGTGTGTTCACATAATCTACTCTGTGAAGATGTGATTCACAATGTTAAAACGCTCGAATTTAACAGTGCGAAGAATAATAGGGTTAGGGTTAGTGATGATTTACTGATGATTTCACACTGTGAATTTTATCGCTGAAAGGGTGAAGATGTGATTCACAATGTTACAACGCTCGAAATTTAACAGTATGAAGATGATTGAACACTGCGTTCATACTGTGTTTCACACTGTGACCACACTCTCACTTTTTTATTTCCGACAGGGCTAACATGATTATGTTTCTTCTAAATATACAACTTTCAATCAATATCTCACATGTTTATATGAGCTTAATGTTTATATGTACAAAGAGAAGACGCAGTCAACGCAAATATATCTGGGGAGCGTTTCATCAAGCGTTTTGTTAGTGATTTTTACCGACAACTGTTATAAGCTACTGAAATCCTAGCATCTAATTGGCTGAGAGCAAATTTGCCGGTGAAAATCACTGACAAAACACTTGATGAAACGCTCCCCTGATGCCGCAATATATATTGAAAGTAAACATATCAATCAATCATCATATAAAGATTACTAGTACCTAATACAAGAAATAACTATTTATTTGATAATAATCTATGCTTAGTATACATTTTAGTTATCTTTTTATTGATTATTGACGGATGCTTTAAAGCGATATCGCCTTGCAAATTCATTAATGTGATTTAGGATGAGGATTTCGTTACATCAATGGCGAAAAATGCCATTTTTAATACTTATTATGAACAAAAGTTTTTAAAACTAACCTTTAAAACATCGTATACAGCTAGAGCCTATTCCAGGTTAACGTTGTTATTACGTGACAGCATGTCTGGAATATATAATGAAGCAAGCAAGAATGTGGAACTACGCCACACAGACAAGGTAATTCGATATGTTCAGTCCCTTTTATTTCATCTTCTTTTTATGCTTGACTGAGTTTACTACTTCTTGTTAATAGCAGACTATGCATGGATGAATGATCAGGCTTTCTCCTGATTTATCTTAATATGTAATAGGTTTTATCCCCATTCTCTGTCTTTCGGAGAAAAGGAAAGGTATGTACGAAGAAAGAATAAGGAGAGAGAGAGAGAGAGAGAGGGGTCGCTGAAGAATGGGTAAAATAGAGAAGGATGGTATGGTGGCATTTGATTTTACGGGAAGTGTATTAAACAAGGTCTGGCAAAGTGGAGAGAGAGTGAGTGGGAAGAGGGGTAGAGATAGAAAAGAAATATAACAAAGCATTGTTCAGGAGGTGTAGCACAGAGATAGAGAGAGAGAGAGAGGAAAGGGGGGGGGGGTGTAGATGAGCAGTGTTGTAAAGGGATATTGGAGCCTGTGTCATAATGATTCCATGAGAGAGTGAGAAGGGAGACAGAATGCCAATGGTAGAAAGAGAAGAAGGTAATATGTGAAAAGGGAGAGAGAGAGAGAGAGAGAGAGAGAGAGAGGGAGAGAAAATGAAATAAGAGAGAAGACAAGAGAAGACTTGGAGAGACATAGAGAAAGATAGGAGGAGGAGAGAGAGAGTGAAAGATCATCTCTCAACGAAAGGCCAATTCCTCTATTAAAACAAAATTATTCCGTGGATGTGGTAATTATGACAATATATAATGAAAAAAAAAATTGCAACCTCGTGACACTATACCGAGTAAAGTCACAGGTGATTTTTTTTTGTTTTGTTTTGTTTGTTTCTTGTTGTTGTTGATGTTGTTGTTGTTTTTTTGTTTTTGTTTGTTTTTGTTTTGTTTTGTTTTGTTTTGTTTTGTTTTGTTTTGTTTTTGTTTGTTTTTTTTTTTTTGGGGGGGGGGCTCATTCGGGGTACGCCTAAGTACACAAATCTAAAAATATAGAGCCTTTCAAATGTCCGACCCAAGTACTTTTGTGGTTGTTTGCATGTTATGTTTTTGTTTGTTTTGTGTTTGGGTTTTTTTTGCGGAAAGGGCCATCTCCCCAACTTTATAAATTATTAGATCTTCCCGTTAGTACAGTACCAAGTCTAAAATCAGAATGAAATTGGTACTAAAACAAAGATCCTTATTCTTATTGAAAATAACTAGGTATGATAATAAAGATTGCAGCTGTTTATCAAATATGATATACTACTGAGAGCCCTCTAAACAGACAGGCTCCCTCTTTCGTCCAACTTCCTTATTCACATCTATCGTCAAACTACATGTATGATAACAAATAAATGTTAACCTTTTATTGAGACACTGTACATACGCCTGCACAGCACCATCAACAGTACAATAATACACCAGACGATGGCCTGTATTTATAGCGAAGAAGAAGAAGAATTAAACTATTAAACTATTCTATATACTTTCATTTCGATCACTTTATTATAAGAATACCCCCCTAATCCTATAATTTCTCTAGCATTTGAATTCATGTTTTTGAACAGCTAGAACATACGCTCAAAACGTGATATATATAGTATGCCTAGATATGAAATGAAGGGAACTAACTTTTTATATCCTTATAGCTATTTCAATATATATTCCATTATGCGATTCTTTGATTAAAGTCAAACATAATTATTTGTGCAATTATTGTTTTATTCCTTCTGAGATTTTGTCAAGAGCGCCACTGAGATAGATGCATGATAACCGTTCGATGTGAATCGAATCTGTACACTGCAGCTGCAATCCAGAAAAGGCAAAGAATACATGATTGTAACGGGTCGATTTTCTTATTATCGGAACATCAAAGTACCCAATTACTATAAGAGTGCTGAAACGGACAAAAGGAGCTCGCCTTCAGCTGCCCGCAGGCCTCCGAACGGCGTCTTTATAGGGAAAATGGAGAACTTTTGAATTGAATTGAGGCAGGTCATAGTCCTTTCTTGGTATATAATACTTCCCATTCACTTCAGTGTGAGATAGCCCCAACCAAAATGTTTATTTTACCCGTTGTTCTCCTGTTCCTCCGAGGTTCCACGGGGTAACGAGACTCTGGCTGGTACAAAGTACATGATGTACAGCCTTAATGATATACAATCATGTCGGATATCTGAGCTCGATCTTATTCGTGCTTTGAGGAGCTGCAACGCACAGCGGGAGCGAATGTTTACCTTTCGAAATTTCATAGTTCGCGGTTGATTTGAAATTTCTTCTCGGGTGTTCTTCATGCTTCTTTGAGAATCGTACCAACCACATTGAACTTGACGTGCTGTTAATTTTGATATGAGACGATGTTGACTCGTATAAGTTTGGTGCATTGTTATGATTCGGATCATATTTTCAAACATGCCATGACCCCACTCATAAAAAGGGTCATAATGTGACCTCACACATGCACACTGGCTGTATACTATTTTCTCGTCCGTTCACTTGCGATGACCTTATGATGTTCAAGAGGTGAATTAACGCCACTCCGATATACATGTATACAGTGTACAATGCCCATTTTGGATAATCCTTCTGCTATACAGTGTATTACTCGCCCAGCCATTCAACGATGTGTTTAATTTCTACGGATCAAAAGACTCGATTGACAAATGAATACATTTGTCAGCTTTGAGGGGTTATACGTTTTTCTTTAAAATCATGCTCTTTAGAAAGGAACTTGAAGTACTAGATTTATAAATACATCTGTTATCTGAACATCTAAGGAGAAAGAACGGAGAATCGATTTTCTGCAACCCATCCCGGATACTCTGCCAGCCATACGAAAGTGTTATTAGTATAACGAACGAAACGGCACGATGGCGACGGTGCAGTCGGCGTTGGAATGCGCTGATGCGTTGACATTGACGTTGTGCGGTGTCGTTCTCCTTGCGTCCCTTGCTTTCTGGAGTACGACCCGCCCCCGCGGATTCCCACCAGGTCCCCGTGGAGTGCCCATCTTGGGCAGTGTGTTCTGTGAGTAGATGAATCATTTTTAATATCAGTATCATTGATATTCAAATATTTGATCAATTCAATGTTGCCTATGCCGTGCACAAGAGGCGTCTTTTACTGCGTCAGAGACCGGCTTTCATGTGAAAGGATTAAAAGTGCCAATATTTCTATGTATTACTCCACAGGCTTGATTAACGCAATATGAATGACGCATCGTATGCAAGGGTATAATATTATTTTATAGGACGCTTGCTCTTTGTAATAAAGTCCCGCTCACACGATCGAGGCGTCATTCCATTGCGTCAGTACCTGCCAAGGCAATTAACCCATACGCCAGTTATTAAACGCATATTTAGTACTTGCACTGTTTATTTTGCACATCATTGTTTCATGACGCGCATGATGCGGTCCTAACGCAGTTCTAACATCACCAAATGACGCCTCGTGTGAGCCGGGCTTAAGGGGAGCGTTTCATCAAGCGTTTTGTCACTGATTTTTACTGACAAATTTGCTCTCAGCCAATCAAATGCAAGGATTTCAGAAGCTTATAACAGTTGTCGGTAAAAATCACTGACAAAACGCTTGATGAAACGCTCCCCTGATTGCAATTAATCAATAACGCAATAATGTGCATAACGAATGACTGTTGCGCAAGAGTCGTCACTTCATGACGTAGTATTGCGTCAACGACTGACGTGGTTTTTGACATGTAAAGTGAGAGTGACATGGCACAAAAACTAATTGCAAAATGGGCAATGCAGACACTGTATTGAGTTACTGGCGTGTGGGCTAATTTGCTTTAACATGCTCGATTGGCATGATTGGCGCAAGCAATAACGCAATCGAAATTATCACCTATGTGCAACGGACATAACGGTACTGTTCTATGAAGAACAGAGTCATTACGTTAATGTCTCTGAATAGAGCTTTCCGGCCGTTTGTCTTGATTTAATCCTTGATTTACATATTCTTGCACATGTATATTTATATGTATGTACTGATGGTTCTTATACGGAAAATAAAACCAACAAAATCATTCAAAATAGTGAATTAATACAAATGAAACTGTGTTATGCGTTATTCAATCCCCAGCCATGACGGCTAGTCCCGAGGAGGTATTCGTGAGATGGAGCAAGCAGTACGGTGACGTGTTCGGGTTCAAGGCCGGTGAGAGATGGATCGTGGTCATCAACCACCAGGATGCCATCAGAGAAGCCCTTGTCAAACACGGCATCGAATTCGCAGGAAGGCCCGATTTCTTCTCTTGTGAGCAGGCCGAATATGTCCTTTTGGATTAATATGAAAATAGGCTGCTTGAAATGTACTGTGAAAATATTTAAAGTTTACATAAAGTGGTTGCATTTTCTACGAATCTACCTCATTAAAAAAAAATCATACTTTAAAGTTTGAAACAGAGGAACATTATAGCATTAAAAAGATAGTTGTCTTCTTTTCCCTCTGTTTTTACAAGAATGATCATGAACAATTCATATAAAGTTTCTTTTTCTTTTTGCCTCTCATCATCTTAAATGTTGCAGAGTTTGATTACTGAAATACACAAAACAAAACCTTCACATTCTATTCTTATTCAAGGGTAATTCGTAAAAAATACCTTCCCTTCACCTTGCTCACACTCACACATACATGCATTAAATCATGCTGAAAGACATTTCCCCGCTTCTCATATTGTATCGGATGGCACAACAACAGACCTGTCATATTTCATTTCCATAAAAACAAATTTGATCATTATGATCGCGTCCCTGTAGTCCCCTTGCTCCGAGGAGCACATTTGTTAACGATTATCGTAGCGAGTTGTCATAGTAACGTCAGCCCTCTTCAGGTCTATTTTTCCTTATTGCGAAAAGGGGATAAGATGTCATTCGAGCTTGCCATCTTCCGGCGTTGGATTAGGCCAGACTTCAGATTTTTGTCTTTATTGACTTCAAGGCATTTTGTACATTATTGTTTGAATACATTTGATTATATATGTATCCCGTAAGAAGATCGAGTCTATGTTCGGCTTACTTGCTATAAGCTTTTAACCTGGTCATTACCTGTCTTCCACATTGATGCAAATATTTTGAGATAATTTTAAAAGACAGTTTGTAGAATATAAATGTCATTCATTACGATGTTTCAATATCTATACATCGGTGAAAATTAATCCATCATCTAGTTTGAAGTGAATGAACATTAAAAACATTTGGAAAAATCTGTTAAAATCTATAACACGAGCTTCAAAAAGGCACCTCATTGAAATCAATATCGGGATTTCCACATTAGTTGACTTGTCTTTGCATGGTTTAAACTGACAGGCGAATCGGAAATCTTTGTCATGTTTATGGTGACGAGCGGAAGTTGTTAACCAGACAGTTAACCTTTATCGCATTGCATGATGTCCTGATTAATCTGTTAAAATTACATGCATTTGTTGTTTTTTATTTTCCTTTCTTACCGCAGATTATACGTAAGCCAGACCTAAGCAAAATTTGAACTTAAACTCTCAACAAATTCAAATAAAATTTTATATGTATGTTTAATGTGTTTAACTCTATAGAGATATCAAGTCACACACACACACACACACACACACACACACACACACCCTCACATGTGACTTTCTGCCCCTCTCCTTCTCCCTCTTTCCGGACCTCTCCTCCCCTCTCTCTTTCTCTTTCTCTGTCTATGTCCGTCCGTCTGTCTGTCTGTCTCTCCAGCTACATCTCTCTCTCTCTCTCTCTCTCTCGCTCTGTGTATCTTCTCTTGTCATCTCCATTTTCCTCTCATTTTCTTTCTTGTTTTTCTTCATGAAACTAGTTGGAGAGTTCACATATGGCTTTAAAGACATCATCTTCAGCACGTACTCAGACGTATGGAAATTGCACCACAAGTTCGCTCACACTGCTCTTAGGTAAGAACATGATTATGAGGGATGAGGTCAAGAGCCGATCCAGACTTTGTGAAAGAAGGGGAACAATATCCAAAAAGAATTCTGACAAGCAAAAAAAAAAAAAAGAAAAAGAAAAAGAAATAATACGGTCATCACCTCAAAAGGCGGAAGGGGGGGGGGGAATCTTTGAGTTGTGCATTGATAAGGTATGGCACTTGGATTTCAAGGGGGGGGGGGGGGTGGCATGGGTCGGTTGTGCCCCCTTTCCATCCTAAATCCGCCAGTATATGAGGTGCGAGGGCCATCATTTCGTCCTGTGGGATGATGGCGGAGACACAGGAGGCCTTTAGCCTTGATGAGATTTCCTCCCTCTTAAAAAGAACGAGTTTAGTCGAGTTAACAACTATATAATCATGATGATGAAGCAATTTTAAATGGCGCTGGTAACATAATTCTCAGTGCGCTTTATGAAGTTTTATAGCTTTTCATAACACAACTCATGATACATAATTATTAGTAGATATAATACATAATGCATTATAATAATACATTCAAGTAGATTGACAGAGTTATGAAACATCGCAGAATAATGGAAAAATATGTTAAAATAAATGACATAAACTTATGACACAACAAATCAATGATTTAGTTCTTATTACAGTAATATTTCCTACAAATAAATCACACAATTATCAATTTTGGCGAAAGAATATATCAACAGCCTTGTCACAGAGACTACTACATGGTGTCACCAAAAGCCTTAATTGTGAATACTCACTCACCATGGAAACCTACAGAGAGCATCTCATTATCAAACTAATTGGGAATGAAATATACATAATTATAAAGACTAATATAACACTCTCCATTAAAACATAACCCCACTACTCCACTCCATCACTGATTTTTTTTAAAGTGTTGTCTAGTAAGGTTGTAATGTAAATTAATTAAAGAATTTGTAAACTGAAGAAATCGGGAATTTTCGAAATGTATGCTTATCCTAATTTATTTCGTTATTAACCGTAGTTATGACGTAATTGATTTTTCAGGCAGTTTGCATCTGGGAAGCGCCTGGAGAGTCTCTTGCATAGTTCCATTTCTAAGATGGAAGGATATCTCTTAAAGATGAACGACAGCGAGCCTGTAGATCCCAAACTCGTCATCACACTCCTTCTCTATAACGTCATGTCAACCATGTGCTTCGGAAAAGAGTAAGTTTCTGATTCTTTAATAGATAGAGAACGAGACCGTGAAACAGAGAAAGAAAGAAATATAGGGGGGGGGGGGGGAGGGGTGTGGCCCGGATGACACTTGAAGGGGCGTACAAGCGCAAAAAAGAGAAAAGGAATAGAGGACACAAATAAGAAATATGATCATTAAAGGACAAGTAACCCCACGTGATATTCTAGATGCACCTATTGTCTGCTACGTCTTTCCATGGAGGCTGCCATTTTGTGCATGACACGGATCATTAGGTACCATATGCATTGATAATAGCCTACCTTTACAACAGATACGTCGCTTTGTTCTGATTGTATTACGATTGTTATTGGCCATGGGCCTAGATAATTGACGACCCATGAGTTCTAATAGCCATCCTGTAAAGCAGATTCCTCGCTTTGTTTTGGTATTGTTACGATTGTCTCCGTCCTTGACGTCAATTCTCCGTCCTTGACGTATATTTTTTATGAAGTATATTTTTTATGAACAAATTAAGACCTTTTAAAAAATATATAAAACTAAACTTACATTTCAGAATATGTGACTTTATCTAATATATATTTGTCCTCTAAAAATCAATTACAAGTTAACGATGAAGGAAATTTTACTTGGGATGAAAAATATGTTCGTGTACACATAAAGTAATGGCAGCCCCCTTATTATTGCTAGCAGACGATAACTTGGCTGGAAAATAGTGATTTATATCTATATCCTGTGTTTTTACATGAAATTGCATGTGTCAAATAAGAGGCATATACTACACCATTCAAAATAAGCTAATTCATACGCTGAGGTTAATTTCCCTTTAAGAATGATGCGCCCCAATGTGCAGGTTAAATACATTTGAAATAAAGTTTTTCAGGGATTAAAATGCGTAAATATTCTAAAGCTCGGTCAATCTGCTCCCTCGCTTAAGTTTGCTCCTTCGCTTCTGTTGCTCCCGGTTCTTTTAATTTTGCACCTCAGTGTAGGATATCATTTATAAATAGTATTATTTGAAGGGTTTAAAATAAAATGTAATTCGCGTTGCTTTGCTCGCTATCACGTAAGTTTCATCAGGCGCTTGTTGAATATTGCGCCCAAAATACAGGATAAAGTGTATATAGCATTTACAAAGGTTCAACGTTATAAGAAAAAAATTAATGTCTTGCAGCCTTGCTAAATTCCTCGTCTATTTCTCAAGGAAGAGAATAGAAAATCATTCATCAATGGTCCAAATTCCAATTTCTGCCCCTCGATTGCAGTGCTCGATCACGAATTTTCCAGGGTAATTGCATAATGAATTAAGTTTTGAGGGGTTAAAAATGCAAATAGTCTACGCTTGGTCGCTTTGCTCCCTGGCTTGTACAAAAACGTAGATAAGTTTGGGCGGGAGCCATAATCCCTAGACGCCCCTGCCCGTAGTGTACGTTAATTTGCGTCTTGTCATTTGAAATTTAAATAATTAACGCCTAGTGCGAGTAAAATATAGCAAATTTTGACGTTGTCTACCACTTGATGGTCCCCAATTGTATTATTTCATTATTCATTTTGGTAAGTCTAATACGAGTTCGGAATGAAATACGCATTTCTTCGTCCAACAAGATATTGTTTTAATCGTAGCTTTGTTACTTTTAAAAACACCACTCATTTTTGTGAGTATCATAAGCATGAAAGGCGATTTTGTTATTGTCACTGTCAGTGTTATTGTTTGCATCGTCATACCAGCGTTAAGACTAAATAATGGGATTTCTTCTTCTTCTTCTTCTTTTTGTAGCTACGACTTCCTCGACGAGAATCTTATTGCGTGGAAGGAGAACAACGAGAAGCTGAACCAGGAGTTTGGGCTGGGCGTGGCGGCAGACTTCTTCCGATGGGCGAGGTACCTCCCGACTCCAGGGGTGAAGATGGTGCACAGAATGCGAGACGAGCTGCATCGGTTCGTCTGGGATGAGCTCGAGATTCACAAGAAGAATTTTGATCCAGGTATGCTTAAGTGGTATAACTTTTTTTTAATTCATTGAGAGAGATTTGAGTTGTGGTTATCATGTTATTGACGGGAAACCAAATTTTACAGATTAAAATAAAGCTTACACTTGTACACTGAATGTTCACGACCACCGATAACTTGCATTGATTTGTATATACAAAACTTCTTTAGCAGCAAATACATAGCAGTTGAGTAATGGGCAAAGAAAAATGAGAAAATCGAAAGCTAGATCATGGGGTTTCAGTGATTTGTTTGTTGGTCAAAATAAACATAAACGAAACCAGTTTTCTTGGAAATTCGGTTACATCACTATGCAGAACCCAAGTCCAGCTTTCACGGTATCCAGGATAAAAATTTGCTGCAGGGTCTTTCTTGAAGAGGTAAAACGAACAATTTGATAGAGAAGAGGATAATCTTATTATCTTATCATAGGAGAGAGAAAAGGAGGCTTGGGGAGATAAGAAGACATTGTCAGAGGCAGATGAAATGACACAGAACATTGAGGCCCGAATTCACAAAGGACGTTTGGTTTAGACCATGGATTTAAACCCCCTCCTGGGTTTTTTTAAGCGTACGTGCGCACTGAATCCGATCCAATCATATATTTTATTTGAGCGTGCGCATGGGCAATGTGCGCTTATTTACGTTTATTTTAGTACGCTTACCCATGGTTTAAACCTCCTTTGTGAATTCGGGCCTGAGTTCCCAGGTCAGATCAGGGATCTGGGGACAGAGGTTTGGAAGCAGGAGAAATAACTCTTCTCACACGTTTTATGTGTACTTCTTCCTTCCCTTAATACTTGATTACATGTTTATTTTTCTTAATTCATTTAATGATGTGATGCCGTGGATTTATTTGTTCAGATAATGTTCGAGATTTCTTCGACATGCTCTTGTTGGCGCAGAAGGAGGCGACTGATTCTGGGAACGGAAATTATGAGAAACTGACCGATACTCACCTTGTTCTAACGGTCAGCAATATGTTTGCTGGTAAGCACAACATCTTGATTTGATTTGATTTATTGGTTTCTATATCATCATCTCCATAAACATCCATTTCATGCTCATGAATGTGACATGAATACATTTTTTTCTCAATACAATGTAAACATAGAAATGTAAGATTAAGTTACAAACTGAATACATGATTAACATTAGATATAGAAGGGTTGCATGCAGCGTAAGCGCGAAGCTTGATGTGTTTGCAGCTTTCAGAACAAAGGCCCTGCCGCCAGTGCTGAATAGCGAATAAGCGCTACTTTTGGCGATAGTGGAAAAGCGATATTTGACTAACAAAGGAAATGTTTGAAGTTTCCAACATTAATGTCATATTATAATGTTGCTAATATCAGATGAGATAAATAACGGATTACATTACATTATGGAGGTGAATGAGCTGGGTGTAGACTTTACTTTCAAAGGTAGCAGGCAGAGAATCCAACATTTCAATAAACTAAACATTCTATTATCTACTTGGCAGCTGGAATCCAGACTACCACAGAGACGCTCTACTGGGCCCTGGCCTTTATGGCCGAGTACCAGGACATTCAATCCAAAGTTCAGGGAGAGATCGACAATGCCATCGGACGTAAGCGTCTTCCCGTGGGCGATGACCGAGGAAGTATCCCCTACACTGAAGCTACTCTCTATGAGGTGATGCGCTATAGCTCCATTCTGCCCATAGCTGTGCCACATGCGACAACTTGTGATGTGAATTTTAGTGAGTCTATCACTTTTCTACCACTTTCCAAGCAGGAGACGCAGAATTTTGTAGAAATTTTGATTTGTATTTCTTTAATTTCAAATTGGCTCTGTGCAGTTTCATTGGGAGTGTTCGACAGGGAGTCTGTGTTCAACAAAATGCCATCAGCAGCCGAACTATTTTTCTGCAATTCTTTGAAAATAAACATCGTTTGGAAGGAAACATTGAAACACTATGCTTAACAAAATAACCTTCCGGTGGAATAGGGCCATTTTCTCTGTTTTCCATTTTTACCCCCATCTCTCCCACCGTCCACCCCTCTCTCTCTCCCTCTCTCTCTCTCTCTCTATCTATCTCTCCCTCTCTCTCCCTTTTTCTCTCTTTCTCTCATCTCCACCTCTCTTGGCCTCCCTTTCTTTGTCTCTCCCCTTTGAATATTTGTCTCCCCTGTGTAATTCATTTATTCTATTAACACGATAAAAACTATTTTCGAAAAATAAACTCAAGACAATTTCAATAGCCCTGTCTATCACCTTTAGAAATGTGTGAACATTACAATGGTGTATTACATAATCCGAACCTGATTTCTATGGGCAGTACAATAGGCCTTTGAAATTGCCCTTGAATTTATTTTTCGAAAGTTCTTCTTATCGTGTTTATTATTCATTCCCTCCGTCATATTTGACCGTCATGTTTTACCATTTTGTTATTGTATGGTGTCTCTCAGGAGGGTACCGAATTCCCAAAGGAGCTGTCGTGATGTGCAACACCTATTCTATGCACTTCGACCCCAAAGCTTGGGAGAGCCCCTATTCGTTTAAACCTGGTAAGTTTTCCAATCCCCTTGTTTGGGTTGTAAGAGGTGATTGTTGCAGTTTCCACTATGCAATGCTCTAAACAAAAACAGAGCTCCAACATGTACAAAAAGAAGTAGTAAAATTGTCATTACTACAAACGATCATCCCGTTGCTTTAATATTTCGAGTAAGCAGATAGAGCTATTTGTATGCCTTTTGCGGGCAGTTTCAGATAGAGCTATTCACAATTTAACTACTTTCGTTTTTCACTACTATGGAACAGAATGAGAAATTTTACCTTATAATTGCAAATATAAGTCAGATTATGGAAAAACGTCCAGTGACTCAAAATTAGTACCATCTTCCTAAGTAATCGATTCATATAAGGTTTGGCATGTGTCTTGTAAATCAGTGACCGTGAACAGGGACACCTTTTCTGCAAATTAAATTTGAATATCATCAGTAAATGGTCAACATGAAATACAGGTTATGCAATTGTCCTGCTTTTCTTCTCTAACTCAAAGAACACTTCCTTGACGACGGCTGCTCTGTTCGTCAGCATCCAACAAGCTTCCTACCGTTCGGAGCGGGACGTCGAAGTTGCCTCGGGGAAGTGGCAGCCAAGACTGATCTCATCGTCATCTTCGTTTGGCTTCTGCAGAATTATTCCTTCAAGAAAGTGCCTGGGAAAGAATCCACAAGTCTGCTGCGAGTTATTGAGAACAGTGCTGTCGGTAGAAATCTGGAAAACTATGAACTAATCATGGAAAAGAGAAAATAGGCCATCTATAACAGAATAATTTGGACACCTCATCATCATCATCATCATCATCATCATCATATTTTCTTGGCTTGTATGGAACTCTAATTTCAAGAACGTGTTATAGTAAAGAATCAGAAGCGTGCAGCGAGTTCTCGAGAGTAGTACAGTTGGGAGAATCCTAGAGAACTGTGAACCAATTGTGGCGGCACGCATTTTTGTCAAAATGCCACCACGTGATAATTAATGTGTATGTGTGTGTAATTGGGTTTTACAGACGTGTATCAATCAGATATGATTATTTACGTCTGGGACCGACCTTTAACGTCACCATCCGAAAGACGTGACTCAGTATCGAACCTGGGTCCGCTGAATCAGTTTATAACTTCCACTGGTAGCTGGATTACAGGCGCACGCCACAACGCCCAGTTGTGATTTGGACCTCTCTAGGATGTTGGGGGCGCTAGGTCAGTTAAATGTCCATGTCCTAGATAGAAAAGGATTTAGAAATCGGAGAAAGTTTATTCACACAGAAATAGGGTGCCAGTTTATTGACATTGAAATTTGGTGATCGTTTTATTATTTTGTTATTATCGTGTAGAGCATGGGCGGTGTTTTAACTTATTTGGAGATGGTCCCTGACCGTATTGCTCGGAGTAATGAAATTCATACAGGTGTCCCGTCTGGTATGCAGACAGTTCCGATATCAATGATATTCATCTTAACAAAATATGTTTTTGCAGTCTATTCATAGATGTGGGGGACTTGTAAATATTCATAATTCTTGTGAATATTTAATTTTGAATCACAAAGATTCTTATGAATAATTAATTTTGAGTCCCCGGACATATTTCTGGGGTTGTAAGCCACGCCTTTCTTGAGAGGGTAGAACGCACGTGCTTATTTGTATTTGAAATTGATTGACTTCCTCGGAGGGGTCGAGGTAGTGAGTCTGTTTTAGAAAAGACTTTAAATTGGTCAGAGATGAGATACGTAATGATCAGGGTTTAGAAGATTTTGTTTAATTTGTTAATTAGACGTATAAAATCGAGGAGGCACTTGGATGCGGGACTTTCTGTTAACTTTCGCTGTTAAGTTAGGTCGGGGAGAGCGTTCTGTTAATTTTCACAAATAAGTTAGGTGGGAACGCCCAACCCAGTTAGGTCTTGCTATATTTTCGTCATCGTTATGATTTCTTCGTCTTAATAAGTATGTTCCACTGACACTTCATTTATTTCGCTCTCGTTTCGGACTTGAATTTTAATATTTCTGAGACTTTTAATTCAACGAGAGATTGAGAGTGTTTGATCTTCACCTGAGCGAAGTAGACCGAGAACTGAGAACCTGAGATTGATAGCAAGATATTTTGAAAGGAAATAGAATCGAGATGACTGTTAGATTCTGAGAAGACAGCGAATGAGGGAAGAAGAGTTGGTGTTTGAATATTTCTGAAGTCGGTCCGGTGCAGGATGGTGGTGGCTACCATCAAGGAGGGGGGGGGGGGGGGGGGGGGGCACAGGGATAAACATCGCTGACAATTATTAAATACATTCTCTAAATTAGGGGAGCTTGAGGAGGGAATGGAGCACTTTGTAACCGTGTGTCTTCAACATGTTCAGGGGCGGATCCAGGATTTTGTAAAAGAGGGGGCACAGAGCCGTACACAAAGTACACTATTAAGGGCGCAATTTTTTCATTGTGTACTTATGGTATGCCAGTTGGGTTTCAAAAGACAATTCATGAAGGATGATAACGTATATTTGCTTCAGCCCACGTAATATCTTAAGAGATGCAAATAAAGAAATCAGAAAGTAAGCATTGGTTATGCTTTTCAAAGGATGTAATTGTTTTATTGCCAATATTCTAGTAAAGCTGCAACCTAGAATTGCGTCCATGGATAGTGTATAAAATGTAAAAGGCTTACTACCCAGCTAAAATATAATCAAATGCTGATTTACATATGCATGAAAATAAAAAGAATTCCTAAAACGATTTGATTGAACAATTGGATGAAGTCATGATTTTAAATAATGTAGAAATTTGGACTTAAGCTTCTAATTTTTTTTACTCACTATTAGAAAAGTTTGAATAGGAGAAATATGTTAACAGTTACTAGTTTATCCTAACTAACGCACAAATCCTTTATGATTTCAAACACATTTTTCTCGGTCCTATATAGTGACCTGAAATAATGGGATGGGGAGAATGTTAAATTTTTTAAAATAGCATAGCAGAATTCACAATAAGGTGTGAAGATTAATAATATTTGAAATACAGACATGACATACAGGCACAAATAAAAAGCTTGAGAATCATTGATAATTCAGTTCTCGAAAGCACGTTTGGTATGAAACAATGAATATCACGATCGAATTTGTTAAAGGCAAATAATTCATGAATTGATGTAATACCACTACTTATTTTATTCTATCGGTTTTTACTTTATTTAATATTCAGTTGAAGAGTATTTTAGAGATGAATTGTACACAAGTTCCACTCTTTATCGTATTTATTACTTTGTACACTTATATTGAAAAGTTGGAAAAATAAAAAAAGAAAATTATATTTTCATTTTTTTTTTGCCTTGTATCATCTAGGATCTAGAATATCGTGGGTAATTGGTTTATGCCATGTGTGGACGACTCTCAGATGACCATCTACTTGTAGATTCCACCCATAGGCCTACGGCATAAGTAACTCCCTATGACGATAATATTGCTCATGTATCTATACAACAATCCTATGGACGTTGTAATCCGTTAGACAGCTACATGTATTAACCCCCACCCCCCTCCCTCGGGTGGAATAAAATTCCTATATTGTGCTAATTATTCTAAAGGATGATCTTCAGAGTTCAGAGTGGTACTTAAGATAGTTATTCTATAAATGGCGTGACGGGATTTTCCATAAAAGCTTTCATCGAATGATGGTGGGGGAATTATTCTGAAGCCGAGTTTGATTCGAGACGCAATTTGGCTATAAAACCACAATTCCGGCGAGACACTCGTCGTTTTGCATTGTCAAGTTTTAACAAGGACCAAGGAACCTGGAAAAACACGAGGACAAGACTTTAAAAAAAAAACCTCAGGCAATTTATATAGCCATGTTCATCACCTCATGATAATTATGTGCCAACATTACAGTGACATATTACCTAATCAGAACATGAAGTCTATGAGATATACAATAGGGTATTAAAATTGGCCTTGAGTTGATTTTTCAAAAGTCTTTGTGATCGTGTTGTAGGAGAATAATTATGTCAGGTCCTTGACAATTTGGGGCACGTCAGGTCAAAGATGGGGTAATTGTCGTGAAGTTGGTCTTCCTCTGGTTTGTAGCTGTCCAAGAATCACCCGGTGCAAGACCCCCCTCTTAATTTTCTCTTGGCTTGATAATGAGCTTATACGGGCGGAGAAGTCTTCCAGAAATTGTCTGAGGAATCATGTTCATCACGCTTTCGGACTCCTTCCCTGGGACCTTACTGAAGGTGTAGTTCTGCAGGAACCAGGTGAAGATGAGGAAGAGGTCTGCCTTGGCTACGGCTTCACCAAGACAGCCGCGGCGCCCTGCTCCGAAGGGTAGGAAGCTCGGGGGGTGCTCTCGGACTGTGCCACTCGCATCCAGGAAATGCTCTAAAGACGTGGTAGAAGAGAAAAGCATTGTTACTACAGATTGAGCAACATGCATAGCAGTATTGGTAATCCTGTGAAAGCGATTACTTTTCATAACGAATACCCCTCGAAAATATCATCGAAAATATTCTTGTAAACCCAAACATTTATTGCAAACAGAAGAGAAACCCGCGAATTCACAGGGATGGGCTGAAATGATTGCCATGCTGTAATGTAATGTACATGTAATAATAATAATAATAATATTAATCTGCATTTATATGTACATGTATACTTAATGGAAGAATTTGAAACTGCAATCATGGGATCACTGTAAGCCGAAACCCTAAGTCTCACTGGCCTTACGACGGATTGCCGACTTCTGACAACCAAAAAACAAAAACAAAAACTGCGACCATCGACAACCAAACTGCAACTACATCAAAAACTGATTGGCCATCGCTTATATGAACGGTCCCAACTGATCGGCGATTATAAACAACCGGTCGTTGACTAGCTGATGGGAGATGTTCTTACAGCAGTCGGCGATATACAGGATGGCTATGAATCACTGGTGCAAAAATTCTAAATTATATATTTATCCCAGGTTATGATGAATAGGACACAAATTGTCTGGATAAATTGCTCAAATTTAACAAGCTCATGAAGAAGAAACAGCCGATATGGCTCTCCCATTTCTACCATCGGCTTGAAATTGTGTTTTCCATATAAAAAAAATCATCTCTTTTATAAGCAAAACCATTTTAAAGAGACAAAAAAACAAATTTACCCGTGATACTGTTGGTTGTCGGTGCTGGGTATTTTGATTTGGGAATCAACCGGTGACAGGTCATTTATTATGCGGTGATCATGTTGATCAATCGCCGACCTTATTTTCAAGCACAACAGTCGGAGATCAGTCAGAGACCTGTCGCCCACCTTTAGAAAACCAAGAAAAAACCTCCCCGCAACCAGTTTGGTCGGCAAAAAGTTTTCGATGCAGCAGCTTACCGGTTGCCCAGCACAACCGAAAAAAACTGCATAAGCAAACCACTGCCAGCTGAAACCCCGCAATTTGAAATTTATATTTTACACAGCGACTTGTCGCCTATCGGTTGCACACAGGGTTGTCATTCCGTTGCAGAACGGTCGCCTATATTTACACAACAGCTAGAGCCCCTATCTAGCTGGGCTGCAACTGTTGGTGACAAAATGCGAACTGCATTGGCGAGGGAATGTCTCAAAACGTTCGCGGTGGTTGTCAATTTCCTTGCATGAGTCGCAGGGCCTCCCTCTCATGTTAAAAAAAATGGTGCGACTCTCTCATAATAGTCACATAGTCGTCGCGGGTGTCTCGAACCCATCTCTTACCCTACGTGAGAAAACTTAGTGAGGTGTTGTTAGTGACCTATAAAACTAAATTGTGACTGATTTGTGACAAAAAAGAGGATCTGACATTCCGGGCGCGAAACAGTTAATTGCAAATCAACCAGTGAAATACTAGCTTTAAAGATCAGAAAAAAAAACTTCAGCCGACCAGTTTGGTTGGCAAATGGTTTTAAACCTATAAACACCTGGACAAGTTTGCCTTGTAGATGAAACGAAATCAACAGCTTATGAGGGAAGTATAATGCTATCCTTCTGTGATAACAGACAATGAACATATTGTCGTTGGTCGGCGATCGGCCGTCGCCATAGTGACCTGTTCTAGCAGTACATTCACTCTGCCAGCTCTCTCTTTATCTCTCTCTCTCTCTCTTTCGCCTACAAACTGAGGTTTATCTTTTTCTGTACTTCTGAGTGAGGGCGCATTTCTTACCTGGGAGGAACTTGTCAGGTTGGTCCCATTCCTGAGGGTCGTAGTGCATGGAGTAGGTATTAATCATCACTGTGGTTCCTTTAGGAATGGAATAGCCACCTGCAACAGCACGATACATCAAAACATAAGCTACGTTCATACAGGACTTGTGGTTTCTAAACTTTAAGTTAGCGAAACTTTAACGAAACAACGACTCACTAACCACAACGAGGGTTCACATGGGCCCCGAGACAACGATGCTCATTGTTTTGAAACTACAAGCCAAGCGACCTTCGCTGTTAACACCGGAAGTAGATACCGATTGTGTGTACAGTACACATACAGTTCCTATGTTCATAATTCGTGGGAATGTTATAACCCAGAAGTTTAACATTAACAGAGAGGTCATCGTTAACTACAAGCTTGCGAAACTTAAAGTTTATTCCGTTCACATGGTCCGAAACTGTGACAGAGGACCACCCACTGCTCGTGGGTTCGGCCTTAACCATGAGCTCGCTTGTGGTTCTAGAACTACAAGTAAACTTAAAGTTTCGAAACTACGAGTCCGTTCATACGGTCTGAAACTATAAGATAACTACAAGATAATTTAAAGTTTTGAAACTACAAGCGAAACTTAAGTTTATCTCCCGTCGTGTGAACCTGACTATAGTAGTTGTCAAGGTGTTGTTTACAAGTTACTGGATATGGATTAACTCTACAGACCACCTCGCGAGGTTCAAATCACAATTGCAATATTTTATGACTTTTACACATTAATCTGCACCTGCCGCTCTTTACCCAAGTGGGGGAAATGGAGCCTGGGGGCGTGTCACCAAGTCTTTTGTCAGTCATTTTTACCGACAACTGTTATAAGCTACTGAAATCCTTGCATCTGATTGGCTGAGAGCAAATTTGTCGATAAAATTCACCGACAAGGTACTTGATGAAACGCCCCCCCCCCCCCGGTAGGATTATGGACACGTCTTTAATTAAATTTACCACATGGACTCCTGGCGTCCTTTTATTGGAAAAGTTAGGAGTGGAGATGGTGACCACGTTGTGTACATATGAATAAGTGGCATAAAAGTGTCATTGTAATAAATGATACCTAGTATGAACGTATTACTCAAAGTGCACAGTGCATCTATTAAAGCTTCCGAATCCTTGAAAAGGGTAACGATTTCCAGAGCACTTTAAAAAAGCGAAAAGACATTAATTCATGTGATATGTGATCTACAAAAAACCGGATCGTCATCAATATTCTAGTGAGTGGTAAAAATATACAAAAATGTTTCGGCCAAGTACATTTTTATTTTCAAATATAAAAGAAGGAAATGATCAACAGGCATGATAGGATAGGCTATTATAATCTTGGATTACCCAATTCAGTGTCCCTGGTGGTGGCGTGGGGAACAGACACTGGGAGGATACTACTGTACCGCATGATCTCATAAAGGGTAGCCTCCGTATAGGGCAGCTTCCCACGGTCGCTGATGTTGGGATCACGATCACGCCCGAGGACATCGTCGATCTCGGCCTGGATCTTCGCCTGGATATCTGGGTTGGTCGCGAGGAGAGCCATGCCCCAGTTCAAGGTCTCAATGGTAGTCTGAGTGCCGGCTAAAAGAAGGCACATAGTTATTATATGAAATATATATTCGTTTATTTCCATTTTCATATGAAATACAATACATAACATAAAAATAAAGACATATTCTTACACCCAAACTTGCAATTACAATGGATAAACGAATATCACTTCGAGAAAAGGGTGAATATAAAAAAGCTGTAGTGGCCAAGTCTTCCTCTATTAAACAAAAATGCTTGAGAGCCTTATCATGGTAGCTGGGATAAATGTAATAATACGATTGCAGGGCCCTCAGGGAGAACAGTATTAATGCTACCATGGGCTGTATTAAAAATCACCTTATGACAATCATACCTCCAAAGATGTCAGTCAATGTCTGGAAGATGTGTGTGTCGGTCAGTTTATCTACATTCTCTCCTTCTTTCCTTGCATCTTCTTGGGCTTTCAGAAGCAGACTGTAGAAATCATTGATGTTTTCTGAGATTGATGAAAATAGAGGATTAGATCGGGAAATGAGAAACTAGGTTATGTCCAACTGAGTTTAATGAGACAAGGTTCTGTTAAAATTTCAGTGGGATAATAGGCGTAAGAGGTGGTGGCTCGGGGTTCGGCGAGTTGGCCTTTAAGTAAGTTTTACATCTTATCCAGTATTTTGGTGACGAAATTACGTTTCCCCCCAAAATGTAAATTTCTTGCTCGCTCAGGTTGTTTGCTCCCAAAATATAGAGGAATGGAAAGTTGATATTTGAGCAAGAGCTTTCAGCCTCCTAGCGAGATGGCGCCCATACCCGTATGGTTATGATGGATTGACCCCGTGGTTTTAATCTGGGTTTAATCTGGTTTTAATCTGTTTTTAACCTCTGTAAGCGTAGAACGCGAATGAACAAGCAGGATACACCCGTCCATTCGACATTTTAGGCCAGGGTGTAGGTGTGTAAAGGAGAATGAAACCCTGGGGAAGCAATTAAAAGAAAGTTCCATCAAAATCGGTTAAGAAATAAAAGTTATGAAAATTTGAAAAGTCTCAATTTACTTTCTATGGCGATCCTCAAATTGGCAATGTTGCTTCAAAGTAGCAGGTTTAGTAGTACTCAATATGACATACTCAATATGTCTCAATATGTTTTGTAGACAAAATTTCACATTTTCTCTATTATCTCTAAAGATGCTGCTTGTCTTTTTGTGAACTCAACATATGTCGTGTCAAATACATTTTCCCATGATATATCTCGAGCTAAGGAGACAAGCTACACCTTGAGAGATAATGGGGAGAACATGAAATTTTGTGTACAAAATATATTTATAGTTGCACTAATAAACCTGTCACTTTAAGCAATATTGCCATTTTGAGGATTGCCACAGAAAGTAAACTGAGACTTTTCAAACTTTCGTAACTTCCTCATTTCGTAATCGATTTTGATGGAACTTTTTAAAATTGCTTCTCTCTATCCTCTCTTTTCATTCTCATTGACCCCCCCGGGTTTCATTCTCCTTTAAAGGGAAATCCAAACCGAATGGCAAGTTGCTCTGAATGAAAGAGGAAAATCAGATTGGTGAAAGTTTGAACGAAATCGGACAAACAATATTTTTCAAATTGGCCGAATAGGTAACATGTCTGTGATGTAGTTGCGGACAACTTCCCATTCGCTCCAACACACAAAATGACAAATACTTTTTTTCTAAATGTATTACTCAGTAGGATTTTTGTCTTTCATGAGGACATATCAAAATATGCGATATCCAGTATATTTTTAGTACTGCCCCGAGGGGAAAGGCGCTTCGGTGAAAACCGCAAATTAATGATATTTTTGTGTACGACAAGCGGGAAAGCTGTCCACAAGTACGTCACAATCGACTCACCAATTTGCCAAATTTAGATTCGCATTGATGCAGCGATCTCACTTTTCAAACATTTATAACTTTCTTATTCCTTGTCCGATTTCTCTCAAAATTTCACGATCATATTTTTTTCTTATTTTTCTGCTTTCACAAAAATCAACTTATTACCAAGGTTGGATTGCCCTTTAAGAACTCCTTGGTGAATTAGAGCCTACACGTTCCGAAAAAAAGCATTGTGTGAAGGTGGCATGGGTAAAGTGGGTGGGCTCGCGCGTGTTAATGTGTGTGATTGTTTTTGGCGGAAAGTCATTCGGGCATAACCTGAAAGCAAATCCTGGCAAAGTATCCCTCTCGCCCTCTCCCCCTCTCTCTCCCGCTGTCTTTATCTGTCTTTAATTTATAAATTTATTTTCTTAACGGGACACATTCAAAGAGCAAACGCCTCGTCTTACCTGGGTCATATTGTGCTTTTGTTTGATCCACCTGGGTATGAAAGAAGCTATAAAGCTGCTTCACTACTTCCCTGACCCATCGTGGACCATTCGTGGGGATGTACTTGGCCCAGGAGAAGAAGTCTGCAGCTAGACCTAGACCAAACCCCTCGTTTAACTTCTCATTTATCTTCTTAAACTCCATCACATTAGGGTCGTCTAGCTCATAGCTGTAACGGAAATATGACATAATTAGCAATAATCACAATATCAAAGAGCAACTTGTTACATTATTCAATATCTAAAGAATTATACATGTACATGACTTGTATATACTGGACGTTTAAAAAAAAATTCCTGTAAATGAACTATATATCTACCGACAGTGTAATTCATGTGAAAAACGGTTATTAATATTCTTTCCAATGGTATCTTGTTTAGGTTTCCAGGGGAGCGTTTCATCAAGCGTTTTGTCAGTGATTTTTGCCGACAAGTGTTATAAGCTATACTGAAATCCTTGCATCTGATTGGCTGAGAGCAAATTTGTCAGTAAAACTCACTGACAAAATGCTTGATGAAACGCTCCGGGGGTAATGCATCACTGAACACCATTGTTGTCAAAGTTTTGTGCAAAAATCGAGTTGGTTTATTTTCTTGTAAAAGACAATAGGCATGGTGTTACAAAGAGATGCCTGTGTGAAATGGCCTGAGAGTACCAATTCTCGTTGTGGATGATTTTCTTCTTCAAATTTGTGTTAATGACTTGTTTTTCATGCTTCAGGATTTTTGCTTTGTAAAATCCTTTTCAGATAGGAAACATTTTGCAAAGAGAACAGTCTGGGTGAATTTTAACATGCGGTACAACCAGCGCAAACCAGAAGGATTGTAAGATCTCAAAGCAATGCAAATCAAAGACAAAGACCATAAAGAAGGAAAATCAAAAACTCAAGCATGTGTTTGAAGATTTGCTTTTGCTGATTTTTAATTAAAAACTGCCAGAGTTTTTTGTTAAAAATGGGCGGAAGATGCATGCAGCACTCAGGACAAATGAACATGCTCTCTGTGCTCTCCGAAGATCTCACTTCTGCTTCGTAAAAGTTTATGACTAACAACTCGTTTTATGCATTGTAAAGTTATTAAGACTCTTTGTTAAACATGTTAAAACGTGAAATCAATCAATATGAGATTTGCTTACAAAAAAAATTGACGTGAACACCAACCAAGCTAGTGTTTCAAAAGAAAGTGAACCAACTAGAATTTTGCATTTAATTTTGAAGACAATGGTGTTCGTTGATGAGTGACCCTGGAAACCCCAACAAGTTATCATTGGATAGCAAATGCATTACTCTTTCATATGATACGAAATTCAAGGCTGGTAAATATAAAGACCATTTACAGGAAATTTTCAAACCTGGGTTTCCTTTTTTTAAACGCCCAGTATATTTCCCATTCTTATATCTGTCTAAATGCAGGAGTCAAAGTACCTACCTTCGTCCAAAGCACATCTGTGACAGAACATTGTACATTAGCAGGGTGAAAATAACTTTAGGTTCTACCGGTTGTCCCTCTGTCTCAGCCAACTTCTTCTGAACTTTGGGGTAGACGCTCGTGATGAGGTTCTGAAGAGGTTTGCCTGTTGCAAAATGCCTGATAGCAAAGAATTAAATATAATAATTAAATATACAAGGGTTGCCAGCAATTCTTCTTCGTCCCACTTATCTCAGCACCCAAGTGTATTTATCGAAGTTGAAAAACATTTTTTTTCTTTCAGTTCTGTCTTGGATAGGGTATAACTGCAGTAAAGTAATGTGAACCTGCTCTTAGGTGAGTCTCTCTCAGTATTCAGCAGCAGTATTTCTTAAGATAACAAGATACTCTTTCGTGAATATCAGTGGTAGCTTGGTATCTCTCTGCTTTAGAATAACATAACGCAGAGTTATGATTTGGAAAATAAAATCATTAAAACGGAAAAAGAGAAGAGGAAATTAGCCAGTTATCAGTGAGCATTACATCAGATTCATAATGTACAATTCTTATTTATCATGATTAAAAATGGTTAGTAAATCTTAAGTAATTTATCAGTATATCATCAAGATCATGACGATCATCTTTAGAAATGCTGAAGAAACTTGCAATCCTAAATAGCTGAAATAGATCGACGGTGCAATTTAAAGTAGAACACTGATGATTTTAAATATTGGCTTAATACTTATTATTGCATAGATGGCATAAATTAAACAAGGTTATCCAAATTTAAAGCTTGGAAACATTTGAATTAATGATTATTATCAATTATAAAACGGTAAAATACAGCCCCCGATATAGCAGCTGAAAAGCTCCTTGAACGCTGCTGAGATGTGTGACGACACAAGAGGGGCGAGTCCTGTCTAAGCAGACGATGTCCCATAACATTATACACCTTTTTCAGTGCCTGTTTTGTCATCTCCTCTTCACTTATTTCTCTTACTTGACTAGCGTCAGTCTTAATGTTAGTCTGTTGCCTCACTCTTAACTTCGTGTATGGTATTATTTTGATGAAAAATGCAGCGTTAAAAAAATAAAGGAATCAGTCACTTGTAAACAAAATAAGACGCCATTGTATTTTCAGCTGCTTGCACCGCGGCATGTTCGGCGTTTCAAGAGGGAACGAATACCATCCAGCTATTATTCGCAGGGCTTTTCAATTTGAAAATGGGGTTTATTTCATTGATCATTGACCCTTCTCCTGTGTATTTACAATCAAACGGTTTTAGTTATCAGAATCAGTTCACTTTCCCTTTTCGAATGGTGTGAAATAAGGTCATGTTTAAATGTACCAAACTCTTTATAATTTGATAAATAATTGCATTGCAATTACGTTCATTCATTATAGGACGTCGTCTGCTTAAGCAGGATCGATCCCTCGTATGACGACATCAAAACATCGCTATATTTCTGGCGAATCCTCGGATATTCCACATGCTGAGAAGAGCTTTTATTTATGTTGTTTTTATAATCATCATATACGCAGTTGACATAAAACTTATACGATTGCCATCTGTAAGCTTCCCAATTTCTAGTGATACATTAATTGCCATATTTGTGATTTTCTTGAGTGTTCTACTTTAAGCGGATTAAATACCTTGACACCTAAATTATGATTCTACGCCGCAAGTTTCCACATATGGCTACATTTTTACACACTTTAAACCAAAATAATATGATATATATTCATCATTTAATAAAGTATGAAAAATCTGTTCACCTCAGGGCGGAGTGAGCTAACTTGCGATGAAGTTTCCAGGTTTCACTGTATGGACTGAAGACGATGTCCTTGTAACCATCAGTGAACAACCCGACTAAATTAGAGGAATCAGGGGGGAAATGGATGAGGAATCGAGGAAAAATATGGATGATTACATAAATGATTTTGATTGATAACCGATTTTATTCCGGATATTATTATCAAGGTTCACATAATTTTTTTTTTCATATTTGAAACATGAAGATTTAATTTTTTTATTTCATTAGAGCAGAAAATAGGAAAGAAGGAAATGAATAAAAGCTTGAAACCTTAGATTAGGCATTTCTACCCTCAGCGTTAAACCATAGCTCTCTATCGCGATACAAAACAGTACAATTTGAATATTTTCAGGGCTGCCAACCGCCAAGCTAACACACTGAACTTTGAGGAGGCGTGACGGCGCAGTGGTAGGGCAGTGGTCTCGAAAGCAGATGTCCCGAGTTCGAAACTAAGTCGATGCACAAATATCATCATCATCAGGTTTTCAAAGTGCATATTACAGACATTATGGCAAATCCAATCATGGTTAATAATATCAAGTTACTAGCGCTTACGCGAGTAGAAATCTGGCCGTCCAGCAAAGTCTACCCCCTGCTTGAGGACAGCTTCCTTGATCATTGCTTGACGGTTGAGCACTACCATCCATCTCTCACCAGCCTTGAAGCCAAAGACGTCACCGTACTTCTTGGCCCATTCCCCAAATACAACCTCTGGGGAGTCAGTCATGCCTGAAAGCAAGGAGAATAATAAAGACGTACATGACATAATCCCGTATTCTGAACTCCGGTTTAACTTAAACCATGGTTTAAATCTGTGGTTTAACTATGGGTAACCAATAATGTCAAAACCTTGTTTACACTGTATGTTCCTTATGTTTACTGGATTCTGGTTTCATGCTTTAATGGTCAAGAAAAATATTGTACTTATCATTTCCAGACAGTTTTTAAAAGTTTGAGTACCAAAAATGATGATAAATTGAATATCTACTGTTACAGATTTGTGTCACATTTTGCAAGCCTTAATAACTCAATGTGATTAATGAAAACACTTAGCAGAACAAACACTCTGCAAGGCTTCGCGGCAATGATTGCTCCTCAACCTTTGCTTCTATATATTTTGCCAAAGTTATGATATACTATCACGAGACCGTTGAACTTTGTACTAATAAATATTTGCTTAACACCGCGCCATTGCTTGAGAAATTGAACTATGTAATTATGGTGTTTAAATCCAAATCTCATTGATAATGATATATACCATATATAAATAGAAAAGACAAATATAAATAAAAAACCGTAGAGATGTCAATAATCCGATATTTCGGGCATAGCCCTTTGTCATAGCCCTTTGTCATTCCTTGACAAAGGCCTATGCCCGAAATATCGGATTATTGACATCTCTACGGTTTTTTTATTTATATTTGTCTTTTCTATTTGTATTCTACCGAAACCGACGCAGAACACTTTCTTTATATATATATATATATATATATATATATATATATATATCAGCATTATATATCAGCATTATATATCATCAGCATTATCACTATCATCATCATCTTTATCAATGCTATGATGATTGACTTGAGAGTGAAATGAACATAGTTACGGTAGGCCAGCGTTTTACAACCTTTTTAAAGTCACGGCGCCCTTTTAAGAAATTGAAAGGTTAGCGTCATCCCGCCCCCCCAATCCAATGGCGTATCTGGAAATTGGCATCGGGAGGGGAGGGGGCGTGGACATCAGAGCTGATGGTGATCCGTGTGTTTCAGCAAGAAAATCACTTTCTTGGCCCTTATTTGCAAGGACTGCAGGGATGTGATCTCTTCTCAATTTATGCTGAAATTATTAATTTGAATAAATATTATTTGCAAAAGAAGTGAAGCGAGTGACCAATTTTTTTCTCCCAATTTTCTTTTGAATTTCAGTTTTAGGGCAGATGCGTTATTTAATTATTTGTAATACATGAATAATTGGTTTGTATGCATGTTTTAGGATTTTTCAGGCTGACCTCAATTTCATCATAAATTACGAACAGCTTTCAAGTTTTTCTCTATCCGGGCTTTACATGTGGGGTTTGGCTTCATACAGTCAGCTATACATAATAACCAAGTTACCATACTGTAAGGACGCATGGCGGCAGAACAGAATGTTTTTGAAAAGGTGTTTATAATTTGTAAGATTTTTAATTGTTATTTGATAAATAATTTACCTTCTAATAGTTTTCTCACCTAGCCGATATAATTTTATTCCTCGGTTTAAAAGTTATTCCAAAATATATTTTTTTATATAACAAAATTTCTCTCGCGGCACCCCGGTTGAAAAACGCTGCGTTAGGCTGTCTTGCCCCCCCCCCCCCCCCCCTCTCCGAAAAACGGATCGGCGCCCCTGCAAGCAAATCAGCATTAGGGTATCGATTACGAGAAACATTGTTTCTAAAGTAGACATATAAAGGCATTCCTGTATTTTGCATAAGACAGTGTTCTGTTTAATCACTGATACATTGGTCATGCAATGGATGAATAGCCTGTATTATGGTTAGGGTTAGGGTTAGGGTTAGGGAGAGAATTTGAGATTTTCATGTAATATGTTCATTAACATTATGGGGTACGAATTTAGGAAGCTTATACAGTTAGCTTTTTTTATATATGCAAATTGTATTTTTCAAAGCATTAATTGTGGTTTTGTAAGATTAGCATCGACATTCAAGCTAGTTTAATCTGTGTCTGTGTTCATGTGTTGTGGGGTGTTTTTTTGTTGTTTTTTTTTGTTGTTTTTTTTTTAAATATAATACTGGAGATTATGATTGTCGCTTCAAGAAAGAAATTTGCATGCTAATATATATAATTTCAGGTTTCATTGCAAGGTGTAAACAGCTGTCATGAGTTTTGAATCTGATTTAACCATTACCGATCTAATTATTTTGTAAGCAGGTTCACTGTTAATGGCTTTGTCGTACTTAATTCTCAATATAACATTTTGTAAATATGAAGTATAGTTGGTGAAGTGTATTTTCTCCTTTTGTTTACATGTGCATTGTAAGTGATATACTCATGCATCATCTTGGTTTAAATCAATCGTGAAGCGGCCAAGCTTATAACTTTAAAATGTCTTTTTCTTCCTTTTGTTGGATTGTTCGTAATGGAGGAAGAAGGGTCCTGTAAATCGAGGTCAATTTCCCCCCTTTTTTTTGCTGGGAGAAGGGTCCCGGAAATCGAAGTCATGTTATCCCCCCTTCTCTTTCTTCCTGACAAGGAAGGGCTTACTCCTTGGGGATGGGAGGGAAGGAGGTTGTGGAACGGAGGGGTGGGAAGTTCTACTTGTGTGGGGGTAACGAAACACATGGAATGCATTAGTAGGAATGAAAGGGTCTTTGACTTTAATTGTTATCGCTATCCAAAGAAACAGAGTGCAAAGGAAAGTGCTTTTTATGCTGCATGTCTGGCTCTCCATATAGCAGCTCAATTGTATAAGAGAACACTTGGTTCAGCTTTACCACTTTTACGAGAGCTATGATGAGTACGAATGTTAATTGTACACTATGTTCGCTTAATGTATGAGGAATTAGGGAAAGTACTAAAAGGGGTGGGGTTTTTTCATGGTGCAGAGAAAGGGGTGACGTTATTTTTCTTCAAGAAACGTTTAGTTCAAAGGATACAGAGGACAGGTGGAGCTCAATGTGGGATGGGTTATGCTTTTATAGTCACGGTTGTGTTCACAGTAGAGGCGTTCTTATTTTAATAAAAGATTCAGTGGACTTCAAACTCATAAAAATAGAGAGGGATGATAGTGGGCGTTTTATAATAATAGACTGTGAAATTCAAGGGTATAGAATTGTCTTATGTAATGTTTACTTTCCCACGAGAGATAAAGAGAAAAAACAAATAGAAATGATTCAGGACTTACGGAAGAGGTTTAATAGAATTAACGACAAAAATCATATTATAATAGGAGGGGATTTCAATTTGATTTTGAATAATAATTTGGACTATAGCGGAAGGGTACTGCAAACTATCAGTAAATTTAGTAAAGAAGTAACTGAGTTCATGGAAGAGTTTCATTTATCAGATATATGGCGAGAAAGAAATCCCTTGAAAAAACAATACACTTATACAAAACAAAATGTCTGAAAATATGCAAAGATTGGTTACAAAGTGTGAGATAGTTCATTCATTAGCACCTGACCACTCAGCAATACTCTTGACTCTTTATGACAAAACAGAAAGTAATATAGGGCAAAAATCAAAAGGATCTTATTGGAAATTCAACAACAGCCTTTGCACAAACGTCGATTTTGTTAAACAGTTGAAAGAAGAGATAATTAATTTGGAAAAAGATTTACAACTAGAAATTAAAGACAAGAGAGTCCTATGGGATTTTATGAAAATGAAAATAAGAAGTTTTACACAAGCTTTTTCAAAGAAATTAGCTGTAGAAAGAAATTAAAAAAGAGAGCTCCTTGACAAAGAAGTAGCGGATTTAGAAATTAGTCTTGCTGAAGGAGTTACAGAAAGAAAATTGGAAGCATTAAAAAAGAAAAAGGAAGAGTTAGTAGCTTGTTATAATTACATTAATGAAGGGATAACAATACGTTCTAGGGCAACTTGGTATGAAAGTGGGGAAAGGGACACAAGATATTTTAGTCAATTGCTACAAACAAATAAAAGAAAGTGTGTCATAAAGAATTTAGTAACTGAGAATGGTCAAATGATTGATAAAGAGAGGGAATTTCTGAATTTGATTAAGATATTTTATTCAAAACTTTACTCTAAAGAGATAAATGAAGACATAAATGTATCAGACACAGATTTTTTTTTAAATTTACCGTCTTTATCAAGGGAGAGTATAGAAAATTGTGAAGGAGGAATATTAGAAGGGGAATGTTATGCAGTGCTAAAAGGAATGAAACAAAAAAAGTCACCTGGAAATGATGGACTAACAGTCGAATTTTATATTACATTCTGGGCAGAAATAAAAGATATGTTATTAGGGGCCTTAAATGATGCTTTTAAGTCAGGTGAACTATCAGCTTCACAGAAACAAGCAGTAGTCATTCTGATTGCCAAAGATGGGAAAGATCCGCATTTACTAAAAAATTATCGGCCAATATCTTTATTAAATATTGATTATAAAATTGTTTCAAAAGTAATAGCTACAAGAATAAAAGGAGTTTTGGAAGATATAATTTCAACAGATCAAATAGGGTTTATGAATGGTAGAACTATAGGAGAAACGATTCGAATAATAGACGATGTGATTTTCCACACGTCTCAATATAATTTGCCAGGGTATTTAATTGCAGTGGACTTTCAAAAGGCATTTGATTCGGTGTCACATATTTTTTTAAATAAAGTATTATGCTCTTATAACTTCGGCCCGGAATTTCGCAGATGGGTGGAAGTTCTATACAAAAATGCACAAAGTTGTATTTTTAATGGAGGGATGTCGACGGGGTATTTTGAAGTACAAAGAGGCGTAAGACAAGGAGATCCCCTTTCTCCTTATTTATTTATCTTATGTATAGAAATATTAGCCCATAATATAAGACATGATAGGGAAATCAAAGGTATTTGTTTTGGAAAGGACGAGGTGAAGCAAGTCATGTATGCGGATGACATGACCCTCTTTGTTCAAGATAAAGTTTCCATTTTAAGAGTAATTAGATTATTTCAGAATACTTTCCGGACTTCAAATTAACAAGGAGAAAACAAAAATTCTTTTGTTGGGATGCTTGCATGGGAAGTCTTATGGAATGCCCCTAGGTCAAAAAGTTGATTTTGTAAAAATATTAGGTGTGGTATTTTCCTTAGATATAGAAGTAAAAGAAAGTTTGAACTACAATGAGATATTAAGTAAAATTAAAAAGCTGTTGGGTTGGTGGAAGCAAAGGGACCTAACAATGATGGGGAAAATACAGTTATTGAAGTTGTTTGTATATTCTAAATTTATTTATGCAGCATCCCTCACACCGGTCCCAAAATGGGTTTTTGAAGATTTAGATAAGATAACTTTTGAATTTTTGTGGAGAGGAAGAAATAAAATTCATAAAAACACAATGTATTTAGATTACCATTTAGGAGGTCTAAAAATGATGAATTTTTAATTACTGATTAAAGCCCAGAGGGTTATCTGGGTCAAGAAACTTATGGAAAAAAATGATATGAAATGGAAGCAGTATTTTAATTATGTTACAAAACATTTAGGAGGAAATCTCATTTTCTCATGTGATTATTTATTGGGTTTATTGAACGTAACGCTGCCAAAATTTTATACTGATATATTGGAAGTATGGATGGAAACCAGAAACTTCCGAACGAATGGTGAACCATACAAAGGAAATGAAATAATTTTTAATAATAAATTCATAAGAATCAAAGGGAAGTGTATATTTGATAAAAATCTATTTGACAAAAAAATATTTCGAGTAAAACATATAATGGATCATAATGGGAACTTACGATTATACTCATACTTTAAACAGCGAGGGTTAAACGTAACTGATTTTGAATTGATACAGATGATTTATAAGATGCTTCCATTTAGCTGGAAAAGAAACATGAATAACGATGGCGATACTGTTCCTGATGATAGGGCTATTGCTTTTTTAATCGGTAAAAAAAAGGTATCAATAGCTAATATTAATTCAAAACAAATCTATAGGGAATTTCTCTCCAAGAAATCGGCCGCTCCCAGTGTTTTCACAAGAATAAGATGTAATTATGGACTTGCAGATAAAGATATAGAAATCCTTTTTAAAAGACCAAGACAGTGTACACTCAATAGCCGACTTAGGGAGTTCCAATTCAAATTGTTGCACGGTATTATTTACACAAATCAACATTTACATTTATTCGGAATGGTTGATTCAAATTTATATAGCTTCTGTAAAAAAGAAGAGGAGACATACCGTCATTTATTTTTTGAATGCGAAAGAGTGAGATTAATATGGAGAAACTGTAATAATATTTTTAACTTCATATCTCTGATTAATTTAAGTTGAAAAGAAATATTATTTGGGATAAAATTACGGGAACAAGGAAAAGAACAATTGGTTAATTATTTTATAATTCTAGTAAAATACTTGGTTTTTAGGGGAAGGGAAAAAAGGTCAGAAATAAATATAGATAAAATAAAATGCAAGTTTAGAGAAGAGAAAGCGAGGAAAGAAAGTTGGCAGTAGGGAGAAATAAATATCCCTTACATTTAAGAAAATGGGAAAATTTGGAAAATTTGGGGGAGAGCGAGATGGAGAGCTAGATGGAGAGCTGGATATGGAGCAAAGTACAAAGGTTGAACCTTTATGTTAAACTTTTCACTTTCAGTTATTTTCACACTTTTATAATGGAGTAGAATAGTAATATTTAACGCTTTTTATCCCCACACAGGTAGAACTGCAAGGGACGGGTGGGGGAGGAAAGGGGGGAAGGGGAGGGGAGAAGAAAGGGGTTGGGGGATTGGGGATGAAGGACCTTGTTTGTCAGGTGGTTAGAGAGGAGGGAATTGGGGGGGGGGGGGTGGCGGTCGAGGGTGAAGTGGGGAGTTTTAATAAAATGATTACTCAGGGCTTCAATTTGTATATTCTGTTTATTGTATTTTGGAAATATTTGTCTTTTTTTTTTCTTTTTTTTTAATTAATTTTTTCTGTACGGATAGATTGATAATTGAAAAGTATAATATTATGTTTTATATTAAGTTTTATATGTATTTCAATTTTTTGAAAAATTGAGGTTTTATATGTATTTCATTTTGTTGAAAAATGAAGTTTTATATGTATTTTATTTTGTTGAAAAATTGAAGTTTTATATGTATTTCATTTTGTTGAAAATTGAAGTTTTATATGTATTTCATTTTGTTGAAATTGAAGTTCTGGAGAAATAAAAACTACTGAATACAAAAAAATTGTTTTGCAATAGGAAAGGTTTAAACCTTACCCATGGTTTAAACCTCCTTTGTGAATTCGGGTCTTTTTCTTCCAGTCAGTGAAGCCCCATCCGATTTCGTCAGGTATAGTCACAGAAAATAGCGACCTTTGTAAAGCATCTTTTGTCACTTGGATGTGAATAAAAATATTTTGTTCATTATAGACAGGTGACTAACATACTCAAATTTTACGCATACTGTATTATGGTTACTAGACGATTCAAAACATGGTCAGTGATGGTGGGTGCTTTAAATCTTCGATGACGCTAATTTTGATGGTATTATCAACATTTCTGTCTCGACTGTTATTTAACTTATTGTTAACTTATTAACTTAACTTATTGTTAAAATTGATATTCGGGACCGGGGGGGGGGGGGGGGGTGGGGAGAATACGTCACCCATTCGTGGAATTTTTTTTGCTGTACTGCTGTTCTTGTAAGCTTCCTTCTGAAGGTTCACAGCACTGGATGTCGATTTGCCTGTCTAGTGGAAAAGCAGTCTTGTGAACAATCGACCTACTAGTCTGCGAAAAATTTGCACATTTACAACCCATGCTTATGCTGCGTTTACATCATGTTCCCGGCAGCCCCGGCAGTCCCGTTTACCTGAAACGAAGCGGGACTTGTGATTTTGGCAAGTTTTTTATCCATATTCACGCTTTGTTGGGTCGTGCTAAGTTTTCTCAAGGTCTATCAAGGTATCCTTGAAGGGGCGTAGGTGGACGGGCCTGCTGAGTCCCGGAGGTTCAAAGGCGTGGTACGGTTCGGCCCGAGGTCTGCCACGGACGGCACTACCTTCCCTCTCGTTCTGTCAAGTTTTGATGGGGTCCCTTACGTTTACCACGTTCTGTTCAAGGTCTAACACGTTTTATACGTTCTGCCAAGGCTTTCTACGGATGAAACGTGGATGCCGGTGAGCTAAAGCGCAGTTTTGTGCTCGTGGGGTATAATACAAACAATACAAACACATTGTCTCATAGCTTGGCCTTTTTCTTCCTCCTTGCATATACAAACAAAACACAATTAAAATTGTATGCAACCCGGTTTACTTTATGAAGTTATCACTATATCTGTTTAAGATTCGAAACAGGTGCTTAAACCCCAATGCCCATCTTTTGACCGAAAATATCAGTAAATTCAATCCTGTAGCTTGTAAGAGTATACACTTGTCTTTTCTTATAGTAAACACTTTTTTAGTAAACAATATTATTAAACAATACCTGATCAGCTAATATAGTGCACCGAGCTATATACTTGTAAAGATTAAAGAGGTTTGATTTTATTCTTACCTCACAATTTGATCTTCTCTCATTTCATCTTGGTGTTGTAGATGAAATGTGTCTTTTATTGTTCCCCTGCCGTGTCCGGCATTTTTTCGTCCTCTCAGACCGCGCCAACCATTCCAGGCCGTTATAGAACGTAATGCGCCGTATCGCGCAGGGCCTGTAAGCCGTCAGGCGCCGTTGGGCGTCGTGGTTGAACGCAACGAAACGGTACCATACAACCCGGATTATGTTAACAACCTTGACAAAACGCAGCAGAACGTACCAGACCTTTAAGTGACCGTCCGGTACCGAGAATTCCCATTTCCGACGTTCCATTACGGACGGCCCCCAAGTTTTCTTACGGCCTGTTACGGGCTGAAACGTTGAGTTGCGTTTATCCCACTTTTCTGCGGCTCACTAAGTTTCCCATTTGCGCCGTGATTGCTGTGGCAAATTGTTTGACAGTTAAAAAATCTGGCCCGGCATCCACGGCCATCACGGCGGGTGAAGTTTGTCCATCCCGTTGATCCGCGTGGTCTTACGTCCACCCCATTTTGTCCGTGGCAGTCTGAAACGGGGCTGCCGGAGCTGCCGGGAACATGATGTAAACGCAGCATTACATCGAAACATAGACAAAAAGTGTGGCATTTCTATTTTGACGGTAAGGTTTATCCGATTTATCCACTTACAATTTTCGATGTCAGACCATTTCGACTAAAGCTACTACTACCCACTTCACACAAGGCGTGAAGATTTGCTAAGACTGCGTCAGTGACTGGCGCGGTCTTTGACGCTCCATGAGAAATTGAAATCGTACAAAAGGTGAATGCAAAATAATCAGTGCAGGTATAGCTTAGAATTATTGGCGTATGGATTTATGACTTTCACAGGTTTGATTAGCGCAGGTAATGATGCAGTTGAAATGACGTCTCGCATGCAACGGGCCTAATTTGACTTACTATAGATGCTGCCTACAATGGGGAGACCTCGTGGACCAGGTGGGAAGCGACTTGGTCTCATGATGCTCCAGAGGGCCAGGGTTGCAGTGACCACCCCTAGGGTTGTTGTGATGGTCAGTGCATTGACCTGACCAAAGCTGGACTCTCCTACTCCGAGCAAGTCAATCATACTGGATGTTATCAAGCTAAACATAAATGATACATGGAATACATAATGGTGACGATGACTGAATAAAAGTGACCGAATAAAGCACATTTCAGGATTATATGAGCACCATCATTTTTGCTCTAGTAGTCATGCGAACTGTTATGTAATAGCATTTTCATTCACAAACTTATAATGACCCCCCCCCCCCGGAAAAAAATCAACAACAAGAATTAAAACAACCCTCCCTAAAAACACACAAAACAAACAAATGAAAAATAAAAAGAATCGATCTATGGAATTAAATAGTAATGTTAATATCACTGAGAAGCAGTATATAGGCCTATTTATTATGTATATTATCATTTTGTTCAGGTTCAGGTTCAGGTCGCAATTTCTTTCTCAAACGTAATTACGATGCCAAAAAATAGAGATACGTGGAATTTAACATTGATTTTGATATCAAAATAATTATGTTGGTGAAAGATCGAATAAAAGATGGTGAATAGGACGCATATGCCTGTAGGTGTATTATTATCTTGTGCAAGAAGTGTTTTTTTTATGGTCGCACTTTATTTTTCAAAGTATGATGATGAAAAAAAAATTAGATACATGGTATTCAATGCTGATCTCGATATCATAACATGTTGGTGAATGTAGTGTAACAAAAAATATTAACAGGGCGCACGTAGGCCTGTATTTGTATTTTTTGTTCAAGAAGTGCCATGTGCGAACTTTTATCTAGACGCATTTTTTCTAAAAACTTACAATGATCAAATCTCTTACTACACAACCTTTATTTCTATAAATTTTTAGAAGAAAACATATGTACACGATATGTGCAATTAATAACCATTTAATTTCGTTCAAGGCGTTCATTTACAGAGGCAGTGTATGCCTGAATATCTCATAGTGTGATGATCGTTATTAAAACAGTCTAAACTCTGAGCAATGTCATGAAACATAATGTAATACAAAACATACAAAATTATGCACCAGAACTTCGGTAACATACTAAGCTAACTGAAAAAGCTTTGGGGATCTTTGGTCACATAGACGAACAAAATGGCGAACTTACCACATACACCAAACGTTACTTATACTTCAACAACAAAATCAGGATAACGCTCGAAACTATATTGTAAAATTTACCGAGAGGGCGACGATAATCGACACAGAAATCACTCAACACTACATAACGGAGAGGTCTAAGATTGAATGGCAACAGAGCACTCTGTGCCCGATTGTGGAGAACGATTTTGTTATCAGAAACCAGACATATTCGCGCACGTATTATTCTCCATGTCAAAAACCATCGAGGGCACTTTAAAAAGTTTGTTTAAATATCACCTTTGCAACACCACACTGCAATTACGAATTTGACTTGGGGTAATATCGTAAAAAAGCAACATGAAGTTAAGCATGAGCCTAATACATACTCATTTACATATATTTCGAGTGCATACGCACACACACGCACGCGCCCACACCCATACACACACACACACACACACACACACCCACACCTAAAAGCACACGAATTTATCCCGCTCCCCCTCTCCCCATCTATCTTTCTCTGTCTCTATGTCTGTCTGCCTCCCTGTCTGTCTGTCTCTCTTTTCTCCCTATCCAGCTATCGCTCTATCTTCCTTTCACTCTGTCTATCTTCTCTAGTTATCTCTCTCTATCATTTCCTTTCTTCTTTTTTCCCTTCAAGACACTAGTTGGAGTGTTCACATATGGCTTTAAAGTGATAAGGAAACTTTGTGGAGGCATGATAAAATCTGAGCTGTCTGGCCTTACATGCTATCAGTATATGTAATATGGTGTAAAAATGAAGCCCACGGGGAAAAAGGCTTTTCAAATTCATCATGTGCTTCACAACAGTAAACATATGCAAGTGACCGGAAATGCCAGACTCATTTTCCCCGATTGGCTCAGTGTTAGACTAAAGCGTATGGCCATACGCTTTCGTAAATGGGAGTATTCAGTCATAGATATCTTAATAATAGCATTATATATTTGACAACCTTTCTATGCCTGGTTATTTATTTATCCTTCTGATCATCATCAACAATGTATTAAATCAAGCCTCCACAAATTTACCGAATGCATTTAAAGATATCATTTTCAGCACGTACTTAGAAGCATGGAAATTGCATCACAAGTTCGCTCATTCTGCTCTTAGGTAAGAACATGGTTTTGAGGGATGAGGCCAAGGGCTGATCCAGCTTTTTTTCTTTTAGTTTTTATTAATCAAAATCAAGAAAAAACAATTACAGAGTCACGACTAAACTATGTACATAATTACGCAAAGCAGCATATAAAAGGTAAAGAAGAGCAAATCTGTTAATCATTCTCCACTTTTTGGAATGCAAACAATTTTTTTTCTTAGCTATAAAATATTCTAAATCCTTGCTAGATTTCAAAAGAGCAAAAACCCCCTCAATATTAGGGGATTTACCTTGGAATTTACTCACATAAACGTAATACTTAACATAAGAAAAATATAAGTTAAAATTCTATCATCTTGTATACCGACAATTTTCTGAAAATAGGAAGGCTGGATCAGCTCTTCACCTTTTGCATTGATAATCTTAATTACTTCATTCCAAATAGGTAACACTCTGGGACATTCACAAAAATATGAATAGGTGTTTCAGGATCTTTAGAACAAAATGAGCAAAGAGAGGAGCCCTTTCTTTTGATTTTGAAAAGAAGTCATTGAGGACGATTGTCCTATGAAATACCAACCCAGGACTTTGTAAATGAGGGGGTATGATATCCAAAAAGACATTAAAAAAAACGGGGGGGGGGGGGGGGGTTTCGGAGAAAATGAAGGTTAAATTCATTAGAAAAATACAGTTTTTGGAGGGTTTCGAAATAAGTCTAAAGCTTGGTAATAATACCTGGCATTTAACACGCCCGCACACAGTGTATGCACATTCTCCACTCCCTGGGGAGCATTCCAGCCAGTCGCCTGTTAAGCGCACACATGCTAAGCAAAGGACATTAACTTTCGCCATCCTACCGGGTACCCATTTAACACCTGGGTGGAGAGTGGCAAATGTAGATCAACGTCTTGCCAAAGGACGCTAGTGCTGCGGTGGGATTCGAACCCCGGACCTCGTGGTTCACAGTCCGGGGACTTATCCACTGATCCACAACAAATTTGCTCCCTCGCTTAAAGGGAAATTAACCTCAGCGTATGAATTAGCTTATTTTGAATGGTGTAGTATATGCCTCTTATTTGATACATGCAATTTCATGTAAAAACACAGGATATAGATATAAATCACTATTTTCCAGCCAAGTTATCGTCTGCTAGCGATAATAAGGGGGCTGCCATTACTTTATGTGTACACGAACATATTTTTCATCCCAAGTAAAATTTCCTTCATCGTTAACTTGTAATTGATTTTTAGAGGACAAATATATATTAGATAAAGTCACATATTCTGAAATGTAAGTTTAGTTTTATATATTTTTTAAAAGGTCTTAATTTGTTCATAAAAAATATACTTCATAAAAAATATACGTCAAGGACGGAGAATTGACGTCAAGGACGGAGACAATCGTAACAATACCAAAACAAAGCGAGGAATCTGCTTTACAGGATGGCTATTAGAACTCATGGGTCGTCAATTATCTAGGCCCATGGCCAATAACAATCGTAATACAATCAGAACAAAGCGACGTATCTGTTGTAAAGGTAGGCTATTATCAATGCATATGGTACCTAATGATCCGTGTCATGCACAAAATGGCAGCCTCCATGGAAAGACGTAGCAGACAATAGGTGCATCTAGAATATCACGTGGGGTTACTTGTCCTTTAAGTTTGCTCCTTCACGTAATGTTGCTCCTGGTTCTCGTAATTTCGCACCTCAGTGTAGGATATCGTTTATAAATAGCGTTTTTAAAGTATTGAAAATCATTTGAAAGTAAAATGTTATTCTCGTTGCTTTCCTCGCTATCATGTTAGTTTCATCAAGCACTTGTTAAATATTGCGCCCAAAATATTGGATAAAGTGTATAGAATAGCATTAAACATTATTTTGAAAGAAATCTCAAATTTGGGTTGCTTTGCTAAATATTCCTCGTCTATTTCTCAAGGATTTTCATCAATTATTATTTTTTTCTCCCTGGCTTGTACAAAGACATGGATAAGTGTTTGGGCAGGAGGGGGGGGGGGGGGGGGGGGACTTCATTGTTTGCCCAGGCGCCATAATTCCTATATACGCCCCTGCCGATGATTGTTTATTCTTCGTTAATTTTTGTCTCATCATTTATAATTTGAATTGTTACGTTGTCTACCACATGGCGGTCCCCCACTTATTATATTCATTCTGGTTAGACTATATGCATTTCCTCGTTTTCCTCGTTTAAACTGGTAGGCGGGGGGGGGGGGGGGGGGGGGTGATTACTGCATTTTCCCCGATGAAATGCTCAAAAGCAACAGAGATACAAAAAGAGGCAAAATTTTATTTACTACACACGATCCAGTTGCCTTAAACATTCGGGTAAGCATTTAAGTGCGAAACTTTACCTTATATTGCAAATATTGGAAGTTAGACCGTGGAAAATCGTCCAGTGGTAGAGTAGTTCTTTAAATTGACTCTCAGTCAAGGGTTTGAGGGTTCGAATTCCAGCCCGGCACTAACGTCTTTTGGCAAGACATTAATCCAACCAGGTGTAAATGGGTACCCGATATGCCAAAGCGCTACATATTTGGCCGCTCGGCTATGACCATGCAGGGTAATAATGTTGGAGCGCCAGGAGCGTCACGACGTGACGGACATGAGCTCTATAAGAATCCACCATTACCATTATTATTATTAGTAGTAGTAGTAGTAATAGTAGTAGCAGTAGTAACAATAGTAGTATTATCATTATTAAATTTGTCCCAATTCTTGCTGGTTAAGTGACTCATATTAAGTTTGGCATGTTTATTGTGGATCAGTGACCGTGGACAGGGACACTTTTTCTGTAAACGGCTGCTCTGTTCGTCAGCATCCGTCAAGCTTCCTACCGTTGAACTATGAATTGATCATGGAAAAGAGAAAATAAAACTGTTAATAGGCCATCTATGACAGAAGAATTTGGACACGAAGGTGAAACAGAACAACCTCACCATCATCATCATCATCATCATCTTTCTTTGGCTTCTACAGAACTATATCTTCAAGAACGTTTCCTGGTAAAGAATCTGTAGCGTGCCGCGAGTTCTCGAGAACGGTGTATAGTTGAGGAGAATCCTGGAGAACTATGAACTAATCATGGGAAAGAGAAAATGAATCCAGGTTTCCTTTTCCAAAGAGAGGAAATAGGGATCAAAAATCGCTGAAAAATACATTTTCCAAATTGGAAGGGGAGCTGGGGGAGAGGAGCAGAGGAATGCAACTTTGTAACCGTGTGTCCTCATATTTGAATTTAAAGTAAAGAGAATTCGGTTTGGCTTGAGGCAGGACTTACATCTAGATTTAGATTTACAGATTTTATTTTAATTTAATTTTTTAATTTTTTAAAGTAACAATTGTGAAGTTAACACAATACGTGCTCCCCACTCCCGCTCGTATCCGCCACTGCAGTGACGCCTAGAAAAAGACTCACTGTGAACGTTTTGCATTTCATTTTCAAAATTTATTTCATCCTTATTTCATATTCTCAGCAATCATTGAAAGACAAGTATAAGTGCTCTTCAACAATCCATAAAGCATGAAAGCCCAAGTCGTTATTCTTTTTACTAGATGCAAGATCAAAATTAGAAAGTAAACAGCATTGGTTATTCTCTTTCCAGGGGTGTAATTTCTATTAATTTTTATTTCTTTATATTTTCCTCCCAGTAAAGTAAATTGTAATCAAGAATTACATCTAAATGGATAAATGTTATGATTATGAAATGGTCAAGTTGGTTTGTAAATCTTGCTTTAGTGAAATATGTTGCACTCTATGATATATTTCACTTTGATTCCATTTGAAATATATACTTTTTCTTCATATCATTTCATTTATTTTCCACTCTATTAGAAAATACATACAAAATAGAATAATAATGTACATTTGGTAGAACAGGAAAACAACGAATGCAAAGAGAAACAAAGCATACAAGCAAACAACGTAATTTACAAAACAGAAGAAGTATTAATAGTCTTCCAAAAAAATTGAAAACTTGAAGAAGTATTACGATAACAATCTTTGCAATCAGACAGTAACAATACAGGCGTGAATAACGAGCGTCAAAATCATTATTGATTCAATTCATTAATGCTGACTGCCAAATATTGATTCCGAGTCACTTCTCTTACGGTATTATTAATATAACAAGTAAAACCAGTCAAGGAAATTTATCAATTGATTGATGAAACACATTACTTATTTTTCCTAGTCGGTTTACGTTATGGTTCATATTCAGTTGAATTGTGTGTAATAGATGAAATGTACATATCTTTCCCTCTTCGAAGATAATGAAATTTGCAAGGATTGTGTGGTTTCATTTCGGAGGTAACTTTGCATAGATACTTTTATATCAGCTTATGTTATTATTTGTTTCAATATTTATTGATAATAATGGTTTTGAACGCATTGTCAAAGTATTATTGTGAAAATCATAATATACATGATATACACATACGATAGAACAATTAAATCCTCTAAGAAGACATTGAATAGGCAAAGAGAGAAAAAGAAATTGCAGCCGGTATTTCTAATGAGCATACTCACTACCTTACTATACAAAACCGATGTTCAAAAATAATATCAACCCTGCACAGCAACATAATTTTTCCATCACATTCCTAACAATTTCAAACTTCAAGAATACCATTTCACTTGATGCAAAATTGCAGATCAGAATTCGGGCTGAAAGAATGAATGAGTAACGGAATTCGAAAATATGAATTTTCTGAGTTGATTAAAAAAACCGAAAAGTGAATGGAGGCACACAATTACTTGGCCTTCATGTCATGTACAGAGACTCCCCATCCTAATTTTATCTTTTCTTGATGATGACCTCATACGGGCGGAGGAGTCTTCCAGAAGCTGTCTTAGGAATCATGTTCAATACGCTTTCAGCCTCCTTTCCTGGGAGCTTGCTGAAGGTGTAGTGCTGCAGGAACCAGGTGAAGATGAGGAAGAGGTCTGCCTTGGCTACGGCTTCACCAAGACAGCCGCGTCGACCGCCTCCGAAGGGAAGAAAGCTGGGAGGGTGCTCTCGGAATGTGCCACTCGCGTCCAAGAAATGCTCTGAAGACGAGGTAGAAAGAGAAAAGCCTTTTCAATTCAGATTGAGAATCATACAAGCAATTAACTTTCAAAACGAGATACATGTACCCCTTACATCGAGAAACAAACCCAAGCATTTATTATAGTGTTAACTCACAGGGATGTATTGAACTTTTTCTCTTGACTGTCTTGGTGTGATGGTACTTAATGGGAGGGACTTGAAACTCCAACCAAGGGATCATACGACCATTTCCTTTTGCTGTTCTATTAACTTTTCTCATTTTCTTACCCGGGAGGAACTTGTCAGGTTGGTCCCATTCTTGAGGGTCATAGTGCATGGAGTAGGTATTGATCATCACTGTGGTTCCTTTAGGAATGGCGTAGCCTCCTGCAAATGCAACGGCACAACACATTAAGAAATTTAGTTATTCATCCAACATGGTCACTGTCTTGTGAGTAAGTTAACGACTATGGATTAACTCTACAGACCAACTCGTCAGTGTTCGAATCCCAGTTGGGGCATTTTACATCATTTAGACATTGATCTGCATCTGCCGCTCTTTACCCAGGAGGGGAAATTGAGACCTGGTAGGATGATGAACACCCCTTTGCTTGAATGCACTCCTGGTGACCTTATTATTGTGGATATAATTTCGGGAGTGGAGATGGTGCTCGCATTGTGTAAATGTGAATCAATGATATGAATGTGTCATTTCAATAAATATTACCTAGTATGACGTATTACTTAAAATGCATTGTGCGTTTATTATGTCTATCATCGCTGAAGCTAATTATCTAGGCTTTGAATTGATTTCCAGAGCAATTTGGAGTCACGTCGAGAAACTGTTTCATAATTTTGATAATGGGATATGCAAACACGGATTATCATTATAAATCATTTTAATGAGGGATAAAAGTAAATAAAATGAATCTGTCAAAAAAATTAAGAAATATTTAGTAAAAAATGATACATCTTAAATTACCGAATTCTGTGTCCCTGGTAGTGGCATGAGGAATAGCGATCGGAACGATACTACTGTACCGCAAGATTTCATATAGGGTAGCTTCCGTATAGGGGAGCTTCCCGCGATCGCTGATGTTTGGATTACGATCACGACCGAGGACAACGTCGATCTCGGCACCGATCTTGGCCTGGATCTCTGGGTAGGTCGTGAGGAGAGCCATGCCCCAGTTCAAAGTCTCCACGGTAGTCTGAATACCGGCTAAAAGGGCACACAAATAAAATATATATTCATGTTACTCATATTCAAAGTTTAAGGGACATGCACAGAAATAACCATATACACTTGGCATGAATTTCTGCATATGTACGGAAAAAAGAACATTAAACTTGATTTCATGTCATAAACACGAATAGAAGTTGCAAAGTGAATGTATGCCCTAAATACTAATGATTTTAACATAATGATGCATGTGCATGAAAAAGGAAATACAACCACAATAAAAAACAACAAAAAACATTGTAGTTGTGAATAAGGCCAGGTAAGTCAGATTTTGTACATTTATAGGCAAAAGGAGGTTAAAGAGAAGAGGAAGATCGACGAGAAAAAAAAACAGAAGGGAGACACAGAAGATGAAGAACTTAAGAAAGAGATAGGGAGAGGTCGAGAAAGAAGGGGAGGGGATAGACAGGCGGAGAGAGGAAATGAAACGATGAAGAAGAGATGAGATTGAGAGGGTATTTAACAGAATAATGGAGAAAGTGAAAAGGGTGAAAGAAAGATAAAAAGAAAAGACGGGTAAGAGGGTGGTGTAGTATTATTATTATTCATTATATCTATTATTTTTATCATTGTTTTTTATTACTTTTATCATTACTATTATTACTGTTATTATTATTGTTAATATTATCATTATTATTATTATTATTATTATTATTATTATCATTATTACTATTACTTTGAATTGTTTAGCGTTATGTATTTATTATTAGACCAAACATGCAGGCCTATTTAACAAAATGACTGAAGAAACTATTATTCGCCAATCATTTTTGTATTAAGTTTAACTGACGTTTGGGGACTTGGCATTAAATTCATCTTTTGACCAATTAATATTAATCATACCTCCAAAGATATCAGTCAATGTCTGGAAGATGTGTGTGTCGGTCAGTTTATCTACATTCTCTCCTTCTTTCCTTGCATCTTCTTGGGCTTTCAGAAGCAGACTGTAGAAATCATTGATGTTTTCTAAGATTGATGAAAATAGAGGATGAGTCTGGGAACTGGAAAATCAGATTATGTTCAATTCGGCTCAATAAGACACGGTTTTAAAAATGTCACTGGGATCAAATGTGTACGAGGTAGCAGCGAGGTGGTTTTCAAGTAATTTCTAATCTTATCCAGGATATTTTGAACACGAAATTACGTTTTTAATAAAATGAAAATTTCTTGCTCGCCCACGTCGCTCGCTCCAAAAGTACAAAAGCAGGTGATAGTTCATACTCGGGCACAAGACGTCATCAGCCTCCTGGTGAGATTGCGACCGTATACGCATGTGGTTTGAAAGATGATCATGTCCAATGAACGGGCGGTATACGCGTATATACGCATATTTTAGTCCAGGTTGGAGGTTTAAACCCTGGCTCAGACCATGGTTTGAACCGTTCCCAGACACATATGTGAGTTTCGGCTTGGAGGAAGTGGGTGGACGCGCGGGCGCATAGCAATTCATTTGGGGATACCATGTAAGCAAAATTCTGTAACGGTACCTCTCTCTATTACGCACAAACACACACACACACACACACACACACACACACGTTAGGGTGGCTTTACTTCCGAGGACAACTATTGTTCCTCTATTGTTACTCGTCCTCGGACAGTCGACGGAATAAAGCACAAATTCATTGTTCGACGTTCGAGGACTATTGTCCGGCTTCCGAGGACCATTGTTGTCATGATTTTTTTTTGTTCTCTGTCCGAAAATGTCCTCGGACATAATGCTAAACAAACGCACTCTCTCTCTCTCCCCCCCCCCTCTCTCTCCCCCTCTCTCTCTCTCTTTCTCTCTCCGTCTTTATCTTTCTGTCCTTTTTTTTTTAAACCTATTTTTTTAAAGAGACACGATTCAAAGATCAGTATATATTTTTGGAAAACTCCTTTTCTTGCCTGGGTCATATTGTGTCTTAGTTTGATCCACCTGGGATTGGAGGGCGCTATAAAACTGCTTTACTATTTCCTTGATAAATCTTGGACCATTCGTGGGTATGTACTTCGCCCAGTAGAAAAAGTCAGCGGCTAGACCTAGTCCAAACCCCTCATTGAACTGATCATTTAGCTGCTTAAACTCCATCACATTAGGGTCATCTAGCTCGAAGCTGTAACAAAAATATGACATAATTATCAAGCAGAGTATAACAAACAGCAACTTGTAACACCGGAAACGTTCAATAACTAGACAGATCTCTTATTTTATTTGCTAAGTGCATGAAGTGGAAATACTATAGGAAAACAGTAGTTGGTGGGAAGGGGGGGGGGGGGGGGTTGGACCGTCAGAAGTTTACAAGACCAATACTTGTGGACCTTAAGAGAATTAGCTAGTAAGTACGAGGGCATCTTTAAAAGGACATAGTAAACGACAAAAGACTCTAACTTCGTCCAAAGAACACCATTCTGTGGGAGTACGAAGTACATAGGAGGAAACCTACCTTCGTCCAAAGCACATCTGTGACAGAACGTTGAACATGAGCAGGGTGAAAATAACCTTAGGGTCTACCGGTTGTCCCTCCGTCTCAGCCAACTTCTTCTGGATCTTGGGGTACACGCTCGTGATGAGGTTCTGAAGAGGTTTACCTGTTGCAAAATGCCTGGTAGCATATAGAGAGAATAAAAATTAGTAGATAATATATAAGCAATTCTTCTTCATGTCACTTATCTCAGCGTCCAGATGTCTATTGAAATTGAGAAACAGATATAAAGTTGTTCAGTTCTGTTTTGGATAGCTTTTAACTGCTGTAAAGTAATGTATACACTTCCCTTGAGCATGTTAGGTGAGTCTCTGTCAGTATTCAGTAGCGGTATTTTTAATAGCTAGATGCTCTTTCATTAATGTCAATTGATGGTTGGTTCTTCTCTTTTTGAAATGACATAACGTTGAGTGGAACATTTAAATTTATGGTCTGGAAAATAAATTCATCAAAAAAGAAAAAGAGAAGAGGAACTTAACAGCCAGCTACAATATCATCAAGATCATCATCAGTAATGCTGAACAAACTTGCAATCCTTAAATAGCTGAAATAGACAAACGGTGTTATTAAAATGCATTAAAGAACCTTTTTATTACAAATTGGACACCTAAATTATGGTTCTATATGCCGCAAGTTTCCACATATCTCTACATTTTTACACACCAAAACTGTGATATATTCATCATTTAATAAAGTATGACAAAATGTTCACCTGAGGGCGGAATGAGCTAACTTGCGATGAAGTTTCCAGGTTTCGCTGTATGGACTGAAGACGATGTCCTTGAAACCATCAGTGAGCAACCCGACTAAATTAGAGGAATCGGGGGGGGGGGGGGGGGTGATGGATGAGGAAAAAATAAATGATTTTACTTAATAACCGATTTTTTTTTATTACATATTATTGTTATCAAAGTGCACATGATATTTTTTTTTAATATTTGAGACATGAGGATGTAAATTTTGTTATTTCATCAGAATAGAAATAAGGTAAGTGGGAAATGAATAAAACCTTGAAACCTTAGATTAGGCCATTTTAGCCTCAGTGTTAAGCCATAGCTCTCTATCGCGATACAAAACAGTACAATTTGAATATTTTAAGGGCTGCCAACCGCCAAGCTAACAGACTGAACTTTGAGGAGGCGTGACGGCTCAGTGGTAGAGCAGTGGTCTCGAAACCAGATGCTCCGAGTTCGAAACTAAGTCGATGTGTTAATATCATCATTATCAGGTTTTCAAAGTGCATATTACAGGCCTGTGCAACAATATGGCAAATCCAATCATGGTTAATAATATCAAGTTACTAGCGCTTACGCGAGTAGAAATCTGGCCGTCCAGCAAAGTCTACCCCCTGCTTGAGGACAGCTTCCTTGATCAATGCTTGACGGTTGAGCACTACCATCCATCTCTCACCGGCCTTGAAGCCAAAGACATCACCGTACTTCTTGGCCCATTCCCCAAATACAACCTCAGGGGAGTCAGTCATACCTGAAAGCAAGAAGAATGATAAAGACATAATCTCGAGAGTTTCCGTGTTCAATGCGCCACAAAACGCTTACACCAGTGAATGTGCATACAAATCTCGCAAGCAGGGAAACTCGTTGCCCAATAGAGGATTACTCGGAACTTGCTTCGAGAGATCAGAAGGCGTTCGGTCATGGTTCGGGTGAAGAAGTTATGATTTTTCGTTACCGATGGTTCTTCAGAAGGTGTGAGCATTACGGAAATATCTGTCGGTAACCGATAACAACCGATAGATACCAGAATATGTCAAATGCCCCATGAGAACCCATGACTTTAAGGGCAGTCAGTAACTTTGCTTGTACTCTAACTGAATTCATTATTCTTGTATTCACCAAATCCAAACGTCCTACTATTAAAGAGAGAATCTGAGTTTTATAAGCCAAGAACCCTTTTAGGTAATAATATATTTATCACTGAATGTGGAAATCGCAAATAAAATCATGTAAAATCCGGTCCCTTCCCAGCAAGATGCATTTTTTTTGTAAGCAACCCCCCCCCCCCCCCCCCCACCAAAAAAACACAAACAACAACACAATTAACAACAACATTAAAAAAAACCCTACCGAAACAGAAACACGTGTTGGAGAAAGTTTAAACAAAACAATAATAAGAAAGCTTTGATTTTTAAAGTTGACATATAAAGTAAGCATATTTCAAATTCAAATTGGCGAAGTGGTTTATGACACCGTGATGTATTGGAGAATAATAACTCCCTACTCACAAAAAATATAATTTCTCTAAAAAAATGTTTACTAAGCAGGATCTTTTTTTATCGGACAGTTATGCCATCCATATCATTTTATTGAGTATAGGAAAAATTATCTTCGGCGTTGAATGCAAAATCGAGATATAAGAGTGAACAAAACTTGGTAGAGTTGTCCCAACATTCATGTTTGTCAATGGCCAATCTGCCGATATGTGATTCACATAGTGATCTCGGCTTTTGAACATTCATATCCTTCCTATTTTTGGTTCAATTTAAAACTTCCGAACCGCTTCCCTGATTTTTCTATTTTCACACAATTCAAATTACAAAGGTGGCATCGCCCCTTTACGTATCGAGCAAGTATCAGAATGATCAATGAAATGAATCATTCTAGAAATAATTATTTATTAAATTAGTAGCTGAAATCTTAAATGATCAAATCTGTCTCTAAATGTAAAGGAGTGAATTTGTCACTCTATATTAAGATGCATGTTAATGCAGTTAACAGTTTTTAAAATACAACTGGCTGCCTTTGAAATTCATTGTCAGTGTCATTTCCTTGTTGTGAACAAAACTACAGGCACCACTCTTGAAAGACAGTAGTTGATACTCTTAAGACTGAGTTGATGATTTCACTCAGAAAGGAGTGAATTATCTCCACTCTGTCCACATGAGTGATAAAATTTCACTCTTTAAACGATCGGTGTTTCACTCTTACCTGAGTGAAATAGTGAGCACCCGATGACTACTGAATTCTCTCATTTCCATAGGCCTACTGCATGGACCACCCGGCTCCCGTAAGCAAAGCGTTAATAGCGAGCTTTCGATCTGCGACGGGAGACGCACGGTACGGGGGATTTGACAGACTGTGAACGTTCTCACACCCAAGCTCCCGTCCTGTTCTGAAGCCATTTCGTTTCCGTTCACGCGACGGCTACGGGAGAATGTGCGTGACGTCAGTTGTTTACATGCATCGCACAGAAATTGACCGCTCTCCGTAGTATTTTGGAGCGAACGCTATTTTGCCTGATGACCGTCGTCTAATTCTGCGGTACGGAGAGATTCGGGATTTCGCACATGCGCAGATCGATTTTCGTCTCGAGTTACCGTACTAGATTTCCACCGTCGCAAATCGAAAGCTCATTAATAACTCAATGTGACTCTTAGCAGAACAAACACTCTGCAAGTCTTCGCGGCAATGATTGCTCATCAACCTTTGCTTCTATATAGTTTGCCAAAATTATGATATACTATCACGAGACCGTTGAACTTTGTACTAATAAATATTTGTTTCAAGACCGTGCCATTGCTTGTGAAATTGAACTATATAATTATGGTTATTAAATACAAAGCTCATCGATAATGATATATACCATATATATATATATATATATATATACAATATGTCCCAAACAAAATTACAATCGGACTTTCAGCAACAATAATAATGATATTGATAATAATAATAATGACTATTTTATTGTTATTATTGATATTGTTATTATCATTATTATTATTATTATTATTATCTTGATAATCGTCATTATTATAATTATTTTATCATTATAATTATTATCGTTATTATTATCATCATCATCAGCATCATCATCATTATTATCATCACCATCAGCATTATCACTATCATCATCATCATCTTTATCAGTGCTATGATTGAATTGAGTGCGAAATGAACATAGTTATGGGAGGCCATCAGAGGTGATGGTGATCCGTGTGTTTCAGCAAGAAAATCACTTTCTTGGCCCTTATTTGCAAGGACTGCAGGGGTGTAGGGTGACGGACATTTATTTTCCATCTCTTCTCAATTTATGCTGACACTATTAATTTGGATGAATGTTATTTGCAAAAGTAGTAACAACGGGATCCAGAAATCATGATTTTATACTTATTTGCGATCGAGTGAAGCGAGTGACCAAATTTTTTTCTCCAAATTTTCTTTTGAAGTTCAGTTTAAGGGCAGATACGTTATTCAGTTATTTGTAATACATGAATAATTGGTTTGTATGCATGTCTTAGGATTTTTCAGGCTCACTCAATTTCACCATAAATTACGAACAGCTTTCAAGTTTTCTCTATCCGGGCTTTACATATGGGGAGATACGGTACGTAAACCCAGGTTCTCTTTCTCCTGTTCTCTTTATTTTCAAAGTTTGGCTTCATCCAGTCAGCTATACATAATAACAAAATAACCATATTGTGAGTTCGCATGGCGGCTGAGCAGAATTTTTTTGAAAAGATGTTTATAATTTGTAAGATCTTAATTACTATTTGATGAATAATTTACCTTCTAATAGTTTTCTCACCTAGCCGATATAATTTTATTCCTTGGTTTAAAAGTTATTCAAAAATATATTTTCCATATAACAAAATTTCTTTCGCGGCACGCCGGTTGAAAAACGCTGCGTTAGGATGTCTTGCCCCCCCCCCCCCCCCCCATCCGAAAAACGGATCGGCGCCCCTGCAAACAAATCAGCATTAGGGTATCGATTACGCAAAAGATTGTTTTGCATTAGGAAAGGTCATACTGGATTATGAAACTACAACTATTTCTCTTCTAGTCAATGAAGCCCCATCCGTCAGGTAGTCACAAAGAAATAGCGACCTTTGTAAAGCATGTCATAGTCTCTATCTTCCATCTTTTGTCACCTGGATGTTCTTGGCATCCACGTGAATAAAAATTGTGTTCATTATAGACAGGTGACTAGCATACTCAAATTTTATGCATACCACTTTATCAAAGGTAAATAATCATGCCAGTAATATCTTCCCAAAAGATCAAAACCTGTCACTCATTAAACGGGCTCATGATTTTGTTAAGTCACACGTTTTCAATAACAAATTATCAAAGTCTTTAAAACTCTGAAAACTGCTCATCTCTTTACCCTCATGATTTATGTCAATTTGAAGAAAAAAAACAACATCCGATTGACCTTTAACTGCAGGAACAATAACAACAAGAACTATGATAATTTTGATAAGTAGCTATGTCCGGCAAGCCTCCAGCAAGCTTTCACGGGTCCGCTTGCTATTCATAAGGACCGCTATTCATAGAAAACCGCTATTCATTTAACATGCGTTATGGATAGTGGTCCTTATGAATAGTTATGAATAGTGGTCCTTATGAACGGAGGTCCTTATGAATAGCGAGGTAATTTGTCTATGGTTTGCTCGCTATTCATAAAGACCGCTATTCATACAAAACCGCTATTCATTTAGTCACGCGTTATGGTTAGCGGTCCGTATGAATAAGTGGTCATTACGAAAAGCGGTCCTTATGAATAAGTGGTCCTTATGAACAGCGGTCCTTATGACTGGCGAGGTTACCCCAGCTTTCAGGTTTGTTTGGAAGGTATGCATAAAATTTGCCTACATTACCGAAGGGTCTATTGTGAGCTTCTCTTCTGTCAAAACTTGGATGGAAGGGATTAATAAGATACGTCACAAAAGTCCTTATTTCTTACTGAACCAAATCGGATGGGGTTTTAGCCGAAATGCAGATAATGAGTAAATATTTTATAATCTTAAACGGTCTTCAGATTAATTCACAATTTTGAAAGCTATAGATGCTAAAAGTCCGATTGTAATTTTTTGGGGGACATACTGTATTATGGTTACTAGACGATTCCAAACATGGTGAGTGATGGTGGGTCAACAATCTCATTGATTTAGGTGCTTGAAACCTTTGATGACGCTAATTTTGATGATACATGTATTATCAACAGTTTTGTCTCGACTGTTAAGTCTTATTGTTAAAATTGATATTCGGGAGGGGGGGGGGGGGTAATAAGTGACCCCTTCGTGGCAAAAATTTTGCTGTACTGCTATTCTTGTAAGCTTCCTTCAACTAGTCTGGAGGTTCACAGTACTGGATTTCGATTTGCCTGTCTAGTGGAAAAGCAGTCTCGTAAACAATCGACCTACTAGCTAGTCTGCGAAAAATTTGCATATTTACAACCCATATATGCTTACATTGAAACATAGACAAAAAGTGTGGCATTTCTACTTTGACCGTACGGTTTATCCGATTTATCCACTTTTATTCTTCGATGTCACACCATTTCGACTAGCTACTACTGCCCACTTCACACAAGGCGTGAAGATTTGCTAAGACTGCGTCAGTGACTGACGCTCCATGAGAAATCGTACAAAAGGTGAATGCAAAATAATTAGTGCAGGTATAGCTTAGAATTATTGGCGTATGGATTTATGGCTTTCACAGGTTTGATTAGCGCAGGTAATGACGCAGTCGAAATGACGTCTCGTGTGCAATGGGCTTAATTTGACTTACTATAGATGCTGCCTACAATGGGGAGACCTCGTGGACCAGGTGGGAAGCGACTTGGTCTCATGATGCTCCAGAGGGCCAGGGTTGCAGTGACCACCCCTAGGGTTGCTGTGATGGTCAGGGCATTCATCTGACCAAAGCTGGACTCTCCTACTCCGAGCAAGTCAATCATGGTGGATGTTATCAAGCTAAACATAAATGATACATGGAATACAGAATGGTGACGGTGACTTAATAAAAGTGACCGAATAAAGCACATTTTAGGATTATATGAGCATTATCATTTTGCTCTAGTAGTCTTGCGAACTGTTATATAATAACATTTTCTTTCACAAACTAATAATGCACCCCCCCCCCCCCCGGAAAAAATCAACCACAAAAATTAAAAACAACAAACAACCCCCCTAAAAAAAACCCAACAAACAAATGAAAAAGAAAAAGAAAATATCTATAGAATTCAATAGTGAAGTTAATATCACAACATATTGGTGAATGTAATTGAACAAATGCTGCTGAGAAGCAGTATATAGGCCTATTTATTATATATATTATCATTTTGTTCAGGTTCAGCTGCTTCATGTGGTCGCGATTTCTTTCTCAAACATAATTACGATGTCAAAAAATAGAGATTTTGATATCATAATAATTATGTTGGTGAAAGATGGAATAAAAGATGGTGAATAAGACGCATAGACCTGTAGGTGTATTATTATGTTGGGTTTTTTTTTGGTCGCACTTTATTTTCCAAAGTATGATGATGAAAAGAAAGAGGATAGATGGTATTCAATGCTGATCTCCATATCATAACATGTTGGTGAATGTAGTGTAACAAAAAATGATTAACATGGCGCACGTAGGCCTGTATTTGTATTTTTGTTCAAGAAGTGCTATGTGAGAACTTTTATCTAGACGCATTTTTTTTCTCAGAACTTACAATGATCAAATCTCTTACTACACAACCTTTATTCTATCCATTTTTTAGAAAACATGTGTACACGATATTTGCAATTAATAGCCATTTAATTTCGTTCAAGCCGTTCATTTACAGAGGCAGTGTATGCCTGAATATCTCATAGTGTGATGATTGTTATTAAAACAGTCTAAACTCTGAGCAATGTCATGAAACATAATTAATATAAAGCATACAAAATTATGCACCAGAACTTCGGTAACATACTAAGCTAACTGAAAAAGCTTTGGGATCTCCGGTCACATAGACGAACAAAATGTCGAACTTACCATACACCAAACGTTACTAATACTTCAACAGCAAAATCAGGATAACGCTCGAAACAATATTGTAAAATATTACCGAGAGGGCGACGATAATCAACACAGAAATCACTCAACACTACATAACGGAGAGGTCTAAGATTGAATGGCAACCAGAGCACTCTGTGCCCGATTGCGGAGAACGATTTTGTTATCAGACCAGACATATTCGCGCACGTATTATTCTCCATGTCAAAAACCATCAAGGGCACTTTAAAAAGTTTGTTTAAACATCACCTTTGCAACACCACGCTGCAATTACGAATTTGATCGGGGTAATATCGTTAAAAAAAAGCAACACGAAATTAAACATAAGCCTAATACATACTCATTTACATATATTTCAAGTCTACATGCACACACACGCACGTGCCCACACCCCCCCCCCCACACACACACCTAAAAGCACACGAATTTATCCCGCTCCCCCTCTCCCCATCTATCTCTCTCTGTCGCTATCTCTCTCTGCCTCCCTGTCTGTCTGTCTCTCTTCTCTCCCTATCCAGCTATTGCTCTATTTCTCTTTCTTTCGCTCTGTCTATCTTCTCTAGTCATCTCCATTTCTCTCTTTCTCTCTCATTTTCTTTCTTCTTTTTTTCTCTTTAAGACATTAATAGTTGGAGTGTTCACATATGGCTGTAAAGACATCAATTTCAGCACGTACTCAGAAGCATGGAAATTGCATCACAAGTTCTCTCACTCTGCTCTTAGGTAAGCACATAGTTATGAGGGATGAGACCAAGGGCCGATCCAGGACTTTTTTTTTTAGTTTTTATTATTCAAAATCGAGAAAAAATTACAGAATCACGGCAAAACTATGTACATAATTGCACAAAACAGTATATAAAAGGTAAAGAAAAGCAAATCTGTTAATCATTAAAGGGATACTCAACCGCAGATTGTGGACGTTTTTTGCCGTGAGAGGGCACCGTGATCGTTACCTGATCGTGCCGTTTCCCCTCGGGGCGCATTTCGGACAGGCTGGTCGCCGCGCAACATGCACGCTCCGCCTGAGCTCGAGCTCTCGTGCGAGATTCGGTCGGCTTCGTGCAGTCCGATATGTAATCCCAGTAGTCCAACGGACGCGTTCGACGCACAAACTTTGTGTACGAGTGAATGGGACTTACGCAATCCTGACTTTCCCCACGGCCGCCTGGTGGCGTATCCTTTTAAAATCAATTCTCACATTTTGGAATGCAAAGAAAGTTGTTTTTTCTTAGCTATAAAGTATTCTAAATCCTTGCTAGATTTCAAAAGAGCAAAAAACCCCTCAATATTGGGGGATTTACCTTGGAATTTACTAATATAAACGTTAATACTTTAACATAAGAAAAATATAAGTTAAAAATTTATCATCTTGTATAACGAAAATATCTGAAAATTGGAAGGCTGGATAAGCTATTCATCTTTTGCACTGATAATCTTAATTACTTCATTCCAAATAGGTAACACTCTGGGACATTCACAACAATATGAATAGGTGTTTCAGGATCTTTAGAACAAAATGAGCAAAGAGAGGAGTCATTTCTTTGGAATTTGAACAAGAAGTCATTGAAGACAATTGTCCTATGAAATACCGATCCAGGACTTTGTAAATGAGGGGGTATAATATCCAAAAAGACTTCTCAGAAGGAAAAGATTTAACAAAAAAAAAAAGGGGGGGGGGGGAGCTCATTCGACCTCAACACGCGGGGGGGGGGGGGAGAAAATGAAGAAATAAGTACTTTGCGCCCCCAATTTGCAAGGTTAAATTCATTAGAAAAATACAGTTTTTGGAGGGTTTCAAAATAGTCTAAAGCTTGGTTACGTATAGAATAGAATTTACAAAGGTTGCAGATCTGAATTTGTAATGTCTGAGTTGATTAAAAAAAAAATAGTTGATCGAAGCTAACTGACTCAATCACTCGACCTGGATAATTCTCGCTACCCCAAATACGCAGATACCATCATGATTTATTGAGACAATTGGTTGCAATTTCAAAATGTGAGTGGTTTATGTCATGCAATCCAAAAATTAAGCATTTTAGCACTCATTTTATTCATAAGCCGTAGTATTTTAATACGGACCGGAAGTGAAGTTGACGAAGATGCGGACCATTTCCATGCATAATATTGCCCTCTACGTCGAAAATTTCATATTTGAGGGAGCGAGAATTGGCTTGTGCCATTAGTGAACGACTTCTTGACTACCGCCATTCCTACATTATAATAACTCCCTCTGACCTAAGTATGTATCATGACCACCTGGACAGCAATCTCGGACGTTGTAATCCGTAGTAGCCCAGCCACAATGACGTGACCGATACCATACCAAACAAACAAAAATTACATTATTATTATTATTCTTATTACATTTCTCAAAAAAATCAATTTACAGTTTAGTCGTTTTGTACTGTCAAATTTGAACAATAAGGACCAAGGAAACCTTTAATGAAAGCATGTCAGGTCCGTGACAGATGGGGGCATTTCCGGGCGAAAACGGTCAAAAGTCTTGAAGTTACTCGTCCTGGTATTTGTAGTCCAAGAAATAGCTGTCCTGGAATAACCCGGTGCAAGCAAACAGACTACCCTCCTAAATTTTTCTTTTCTTGACGATGAGCTCATATGGGCGAAGAAGTCTTCCAGAGGCTGTCTGATGAATCATGTTCATCAGGTTTTCGGACTCCTTTCCTGGAACTTTGCTGAAGGTGTAGTTCTGCAGAAACCAGGTGAAGATGATGAAGAGGTCCAAGACAGCCACGGCGACCGGCTCCGAAGGGTAGGAAGCTTGGAGGATGCTCTCGGACTGTGACACTTGCATCCAGGAAAAGCTCTGTAGACATGACAGAAAAGGAAAGCCTTGTCACTCACTTACTATTCATAACAAAATACCCCTTACGTCGAGAACATTTTAATAGACCGAGGCAAGCATTTATTATAAACAGTAGAGATTACGGCAGACCGACTAAGACCTGGATTTATAACATAAGCACCAGACAGGAATGTCCTTTGATCAGCTAACTAGAACAGCTGAAAATAGAAGGTTTTGAAGAACCGGTGTCTCAAGATCCATTGCATTGTCGACCCCATGGCCTCCAAGATATGAGACATAGGTAAATAGAGATCACCCTAACTCACAGGGATGGCGTGAACCTCATGCGTTGATTGTCATGGTGTAGTAAAATGTAATGTTACTTAACGAGAGGGACATCAAACTCAAATGTGTCAAACTGCAACCAGGGGATCATACGACGCTGTTTCATTGTTGCTCTTCTAAAAAGGTTTTTCATTTTCTTAACCATTGAGTGGGGGAGATTTTCATACCAGGGAGGAACTTGTCAGCTTGGTCCCATTCCTGAGGGTCATAGTGCATTTAAAACATTTCAAAACATTTTCGTTATTCGTCTAGTGATGTCCAGGTCTTGTCTGTAAAGCTACGGTCACAAAGGTTCGTACGAGCGATGCGTTCGTACGAATCTCACTGTTCGTAAGAATTATGGAGTAGATGGTGCATAGCATCTTACGGCCTTCTTAAGAAGTTCGTTAAGAAGTTAAGAACAACTTAAGACCTTGTTGAGAAACGAAGTGATTTTCGGTTGTACAATGGGCCTATTGAGTTCGTACGTTTTTCGTAAGAATGCCTTGAGTTATTCTTTCGTCAGACTTACGGCCATCTTACGAATTTTGTTGTCGCAAGATGGTCGTAAGTGCAACTCACGGCACTCTCACGTCATTCGTAAGAAAATCGTTGTATATCTTGTAGGGTTGCAAAATGGCCTTGGCGTGTACTGTAGAAAATTCTGTGACTGTTGAAAGTTTGAGGACTTACGAAGATCTTATGAAATGGTCTAAAAATCGTTCGTACGACGTTCGTAGCAGTTTTTAATGGTATTTGTGACCGAGGCATAAGTTACTGACTATGGATTAACTCTACAAAATCGAATCCCAGTTCCCTCCTTTTTAATACGTCCTTTAGACATTAATCTGCATCTCCAATTGTAAACCCAGAAATGGAAAGATTATGAAGAACATTTTTAATGTGCCATATGCATTCCTGGCGACCTTATTGTAGCAATAGCAATAATTCGAATGGAGTGGAGATGGTGCTCACATTTTGTGCATATGAATCAGTGACATAAAGGTGTCATTTTAATAAATGGTACATTGTATGAAAGTAGCCCTCAAAGTGCACTCTGCATTTATTACAGCTACCGAATCCTTGAAAAGGCTAGTGATTTCCAGAGCACTTTATAAAAGCGTAAAGACATTAATTCAGATGTGATATGTGATTTCCCCCCAAAACGGATCATCATCAATAACAAAATATTATATTATTCTAGTGAGTGGTAAAAATATATAAAATGTTTTGACCAGGTGCATGTTTATTTTTAAACATATAAATAGGAAATTATGACAGGCTATTCTGATCTTGAATTACCGAATTCAGTGTCCCTGGTGGTGGCATGGGGTATGGACATTGGGAGGATACTACTATACCGCATGATCTCATAAAGGGTAGCCTCCGTATAGGGCAGCTTTCAGCGGTCGCTGATGTTGGGATCACGATCACGCCCGAGGACATCGTCGATCTCGGCCTGGATCTTGGCCTGGATCTCTGGGTAAGTCGTGAGGAGAGCCATGCCCCAGTTCAAGGTCTCAATGGTAGTCTGAGTGCCGGCTAAAAGGGGACACATAATTATTATTTAAAATTATTCGTTTATTTCTATTTCCATCAAACATAAAATACATAGTAAACGAAGAAGCTTGACTGGGGAGGAATTTTTAATTTGTAAACAAATCTTTCGGCATATTACTCCCAGTGTTAAAGATCGTATGCTCGATCTGTAATGAAAAACACAAGTCAGAAAAAATTGGAACCAGCGGGATTCGAACCTGTCATCTACTGCTTGCCGGGCAGCGACTTAACCACCGAAAGATTTGTTTACAAATTAAAAATTCCTCCCCAGTCAAGCTTCTTCGTTTACTAACCATTGTCTACGGCGGACCGTTTGAATATTAATGAGTCAGAAAGAAGACGATCTTGGGTATTTGATTCTAGTTCGTCGTGACTTGGCCGTGAAGCAGAATAGCCTGGTGATTAAGTCGCTGCCCGGCAAGCAGTAGATGACAGGTTCGAATCCCGCTGGTTCCAATTTTTTCTGACTTGTGTTTTTCATTACAGATCGAGCATACGATCTTTAACACTGGGAGTAATATGCCGAAAGATTTGTTTACATAAAATACATAACATAAAATTAAAGACATCATATTCTTCCACCAAACTTTGCAATTACAATAGATAAACGAATGTGATATAATGCATTTATAAACTACAACACAAAAATGCTGTAGTGGCCAAGTCTTCCTCTATTAAACAATTATGCTTGAGAGCCTTATCATGATAGCCGGGATAAAGCCAAGGTAATAATATGATTGCAGGGCCCTCAGGGAGAACAGTATTAATGCTACCCTGGGTCAACAAGACATGTTATTATTGTTACTATTATTATTACTATTATTATTTACCTAACTGCGACTTAAGGCGAAACCTAACAATAGGTTTATTCCGTCACAATAGAAACTCAACGTTCGGGCGAAACGAGTGTGGGTTAGGGTGAAACGTAACAAAAGAATGAGATAAAAGATTTCGCCCGAAGTCGCAGTTAGAGTTATAATAAGTATTACTATTATTATTATTATTATTATTATTATTATTATTGGTAGTAGTAGTAGTAGTAGTAGTAGTATTTTGAAAAAACAGGATAACAGGACAAAAGTCCGGATATTCTTGAAAGACTTTGCTTTAACAAAAAGCACCAAGTGCTATCATGAAAGGCAAATTTTCCATTATATTGTGCTACTGTCCATGTGTTTTCCTAACGAGTCTCGTTGTGCTCAATGTAGCTGCCTTCAACAGGTCGTAGACCTGACCTTTAGATTATTATCATTGTTATATTAGGTCGTCATTACATTTATTCAGTTTGAAACAAAGTATTTATGAAATGAAATGACTGAGTAAAGCTATTTTTCAATGTTTTTTTTAAATTGACTTTAGTTGAGTTGGGGACGTTGGATTAAAATCACCCTTATGACAAATATCAATCATACCTCCAAAGATATCAGTCAATGTCTGGAAGATGTGTGTGTCGGTCAGTTTATCTACATTCTCTCCTTCTTTCCTTTCATCTTCTTGGGCTTTCAGAAGCAGACTGTAGAAATCATTGATGTTTTCTGAGATTGATAAAAACAGAGGATTAGATCGGGAAATGAGAAACTAGGTTATGTCCAATTGAGTTCAATGAGACACGGTTTTGTGAGAGTACCTTCATATAGAGAGTAGCGACATGGACGTCTGACTTTTCTGGAAACAAAATGGCGTTTGAATTCTTTCTATTGAGAACACCCAGGTGCTCATCGGAATTGAATAGAAATGTTGCATAGCAGTGGAAACAAAATGGCGTTCAAATCATGGGTTGTCGCTACTCTCTTTATGTAGGTGCTCTAGGTTTTGTTAATGAGATACGCCACCAGGCGACTGTGGGGAAAGTCAGGATTGCGTAATCCCCATTCACTCGTACACAAAGTTTGTGCATCGAACGCGTCCGTATCTGCTGGGATTACATTTTGGACTGCACGAAGCCGGTCGAACCACAGAACTCCTAAAGACGTCTTTAGGAGTTCTGTCAGTGGCTCGAACTCAGGCGGAACGTGAAGTCTGATCAGGTAACGATCACGGTGCCCTCTCGCGGCATAAAAGCGTCCACAACCTGCGGTTGAGTATCCCTTTAAGATTTCAGTGGGATAATAGGCGAAAAAGGTGGGAGCTCGGGCGGCGAGGTGGTCTTCAAGTATTTTTTAAAATCTTATCCAGTATTTTGGTGACGAAATTACGCTTGAGGCTTGAGAAAGTGTCGAGAAATTCAGCAAGGCGACCTGAAGTTGAGATTACTTTCAAAAGTGGAACCTTTGCAAATGCTGTTTTATTCATTTTATTCTATATTGGGAGCGCAATATTTAGCAGGAGTCATATGAAACTTACATAATAATAGCAACTCCTTGATAATAGGAGCAAAGCAATTACATCTTTATTTTTTCAAACTTTTTGAACCCTTTAAGCTATTTAAGAACTATATATTTGGGGAGCGAAATTTTGAAATCCTGAAAGAAATTAATTATGCGAGGGAGCAAAGCGACCGAGCTTTGTAAAATTTTTTCGCAGTTCAAACATTCAAAAACTAGATTTCTGGTGCATTTACCCTGCGGATTTGGGGCGGTGATCCGTAAAGATTGTGATTTTTATTCATTTCCCCCTATTTTTCTTTCTCTCCTTTGCGTTTTTTGCGCCCCCTCCAAGTGCTGCACGGAGCACGTGTCCCCTGCCCATCGATACACCACTGAGCGAAGAGACCGAGCGGGGGTGGGAGGGGGTATCCCCCTCCTACATCAGGGAATTTTTCAAAAATCTGTCGATAAATCTTACATTTTAGAGCATCCCAAAATGGTTTTTAATGAAAAGAAGAAATGCACGGATCTACGCCAATGGACGGAACCCCTTAACCCTTAACTGAGAATAACAATGCAAGCGAACGAATTTTCTTCGATATTTTCGCATTGAAATTATGGCATTTCTTATTTCCTTACTTCTAATCATTAAAGAATGTGATGGTATTTCAAGATCAAACATCACGAGTTTGGATAATCATGAGTTTTAAGTTAATGTATCATAATCCAAAAATATTGGAGGGGGATAATAATACAGGCCATCCCCCACCTCAATTTCTTTTTGGGATATATACCCCCATCCACCCGGGATCGACACCCATGAAAACAGGGGTGGGTGCAGGGAGAGGAGAGTTATTTTCCCCCTTCCCGCGCGAAGCGCGAAAACTTTGACAATTTAGCAAATTTTGAGAGCCAGATAACGGTGTGTAGCCCCTTTTTAGGCCTTTTCTCTCACTTCCCCCGCTTTTTCGCTCTCGCTCTCGCTTTTTTTTTCTAAGTGCCTGAAAGGGGGGGGGGGGGGGGCATGGCCCCCGGTGCCCCCTGTCTACGACAGTGCCTGTACGTATCGACCAGAGTGTCATAATGATCAATGACATGTATCATTCTAGAAATAATTATTTATTAAAGTAGTAGCTGAAATCTTTAATTATCAAATCTAATGAATTTATTTTTCTCCAAATTCCTAGTTCCATAGCTGCTTATCTTTTTATCTCTAATATTTCGTAATTTCTTTCTAATTATTTCTCGAGGGTAAGTTATGATCTAATGACGCATGGATAAACTAATATTACATGGTGATTCATATTCTACGTTATAATTATTACTTCAAAACATTTGAAACGATGTCTCTTGAAATACGACAAATATACTGAGAAGTAAGACAACATGAGTGGCTTTACCTCTTTGTCATCTTAATAATATAATTCAATATGACTAATGAAAACACCTCGGAGAACAAACAGTCTGCAAGTCTTCGCGGCAATGATAGTTCATCAGACTTCGCTTCTATTTAGTTTGCCAAAGTTATTATGTTCTATTACGAAACCGCTGCACTTTGTTCTGACAAATATTTGTTTCCAGACAGCGCCGTTGCTTGTGAATTTTAACTATATATGGTAACTAGACGAATCCAAATATGTGAGTGATGGTATGTTAACATTCTCATTGATTTGGGTGCTTGAAACCTTTGTTTACGCTAATTTTGAAGGTATTATCAACAATTTTGTCTGGACTGTCTTATTGTCAATATAGTCTTATTGTTAAAATCGATAGTCGGGGGAAAATACGTCACTCCTTCGTGGCGAAGGTGAAGATTTACAAGACTGGATTTCCCTGTCTAGTATAGTGGACCAGCAGAGATTGTACATATTCGAATTTACATCCCATACTTGCTTTTGAAATACATTAAACAGACAGGACTCAGACGTAGACACAAAGTGTGGCATTTCTAGTTTGATCATAAGGTTTATCCAATTTCTCCACTTTTATTCTACGATGTCACACAGTTTGGACCAGCTAATAGGGCCTACTGCCCATTTCACATGAGGCGTCATTTTGCTATTGTAAGACTGAGTTAGTGACTGGCGCGGCCTTTGACGCACCATGAGAAAGTGATATCGTACAAAAGGTGAATGCAAAATAAACAGTGCAGGTATTGCATTGTATAATTGGCGCATGAGCTAACTCCCTTCACAGGTTTGAATCATTTGAATAGCGCAGGTAATGACGCAGTCTTGTGTGCAACGGGCCTAATTTGACTTACTATAGATGCTGCCTACAATGGGGAGACCTCGTGGACCAGGTGGGAAGCGACTTGGTCTCATGATGCTCCAGAAGGCCAGAGTAGCAGTGACCACACCTAGAGCTGCTGTGATGGTCAGGGCATTCATTTGACCAAAGCTGGACTCTCCTACTCCGAGCAAGTCAATCATGATGGATATTATCAAGCTAAACATAAATGATACATGGAATACAGAATAGTGACCGAACAAAGCACATTATAGGCGTATAGGAGCACTATCATTTTGCTCTAGTACTGTTATCTAGTAGCACTTTCTTTTACAAACTAATAATGACCCCCCCCCCAAAAAAAAAAAAAAAAAAAAAAAAAACCCAACAAAGACAACAAAAAAAATTTAACCAAAAAAAAAAAATGAAAAAAGAAAAGACATATGGAATACAGTGTTGATTAACATATTGGTGAAAGTGAACGAATTAAAATAGTTGAATAGACCACATATAAGTCCTGTATGGGTATTGTCCTTTTGTTCAGGAAGTAGGCCTATCATTTGCAAACTATTATCTGGTCGCATTTTCTTTTTCAAACTTATGGTAGGAAGAAAGATCTGTGGAATTCAATAGTTATGTTAATATCACAACAAATTGCTGAATGTAATTGAACAAACGCGGCTGAGAAGACAGTAGGCCTATATAGGCCTCTAGGTGTAATATCATTTTGTACAGGATCAGGTGCTTGGTCGCATTTTCTTTCTTAAACATAATTACGATGTCAAAAAAGAAGAGATGCATGGATTTCAATGTCGATTTGTACGTTGGTGAAAGATCGAATAAAAGAGGATGAAAAGGGCGTTTAGGCCTGTCGGTGTATTTTTATATTGTGCAAAAAGTGCTGTTTTTTCTTGTTCAAGTGCAATATGCGAACATTTATCGAGACGTATTTTTTCTCAAACTTACAATAATCAGTGATCTTAATACACAACCCTTAGTTCAATCAATTCTGAGAAGAAATCAGGTGTACAAAATATTTGCCACTAATCGCCATTTAATTCCGTTCAAGGCGGTAACAGAGGCGGTGTATGCCTGAATATCACAAAGTGTGATGATCGTTAAAACAGTCTGAACAATGTCATGAAACAATAAAAAGCATACAAAAAGAAATGAAGCTAATTTCCAAAAGCTATGAAGATATCTGATCACACTGACGAACAAAATGTAGAACTTACCATACACCAACCGTTACAAAAAATCATGAAAACGCTGCTAAACTATCTTGTAAGATAATAAGGAGTTTTCGGATGTGTCGACTAGAACGCCGTCCTAGATCCTCCCAGCGACAATGGACTACTTTGTGTAGACATTTATCATATTTTAGTGTATAAAGTGACACATTGGGGTGTGGTAAAAAGTATGGGGTAAATTCTGTACCACTTAAGGGGTAAAATAATAACACAGCTGCGGGGTGAATTGTTACACAGGATGGTAGTGGTTAAAAGTTGCACAGCATGGGGTAAAAAAGGGAACATGGTCGTTTTGGGGTAAGATGTTACCCCACCCTTTGGTGTTAACATTTTACACATTATATGTGTAAAACATAACACATGTATCAAGCAAAATCTAACCACTCATGGTGTGTAATGGTTTACACCACAGACGACCATGTTCCCTTTTAACACATTTTGGTGTTATTTTTTAACACCAATGGGGTAACTTTTTTTAAGAGTGAAGGGAGTGCAAAGAAAGAGAGAGAGAAAAGGAGAAGGGGAGGATGAAGAAAGAAAGAGAGAGAAAGAGGATAGAAGAAGATGTAATGTGCCATTTACGCCCAGAGTCATCATACTGTTTGATGAGGTACTTTTTGGCGGCTGCCTTGAAAGAATAGACATATAAAGTGGGGATGGAACTTGATGTATAGAGACTTTAAACGTAAGTCGGGCTATTTGGATTGTATTTATGTCAGAGACTTTAAGGGTATTGAGTTTATGGAATAACGGATCGGAGTTCGCTCTTTAGTGTGAACCCATGCATATACGTATAGTGCTTTCTTTTGCAGTAAAAATATTGAATTAATCTTGTATTTGGCAGAATTTGCCCAAGTCATGTTGCAATATGATATATTGGGAGAATTAATGTATTATAAAGCATAAAGAGTATATTAAGTCAAAGGTATTGAATTAATCCGTCGGGTGATATAATGTCATAAATAAATTTATTCAATTTGTCTCCAACGGCCCACAAGGGGGTGACACACGCTACTGCTGTGTGATAGGTTGCCCGGGTGCTGTGAAAAAAATCACAGGCAGAACCGGGCGGGATTCGAACCCGCGACCTCTGGATTACTAGACCAGTGTCATAACCACTAGACCACCGGAGTGCCCTGAGTGATCAGGTTCAAACTATCCCAATATGGGGACTATCAAGTCAAAGGTATTGAATTAATCCGTCGGGTGATATAATGTCATAAATAAATTTATTCAATTTGTCTCCAACGGCCCACAAGGGGGTGACACACGCTACTGCTGTGTGATAGGATCACACAGCAGTAGCGTGTGTCACCCCCTTGTGGGCCGTTGGAGACAAATTGAATAAATTTATTGGTAATTCTAAACATATCATTTTTGCTCTGTCCTGATCAGTGTGCTGAAATACTAATGATGGGAATGTTAAATTCTTTGAAATAGCAATGAAGAATTGAAGAAGTACTAAGTTCAACAATCTTTGAAATCAGACCGTAACAATCTGAAAATTTAAAATCAATTATAAAATACTTGTTTATGGCTGAGAGGGACATATGTCTATCCTGTTTAACTTTCTTGTAGGGTAAAGATAAATATGACAAGTGAAATCAATTATGAAATACAATGAATTGATTCAAATTAAAATTTAATGAAATAATGACATATAAGGATTATCATCAAAAACAGAAATATGATAATACTACATAAGGTTTCTACAGTGCCATTATCCATGTTGATTACATTCTCAAGGCGCTTTGCAACATCAAGAAAATACAAACATAACAAGGGAATGAACAACAAGAAAGAATGCCTGTCTTCAGTTGACTGATGAAATACCACGAATTCTATTTTACATGTCGATTTTACGTTATGGTTCATATTCAATCGAAATATTTTTGAGATATTAAATGTACACAATTATCCCTGATTTTCTGAACAAAATTAAGAATGTTTATACTTGTATATCTTGTATACCTTTTATATCTTGTATATCTTGTATCGCTTATCATTTAACATTAGTACATGAAAGCCTTCATGAAATGATTGCTGCATTTAGCACTCCTACTTTCTGATACGAATATTCACTGGTTAGATACACTACTAAGTCGATGATTAAGAATAATTTTCGGGCACTGGAAATATAATGCGCGATTTTTGCTCATTTGCATACGACCTGCGGTCTGACTGTCAGCTTCGCTTCGGAAAGTACATCCAGATCGCCTCGGAAGTTTTAGTTTGTCCCATCACCTTCACCAACGGTAATTATTTGCTTACTATAGGCTCAAGGGGACTTTACATCCTGCTATGACCCCGAGGCTCGCCGAGGGGTCATCAGCAAGATGTAAGGTCCCCGAGAGCCTATAGAAACAACTGTGCCTCGAATACTGAAGCAGTCAATATTATCTTTTATATACCGAACAAAGCCAGGTAGGAGTCAAAGAATGCGACTGTGGTATCCTTTAGACATTTTTTACACGTAAACCAATGGTGATCGCAGCAAAAGTTAACTATGCCCGTGGGCAATGTGGGCATAGTTCATATTTTGCGGGCATGGTTAAAAACACGACTTCACTTTCAACCAATAAGATGACAGGATTAGGAAAGATTCTTAAAGTAAGGTATATAAAATAAATTAATGTACATGTCTCATTGTTTGACGTACGCGTGACGCGTAAACAAGTGAATACGTGTTTAAATATATTATGCAGACAAAATCATATTTTTCTCCCTGTGTTTTATTTTGAAGTCAATACAAAAACATAAGTGAATGTAATAATGAAAATTGAGGTTCTAAGTATAATTTCGTGGGACACAAGGGTATGACGCACTCGCTTTGAAAATATTTCACTCATCGTGCCGACTCGTGAAATATGCTCATTGCTCATGCCATGTACTCTTGTATCTCACTCTAGACCATTCAATTTTATATGAATACTGACTGGCCTTGAGGGGGATATCAGAATATATTACCCGCAACAGAATCATATTGCCCCGAGCCGACAACATTATTACAACATTTATTGCCTGAACTAGATTCGCATGATTCTAGTGAGGGCAATTAATGTTGTATCCCCCGAAAGTAGCCAGTCCATATTATCATTGTTAACAGATTATTGCCAGCTATTTAACACGCAAAATCCCATTGACTTTTCAAACCGGGCAATAAACAATTTATCGGCCCGCAATTACCTATGTATCATGACCTCCTGGACATCAATTTCGGACTTTGTAATCCGTAGTACCCCAGTCCCATTGACGATACCAATACCATAAAAAAAAATCACATTATTATTATTAAATTTCTCAAAAAATACATTATCCTGAGTTACATTATCCAAAACTTACATCACCCAAAATTACATTACCTTGAATTACATTATCCTGAATGGCAAAGAATCTATCCGTTCGGAGTCGGTTTGGCAGTGTTAATTACGAAGGTAATGAAGTGACGTGATTGCATAAAACTTTAGATACAACAAGGCCATTAAACCCTAAATTTAGAGTTTCGTCGTTTTTTTATATTGTCACATTTGAACAATAAGGACCAAGCAAACCTTTAAGGAAAAGATTTCGGGTCCGTAAAATGGGGGCACATACGGGAAAAACAGCTAATAGTCTTGAAGTTACTCGTCTTGGGATTTGTAGTCCAAGACACAGCTTTTCTAGAATAACCCGGTGCAAGCCCACAGGCTCCCCTACTAATTTTCTCTTTTCTTAATGATAAGCTCATATGGAAGAAGAAGTCTTCCAGAAGCTGTCTGAGGAATCATGTTCAACACGCTTTCGGACTCCTTTCCTGGGACTTTGCTGAAGGTGTAGTTCTGCAGAAACCAGGTGAAGATGAGGAAGAGATCTGCCTTGGCTACGGCTTCACCGAGACAGCCACGGCGACCAGCTCCGAATGGGAGGAAGCTTGGAGGGTGCTCTCGGACTGTGCCACTCGCATCCAGGAAATGCTCTGTAGACATCATAGAAATCCTTGTCACTTACTTACTTTTCATAACAAAATACCCCTTACATCAAGAATATTTTAATAGACTCAGGCAAGCATTTTATTATAAACAGTAGAGGTCTTGGCAGACCGACTAAGATCTGGATTGATAACATAAAGCAGTGGACAGGAAAGTCTTCTGAGCAGCTAACTAGAACAGCTGAAGAAAGAATGTATTGTAGAACCGGTGGCTCAAGATCCATCGCATTGTCGACCCAACGGCCCCCAAGCTATGGGACATAGATATATAGATAGTGATCACCCTAACTCGCAGGGATGGCTTGAACATATTGTGTTGATTACAATGTTGTGATGTAATGTAATGCATTGTATGTTACTTAATGAGAGGGACATCAAACTGCAACCAATGCAATGACTCTGTTTCCATTTGCTCTTCTAAAAAGGTTTCTCATTTTCTTAACCACTGAGTAGGGAGGATTTCTTACCTGGGAGGAACTTGTCAGGTTGGTCCCATTCCTGAGGGTCATAGTGCATGGAGTAGGTATTAATCATCACTGTGGTTCCTTTAGGAATGGAATAGCCACCTACAAAGTTCAAACATTTCAAATGTTATAGTTATTCATCTAGAGATGTCCAGGTCTTGTGTTCAAGTTAATGACTATGGAATAACTCGACAAACTTTTACGTCCTTTAGACATTAATCTGGATCTGACACTCTATACCCAGAAGGGAGATAGAGACCTGAAAAGATGATGAATATCACTTTTAATGTGCCGTATGAACTCCTGGCGACTTTATTGCAGCAACAACGGCGGAATGTCAGGCTCGGACAATGGAAGTGCGGGCAACCTTTTGTCCGCCAATAATAGAGCAATAATTCGACTTGAGTGGAGATGGTGCTCAGATTGGGTGAATGTAAGTCAGTGACATCAAGGTGTCATTTTAATAAATGGTACTTTGTATTAACGTATTCCCGAATTCGCACTGTGCATTTATTACAGCTACCGAATCTTGGAAAAGCTGACGGCGTACAGATCATATGGGAAAAGCCTAGGGACATTGTTTCATATGTGGTAACTGCTTTATCAAGAATTATCATCACTATTAAACAAAACATACTCATATTCTAACGAGTGGTCAGAATAACTGAAATGATTCGACCATGTTCATTCATTCTCAAATATAAATAAGGAGATAAGAGAAGAGATTATTATAATTTTGGATTACCTAATTCCGTGTCCCTGGTAGTGGCACGAGGAAGAGCGAGCGGAACGATACTACTATATCGCATGATCTCATGTAGGGTAGCCTCCGTGTAGGGGAGTTTCCCGCGATCGCTGATGTTGGGATCACGATTACCACCGAGGAAATCGTCGATCTCGGCCTGGATCTTGGTCTGGATATCTGGGTAAGACGCGATAAGAGCCGCGCCCCAAGTCAGAGTCTCCACTGTTGTCTGAATACCAGCTACAGATGGCAAATAATTATATCAAATAATAATTATATGGTGATTATAGTCAGACAGATACAAATTATTTTAATGAATTACCCCATATCTTGAACATGTTTGATAGTATTTCTCGTTGTTGCTTAGCGATAGAACTGGTCCCCTACCGAGTAGCGAAGATTTATTTTTATTTTTTTTTTTTTTTTTTTTTTTTTTGGGGGGGGGGGGGGGTGCGTTCGTGCGAAATGCTGATGATCAACCGATGCGTGCTCCGCAGGGGGGGGGGGGGGGGCAGCGGGAGGGGAATTTCCTTCATCCCTTACGAAACTTCTTTAAGGCGGAAATTTAGTTCGACGCCCTGATTGCTTTTCAATTATTTGGATACTGTACATGTAACTGGGAGGGCGCAGGGAGGGGGGAGTTTCCACCCTCTCGCGGGAAGCACAAATGCTTTAACGTTTCAGCAAATTTTGAGGGAAAGGTAACGGCTCGTACCACGTTTTTTAAGCTTTTTCTTCTCACTATAAATTCCCCCATTTTTTTCTCTCGTCCCTTTTTTTAGTTGGCTTTTAGGGTGGGCCGCACCCACCACCCCTGGCTACGCGCCTGCTGGGCCCTCCTTCATAAAACAGACTATTAATAAAAACTTCCATGCTTCCATTACCAATTTGTTCAAAACCAGCCAAGTGCAATAATTTCAGGAGCTTATATTATTGTTACTTGTTATTGACAAATGACAAATTTCCTACATTGGAAACATAATAAACATGACGATAAGAAAGAGAAAAGAAATAACCACTGCCCACATCCTATTTCCCCATAATAAAGAAAAACATCTTACCTCTTGACTCTCCTACTATCTTTTTATGATCATTATTTTTCTGTACTGTCAGTACAAATAACTACGAAATAAAATGAATGAATAAACAATTGTTTTGTCAACCGTTTTGTATTAAAACCTTGATTGATGTTCGAGATCTTTGCATCGAATTTACTTGAATTGCATCAATCATACCTCCAAAGATATCATTTATTGTCTGGAAGATGTGTGTGTCCGTCAGTTTATCTACATTCTCTCCTTCTTTCCTTGCATCTCCTTGGGCTTTCAGAAGCAGACTGTAGAAATCATTGATGTTTTCTGAGATTGATTAAAAAAACAACAACAACAAGATGATATGGGGGGGGGGGGGGGGGGCTGTAGTATGAAATAACCAAAGTTTTCGGCAACCACTATCTCATCCAGTATGTTCTGATGACGAAATTACATGTGCTCTCTAAATATTTCTTGCTTGCTCATTCCGCTTGCGAGGAGAGGTAATATAATATAACACGTGTATCCGGAAAATAATATTTTGGTGAGGTTGTGCCAGAACAGTAAACGGGAAATATCGTTATTATAGTGCACTGTAGAGGTTTGAAAAATGGTTCTAGCCGTTGTTTGCTTGTAATCCCTCTTTTTTAGTTTACAACAGAGACAATGAACGTGGGCGTGTAAGAAGTGGATGGGGGGGGGGGGGGGGGGAGAGAGAGAATGAGCTAGCGTGATTGTGTAATTGATTATCACATATAATTCATCAATAATATCTTTTTATTTTCGATTTGGACATTTTTTAAGAAACACAATCCAAAGTTCAGTATATTTTTGCAAATTATTTTCCTCTCACCAGGGTCATATTGCGCTTTGCTTTGATCCACGTTGGTTTGGAGGATATTAAAGAACTTTTTCATTAGTTCCATGAGCGATCGTGGACCATTCGAGGGGATGTACTTGGCCCAGGAGAAGAAGTCTGCAGCTAGACCTAGTCCAAACCCCTCGTTGATCTTATCATTGATCTCCTTAAACTCCATCACATTAGGGTCTTCTAGCTCAAAACTGTAATGTAATTATTAATCAGATCATGTAACATCGTTAATTTTCAATTTCAATTTAATGCAAAATAGCAAAATAAAGTGCATGTGTGTTTAAAAATACGACATAATACACATTCATGTGGTATACATAGTTGGAGGACATTCCTCTAAAAGCAAGAGCTTGAGGCGAGGGTGCCCTTAGTAACATAATGCATAATATTACAAAATAAATATATAGAAAGAAAATAACCACATACAAAAAAGAGAGCATTCCTTGACCACTGAGCTTAATTGGGGGGGGGGGGGGGGGGGAGGAAAGAGAAAGAAAAAAAGAGGGAGAAAGAGGGGAAAAGGGGGAAGGATGGAGGTGCAACATAAAATGAGTACGGAGAAGCTGAGAGAAGAAAGGGAGAGAATAGACTGAATAGAGGGTTGGGAAGAATCTTAAAGGGTCACTAAAATAGAAAATTAATTGCCCGTTTTTCGTAGGAATGAGTCACCACAAAAATAACACTCAGTAACCATGCTTGGTCTAATAATGTTTTCCATGGCTATATATATATATATATATATATATATATATATATATATATATATATATATATATATACATATATATAGAATAACGCAACGTTATTCTCGCATTTCTTTAACATATATATATATATATATGAATACACATAGAAACTCACACCGCACACACACATACACACACACACCCCCCACACACATACACACATAGGGCCGTATACTACCCTTGTCATGCATTGTAGGTGTTTCTGGGTTGTATGTTGCTAATTATGACGGGAAAATATCACGAACGCAGTGGTTGCTGTTTTGTTTGACCTTCCGAAGTTTATAAGACTTAGTCTTCTGGACCTACATACGATTAGCTAGTAAGTTTACATATTTGAAAGGGCATGGTAAACGAGAAGAGAATATAACTTCATCATGTTCATCCAAAGCACACCATTCTGTTAGAGTAAGAAGAACACAGAATGAAACCTACCTCCGTCCGAAGCACATCTGGGACAGAACGTTGTACATGAGTAGGTTGAAAATAACCTTTGGGTCTACCGGTTGTCCATCTGTATCAGCCAACTTCTTCTGAATCTTGGGATAGACGCTCGTGATGAGATTCTGAAGTGGCTTGCCTGTTGCAAAATGCCTGATAGCACAGACATGATAACAATGATACACTCTTTCATTTCACTTTTTACAGCGCCAAGGCAAGGTCATGCAGGAGTCTTCCCAAACGGAGCCAGATTCTCTATTTAAAATCCGTTATGGCCTATTTTTCTTTGGGAGTTGAGAAACACATTTTTTCAGCACTATTTTGGACAGGGTATAACTGCAGAAAAGCAATAGTTTCAGTATCCTACGGTGAGTCTTTACCAGTCTCATATTCAGTAGCGGTGTTTCAGAAGAAATCTAGATGCACTTTTGTGTGAGTGTCAATTGCAGCTTGGTTGCTTCCATTTAGAATAGCATAACATTTGATACTTGTGTTTGGAAAATAACATCATCGGGGAAGGAAAACGGGAAAAAAAAAATAAAATTGACCGTTAGTTACGTGATCATGAGGATCATCATTAGAAATGCCGAACGTTCAATCCTGACCAGTTGAAGTAGAGAGATGGTGCAATATAAGTGAATTACATAACGTTTGTTATAAATTGGATATTAACTATAAATCATGATTCCATATGCCTTTAATTTAAACAGATTTCTAAAATAAAGTATGTTATACACATTCTACCAAAATATTATGGTAATCTATATTTATTCTATAAAGTTTGAAATCTGTTCACCTGAGGGCGGAGTGAGCCAACTTGCGATGAAGTTTCCAGGTTTCACTGTATGGGCTGAAGGCGATGTCCTTGAAATCATCACTGAACAACCTGACTATGGAAGAATTGGAACGCATTTGAAAAAAAAATCGATTTGGGTTAATGATTATTAATATCAAAGTTCAAATGATTTTACTTTGTTCATATTTGAGACATTTAAATCGTTCATCTTTCATTTGAACAGAAACTATGCTTTATGTAGGAAATTAATAAAACCTTGAAACATTGAGACCTAAGATTAGGTATTTTTACCCTAAGGGTTAAGCCAAAGTTCTCTATCTTGATACAAAATATCGTATATTTGACTATTTTATGGGCTCTTTTCGAAGAGCATAACTATTGCAGGCCTATACATATGTTTTGAAAATCCAGTTATTATCATGATTAATGATATGATAAAATTACTAGCGCTTACACGAGTGAAAATCTGGCCGTCCAGCAAAGTCTACCCCTTGCTTGAGGACAGCTTCTTTTATCAGTGCTTGACGGTTGAGCACTACCATCCATCTTTCACCGGCCTTGAAGCCGAAGACGTCACCGTACTTCTTGGCCCATTCACCGAAGACAACCTCTGGGGAGTCAGTCATACCTGAACATAAGGGTGATGTAAAAGACATAATCTTTGGAGTTTCCCTGTGTAATGCGTGACAAAAAGCTTACACAGCACTTACTGAATTACACATTTAACTAGCTGAAGCAGCCCGTGGACACGGGCGCTAGCTATCAAGATATATTTGTCACAATATTTCAACTGAATAAAAAGAACTGAAAAAGGGATATTTTGGTATGGCATATTTTTTTCGGGTAAACATACAAGAATGTGTTATTTATCCAAATCTTGCAAGAGTTTTGAAGAAAATACCTTTTTATCTTCACGAAGACTAAATCACGATTGTTACAGCACTGAATTACGAATTGATAATAATATTTATTTATCTTATGTCGGCCCTGTGGCCTGTGGACGACCCACGACCTGATACTTTACACCAGGGCCGGATTCTCGCACTTTTAGAGGAGTGATATGATCTTGCCTTGTTTATGAGCTTGCTCAGAAAAATGAAGGCTTTGGAAACATAAAACATAAAATATGCATTAGCAGCCTCCAGTGAAGAATGAAAAAAAGGGATATTTTCTTGGGGGGGGGGGGATCCCACGGCCCCCTTACGGGTCTTGGGGAAGACCGACGGATTGACTTTTCCAGTCACCCCACGGGATTCATTATGTCCTAGTCGTATTCATGTCATAGTGGAAATATTTTGCAGATGAAATTTTGGTTCCTCCTATACCCCCCACCCCCCCCCCCCCGCGCTCCAAGAGGACAGGCTGGATTCCCGATATTCATAAAATTGACGTAATCTCTTACACCTCTTCCCCCAAATGATGTCTACCGATCTTTTAGACTGTCATGTGGGAAGAAAATAGCGATCGAATAACATGTTTCCCACGGTATATGGTCCATGTCCCCATTCATATCAATTTAATTGTTGAGAAATATATTGATATTCCCTATTTTCAGGAGATTGAAAAAAAAAGAGATTGTGGTGTTAAAACAGGCCCCGCATATCAGTGAAAGAGAAAAACGCAAAAAGATAAATGTAAAGTAGAATTTACAGATTTAGAGATGTGAAATATAGAAAGCCGGAGATCAAAGCAAAATTGAGGGAAATCTGGATAGAAAGAAGGTGAAATGTAACAGTTAGAGGCTGACAAGAATTTATAGATTATTTGCTCTAAATGTAAATGGTTATGAAGATTGAGTAATTTTTGTTGGTAAATATTTTTGTCTTTATTTCGAATCCGCCACCATTCACATACAAAGACGATACACAGACGTTATTATAACTGCACAAACCTGACACTTTTCTTGTTTTATAGTTACAAATTTTGTAATAGGATTGCAGAGAGAGAAAGAGGGGGGGGGGAGGGGCAAGTTGGTTAGAGAGATAACAGATGAGAAAGATTAACCGGAAGTTAGAGAGATGGAAAGAGAAAATAGAATGTCTATGGATGTAAGACTTTTCATTGAAACCTTTATAAGTGCCATTGGAAGTTTTAAATGGTCGATTGAAAGCACCGCGTGCAGATTGGTGTTTTCTGGTTTGACGGAAAGCAGTCAGTAGGCCTACAGCGTTTAGATGGATGCACGTAACTGTCAATCTTTTGTTCAAATGGCACGCCCTTATAAACAAAATCATGTTTATATAAACACAGGCATTCACTCAGAGAAACATGTATTTACACATGCATACGTGCTCATTATCACAATTACTTAGTCAAACATATGACATACTGTTAAAAATGTAATGTACATAATATATTTTAATTCTATGTTAGATATCATTATGACGTAAAAGGGGAGGGAGAGAAAAAGAGAGAGAGAGAGAGAGAGAGAGAGAGAGGGGTATAGAGAGATAGGAAGAGAGCGAAATGGATGTAGAAAATATAAACATAACAGAAAGAGAGAGAGAAAGAGTGGAATAGAGATAAAAGAGTTTCTTTTGACGTTAGTGTTTCCATTTAGCTTATTGTTTATAAGATATAACAGACGAGAGAAAATAATATATCACAAATTGAAAGATTAACATACTGGTACATGTGTATAACAGAAACATGCCCCCACCCACCCAAAAGCGAAACCCCATCACCCCACCCACCCTATTAGTCATCAATGTTAAATTATACAATTATTATTAAAGGGAGATACTTTTCAACGTGTGTTCATTTAACTATACAGAGAACAAAGGGGCAAACAAAGTCTATAAATACAGTTTTTCAAATTATTTATTTTTAAATAATATAACTCACGTCCAAAATCATCTTAAGAATGTATGAGTTCGCTCAGAAATTCCCGGTCATCTCATGTTGAGTGCCGTGTAGTGTATTGTTGTATTGTATGCCTTGTATGGTTTTATGGATATGCAGTCGTGTCGCATTGAGCTTGGTGGGTGCTACTCTTACATGGTATAATTATCACAAAGCGGACTATGATACAAATCGTACGTATATACCACGGACCTCTACAGAACATACCCATGCATGGCATCATCATTTTTTTTACGTGGGTTCCCCCGGTGAGAGATACGGAGTCTGCACTACGTACCGTTCGCCGGACGCGCGCGCAATCGCGTCGACGGCGAGGCAAAAAACGCGGGCCAATGTGGTTTGGTCGTTCAGGAAATCCCGCACCTGCTGCCAACGCGACGTCGTCGTGCAACGCGAAGGGGGCGTTGCACATAGGGACGGCCAGGCCGACCGATCGAGACGGAAGGCGGCTCGCGGCGGGCAGCGGGAAAATATTCTATAGAGTCCATCGGAACCCCTCCTGCAGCGCGTGCAAAGTCAATCGGGGCAAGCGCGGGACCCCCGAGTCGCCTTAGCGAATTAATTATAGTGATGTGCGTACAAATTTCACAAGCAGCAAAAGTCGTTTCCCACTCCAAGATGACTCATGAACTGCTGTGGCAAAGCGGACAAAAATGATGAAGTTTCCTTACCGGGCGGTTCTTCAGAAGTAAAAGTCGTAAAAGGAAAGTCCACTTTCGGTGAATAATAACATTTATTAATGGGTATATTACGGAGCCCGGGAAGGGACACGGTAAAAATATTTTTACCCCGTTTTGGATACGGTAGAAATATTTTTATCTCGAGATAGCTATCTCGTTTTAATGAGATACTAAATCGTTTAATGAAATAACTATCTCGTTTTAACGAGATACTAACTCGTTTTAATGAGATATATAGCTATCTCGTTTTAATAATATACTAACCCGTTTTAATGAGATAGTTAAAATTAGCTATCTCGTTTTAATAATATACTAACCCGTTTTAATGAGATAGTTAAAATTAGCTATCTCGTTTTAACGAGTTAGTATCTCATTAAAAGCAGATAGTACCTCGTTAAAACGGGATAAAAATATTTTTACCATGTCCAAAACGAGATAAAAATATTTTTATCATGTCCAAAACCAGATAAAAATATTTTTAACCAAAACAAGATAAAAATATGTTTACCATGTCCCTTCCCGGGCTCCGTAGTATATACCCCAAAAGTGTCAAATGTCCCATGTGAGTGTTCGATAACTTTTCTCGTAATAAAACATATTATTCACTGAATTGTGAATTCATGATTGGTGTAAACATAAATGCAAACATTGTACTATTAAAGAGACAATCTGATTTTTATAAGCCTACCATACTTTAAACCATTGATATATTTATCATTGATAAAGTGGAATGAATGCTCCGCTCGAACATTTCAGTTATTCATTTCAGTCATATTTTGAATGTAAGAGCATTTGAAGAGCAATCATTTTCAGGGGGTGTTTCTATTATGATGTTCATTCAAACTGACATAAAAGCAATGAGAAAACTCACAAATTCTTTTTCACCTTTCCCAGAAATCAAGATTCAATTTTTTTTTTTTTTTTTCAAATTCATTTATTTATTTAGTTTATTTTATTTTTTTCTATTTTTTTTATAATTTATCATTTTTACAACAGAGTTATGTGTCGGGTCATCTTCAGTGAAGATGCTTACTCTTATACAAAATGCACTCAATATGCCATATATTAAAAACTTAAAGGAGAATGAAACTCAACATACATTAGCTGATAATCATGTGGAAAATTGTCAGCCTGTTCAAAATATCTTGAAAATACTCTGATTTGATTACTCAGTAAGGAGAACAGTCTCTCTAAAGTTTGCAGATTTCTTGCTAGATATTATCCCATGGGGGCTGCCATTTTGAAAAAAAACTGTGATGTCATTGCGGTACATATCCATTTACCTGTACACAATGGATAAAATGTTGCATAATGAATAGCTATTGTACAACTAAAGCCACGCATGCAAAATGGCAGCCATTTTGGTACCCCCATTGTCTCGCACAGGTGATATCTACAGGCTCGTAGCCAGGGTTTCTAAAGGGGTGGGTCGTTTTTGGCAAAAGTGGACCTTTTGTCATAATCAATACGGACCTGCTAGGGGGTCCGGGGGCACTGCAACTCACTACACCAGCTTTGATGCTGTACAACTGACAGCGTGTGGGTAATTCTGGTAACAAAGATTAAAGGGGTGTGTGTGTTTTTTTTATGAAAAAGCGGACCTCAGCCCAAGAAGGGGGGTCGTCCGACCCCTCCGACCCCCTCTGGCTACGGGCCTGATCTAAGAGCAGTTGTAGGTCTTTGTCACTTCTTTGAAGAATTGACAAACCTTTGTCAGACCAAGCAACTTACAAGTGCATGCCAAATCCTGCTTAACAAAAGAAACGCCTGAACCAAATATCTTGACACAAATAGGTTATATGACAGGATAAAAGTATCTTCATTTGAATGTACATGACTACAAAAATGGTTTATTATGAGAAAATCCAGTGTCATGTATTCCACAGCTGATCATCAGTGTCACGGTAGCTAGTGTATAGTTCATTGGGTATCTCACAAATAGAACTGCTCTGACATTGCTTTGTAAAGAAAATGGCAGCCCCCATGTGATAATGTCAAGCAAGGAAACTGCAACTTTTGGAGACACTGTTCTCCTTCTTAAAGGACAATTAACCCCACGTGATATTCTAGATGCACCTATTGTCTGCTACGTCTTTCCATGGAGGCTGCCATTTTGTGCATGACACGGATCATTAGGTACCATATGCATTGATAATAGCCTACCTTTACAACAGATACGTCGCTTTGTTCTGATTGTATTACGATTGTTATTGGCCATGGGCCTAGATAATTGACGACCCATGAGTTCTAATAGCCATCCTGTAAAGCAGATTCCTCGCTTTGTTTTGGTATTGTTACGATTGTCTCCGTCCTTGACGTCAATTCTCCGTCCTTGACGTATATTTTTTATGAAGTATATTTTTTATGAACAAATTAAGACCTTTTAAAAAATATATAAAACTAAACTTACATTTCAGAATATGTGACTTTATCTAATATATATTTGTCCTCTAAAAATCAATTACAAGTTAACGATGAAGGAAATTTTACTTGGGATGAAAAATATGTTCGTGTACACATAAAGTAATGGCAGCCCCCTTATTATTGCTAGCAGACGATAACTTGGCTGGAAAATAGTGATTTATATCTATATCCTGTGTTTTTACATGAAATTGCATGTATCAAATAAGAGGCATATACTACACCATTCAAAATAAGCTAATTCATACGCTGAGGTTAATTTCCCTTTAAATAATCAAATAGGAGTAATTTCAAGATATTTGTAATAGACTGACAATTATCTGTCATGATTATAGGCTAATGTTTGTTGCCTTTTATTCCCCTTTAAAGTGCAACTTTTTTGCACTTTGTATCAGAAAATACACTTTTTGATGATGAAAATGTATGGTAACCATTTTAGCATTCACATTGTGCGTAAGAAAATTGGGCATCATTACCGTTTGCGAGATCAAAATCGGCAAAATATGTTTGAAGATATACGAAAAAATGCTTGGGGCGGGGGACTTACTTTTTTGGTTGAGTGTATAAGCCGCGTTAAACCACCTAGGAGTAAGATTTAAGCGTATTGCGCTTCACATTGCTGTATTCTATAATCATAGGTATTTTTGCGAGGGGGGGGGGGGGGGTGGGGGTGGGAGGCTGAAGCAGTTGGCCTGCATATCAAATCTCCAATTTCCAATTTCCAATATTCAGAAATTAAATATTTGGGTACCTTGCTGCCCAAAATGTAAGGATATTCGGGCACGTCAAGGCGGAATATGAGGTATTTGTCAGAACTTTGAAAACCATCGGGGGGGGGGGGGGGGGGGAGGCATTTGGGACCTCTACTGCATCAGGCATCACCACTTGCCATTCATTTAATACACAACCAACGGCAACGGTATTTCTGATATTTTTTTAGAGGCCGTTTACCGCGGTATATTTGAACAAACCTTTAATAATGGTCAATTATACCGCTATGTGATTCACATAAATTTAGTGATTTTGGCTTAAAATACTTTAGACCGTATCTCTTAATAAATTACAACTAAAATGCCCTTCAAATCCAATCGGAATTGAGAATACAGTGACGTGGAGTGGTTCATAGAGTGGTACCGGCATCACGGGGGAGGGGGAGGGGGCGCATCGGTCTTACTGAATGAAATGCGAATTAAGAACGCCACCGAGTAGAGGGGATGATACGGGAGGGGCTCCTACCATCTTCTTTTCTCGTTCTTTTCCTCCTTTCCCTTTCATTTCCTTTTTTCTTGTTTTTCGCACATTCCATGGGGGCACGTGTCAACCTATCTACGCCATTGTAACAATCGGTGGCGTAGATACGAACACGCACACGCTTTCTATTGTTAGTGGGGGGATGATGAATAGATCACCCCCCCCCCCACTAACAATGGATAATTATGCGTGTCTACGCCCGTGGACTAACAATACGTGCCTAAGCTTTGACCCTCCGTCGTCTGCATGGCCATTCAAACATGAACATTAAACACACCTAAGAGAACAAACACTTTTGAAACCTTCGAGGTATTGACAATTCTTCAACAATTGCTTCTATTCAGTTTTCCCAAAATAACATATTACATTATGAACCAATGCACCTTGTACTTTCAAGGAGCTTCAAGAGCTGGAGTCACTTGCAGCTCATTCCTTTTGAACCATGTTCGACGCCGCCAAGAAAAAAATATGTCAGGCATGTGCCTATCTGGATCTTCCATGCAGATAAGAAGACAAAAGATTCCTGCCTGGCTGCAAAGTTACAGGCCATTTTCAAAAGGAAATATGTTTTTGTAATGATAAGTACTTTTCGCTATCACTAGTCTGATAATATTTGCAGTTGTTCAGAATGCTTACCTTTACTGGGGCAAGCGAAAATTTTTTTTACAAAATATTACAAAATAATATATGAATCAAAATTGCGCTACTGGGCATGTGTGGGCATTAATCTGACATAGAACATCATTATTAATTGCACTTGAACAATTGCAAACTTTATTTTCGTTTGCATGTAATCGGAAGAGAGTCAAATTGTGGATTTTAGGATTCTAAAATTTTTTCCCCCACAAATTGAAACTTTCATACAATATAGCTAAATTTTCTGGACGCAATTAGGCTTTTGTATTTATATGTTAAAATTTCCCTTTGTTTATTAAAATTCAAGTGAAATATTTCCATATTTCATTTGTAACAAAAATCACTACTCAAGCTTTCCCATGAAGTTGGCGGCACCGAACATCGGATATCAAAGGCAACAACGCACATGTAGATTCTTTTGTGCATCCTTAGAAAGTGGCAGCTGCTTGAGATAATTTGTTGCCAGTTGGGACTCCAGCTTTCGAAGCTCATTGGAACTTTCAAGTATGTGTTCTGGGACAACGCCATTGCGTGAGAAATTTATCACGGGGGGGGGGGGGGCACAATACCACATAATTATGTTATAAATGTTCCAGACTACATAGAATGGATTTTTATAGCCAGAAAAGAATATATGCAATCCATCGAGTTGTCCTGACCATATGTAGGCTACACAAAGCGGTTCAAATGTGAAGCGTACTTTCAGTAAAATTGATTTCCTGTTTTTGCCATATTTAATGTATGTTTTACTGATCCAAATGACCAATTTACTGCATTACTTAAAGCCAGCTTCTCTCGAAATGGATTTCGATTGCATTATGAGAACTTAAGATGTGTTTTACAATGTCATTGATTTGGGTTGCTTAAAAATTGAAATTTTTGATGACATTAATTCAGATAGTATAAACAACAATTTTGTCTCGACAGTTATGTCTTATTAATTGCTTACAATACAGTTTAAAAGTTCCAATATTGGATTATGATATAGCATGGTTACTAAAGATCTCGGTCTCGTGAACACAAATGTACGAGCTAAGGGGCTGCAGCAGCCTCCCCCGAGAATACTGGAACAATACCAATATTCGGGCAACCGTCACCTCCTGTTTGGGAAGCGAGGTGCGTTATAAATACTTTAAGTCTTATTTACTCCCAAGTCTAGTCCTAAGCAGCTGCAGTGGACGAGTGAGAAGTGAACACAGGAGTTAACAATAACCTGGGGAGCGTTTCATCAAGCATTTTGTCAGTGATTTTTACTGACAAATTTGCTCTCAGCCAATCAGATGCAAGGATTTCAGTAGCTTATAACAGTTGTCGGTAAAAATCACTGACAAAACGCTTGATGAAACGCTCCCCTGGGCTTGATATTCTATCACCAAAACATCGAGGCTGTGCACGTTCTAAGTAAACGTCGAGGCAGATCAAGCCAGGAAGCAGCCACACTGACTCAGCCATAGTTTTCAGTCTCCTATGACATTACATTGTCACTCAGATAGAAATGTCCCAAATTTTGCTTTCTCGCTTCGTTCGCTCATCAAAGTTAGTAACTGAAAAGTTGATATTCGAGCAAGAGACGTCAGTCTTTCTTATCGAGATTGTGCCAATGAAAATGCTTTTAGACTTTTATCCAACTAGGAGGTAGATGCAAAATAAACAGTGCAGGTATAGCATAGAATTATTGGCGTATGGGCTTATGAACTTCACATTTTTGATTAGCGCAGGTGATGACGCAGTCGAAATGACGTCTCGTGTGCAATGGGCTTAATTTGACTTACTATAGATGCTGCCTACAATGGGGAGGCCTCGTGGACCAGGTGGGAAGCGACTTGGTCTCATGATGCTCCAGAGGGCCAGGGTTGCAGTGACCACACCTAGGGTTGTTGTGATGGTCAGGGCATTCATTTGACCAAAGCTGGACTCTCCTACTCCGAGCAGGTCAATCATGGTGGATGTTATCAAGCTAGACATAAATGATACATGGAATACATAATGGTGACGGTGACCGAATAACACACATAGGCTACAGGTCTATAGGTGCACTATTATTTTGCTCTAGTACTTGCAATGTGTTATCTAGTAGCATTTTCTTTTACAAACTTATAATGACCCCCAAACCAACAACTAAAGAAAACAAAAAAGCAAAAACAAAAACAAAAACAAACAAATCAAATCAAATAAAGAAAAAGAAGAGATGCACATAAAAATGGACTAGAATTTGATTAAGAAAATGTGACTAGGCGATCTGTTCATAAAATGAATAGATGTTTTTTTTTAGAGTGTGTTTTGTCATTTGTTCAAGAAGTATCATATGCAAACTTTTATCTGGTCGAATCTTTTTTATCAAACTTATGATAATAGGAAAAAAGATCTCTGAAATTCAATAATGATGTTAATATCACAACATATTGGTGAATGTAACTGAACAAACGCGACTGAGAAGACAGTATATATAATAGGCCGATAGGTATATTATCCTTTTGTTCAGGATCAGGTGCTTCATGTGGTCGCATTTCCGTTCTCAAAGATAATTACGATGTAACAAAACCAGAGATACATGCATGACTTCAACGTCGATTTCGACATCATAACATGATGAGACGACAGACATCGACCGCAGTCATAGAGTTGGTAGACAGCCCACTGGTAATAAGTGCAGAGGAATCATTGTGAAATGTAGTACCTACCGTGTTCGACAAAAACTCCTCCTGAATCGCCGTCGCTTGGAAGGGACTGGTATAGTTATACAGGAGGACCTCACTGCCAAAAACCTCAACTTATTGCACCATGCTCAAACTCATGAGAAAGTAACAGCAGCATGGACGGCAGATGGGAGAGTAATTGCTCTGGTATCTACTAGTGATGGTCAATCCATGAAGAGACTGATCAAGAACATTGATGATCACAAACTGTTATAGTTTTGTACTATTACACATTCATACATGTAACTTTGCTAATTAATGTATTTTATATTTTATACATGGACATTCATTGCTCCAATGTATCAGGTACATGTGCAAGCCATGCAGATTGTGAAAGTTTATGTTGCAGCCGATACTAGCTTGTATGTGTCATTTTATTTTTTTAATTATCTAAAATGCTTGCAATTCTGAACTTGCCAATTGTTATCAATTTTATGGCTACTTGAAATTTTATCAAGTTTTAGTATATTTATTGCTCCTTGCGGCAAGAGTGCTCAATGTTTCATTGTAAACTTTTACATATACTTGTAATTTTATTGTAATTTAAAGTTTGTGGTTGTGCCCTTCAATTGTACATGTATGTGTGTGTTGATGTGTATGTGTTGTTTTCAAAATGCAAAATAGAGAAAAATACGAGAATTTGTTGCATTCTTTGAGAAATGTATCTACAATGTCTGAAGTTTTTGTACCACCTAATGTGAATACCGATTTTTATGAACATAGCTTTTCATATGTTACACCACAAGAATTCAATGATCATCAGGAAGATCTTTATTCAAATGGATGTTTGCAAAAATCCAATTTTTCTACCATACATTTTAATTGCAGGAGTTTGCATGCAAATTATGATAACTTATTGTCTGTACTTTCATCTCTGCAAATGCAATTTTGTACAATAGGAATTACTGAAACATGGCTACATTGTAATAACTCTTTTTATAATATTGATAATTACACACTTCTTGTTCATGGAAGGGAATACCAAAGAGGTGGTGGAGTTGGTTTGTACATTAGAAATGATTTGGATTTTAAACCCAGAACTGATTTAGATATAAATACTTCATTCATGGAATCTTTATTTATAGAAATAAGTAATTATAATAAAAATGTAATTGTTGGTGTTATTTATCGACCACCGAATCAATCTGTGCAAATGTTTTTAGATAATCTTGAACATATTATCAGTATTGTAAATAAAGAACATAAACATGTATATTTATTAGGAGATTTTAATCTTAATTTGTTGGAAATCCCTTCTTGCCATAATGTTAATGCTTTCTTGGATATTTTTATGGTAAATTCCATGTACCCATTAATTCACACCCCAACACGTGTAACAAGTAATTCTGCAACTTTATTGGATAATATATTTACGAATGATATAGATGACACCTTTTCAGGTGTTATTTTGGCAGATGTGAGTGACCATTTTCCTGTTTATTCTTTATCTAATCTTCATGTTAAAGTAAAACAAAACCCACAATCGTTTTTACGAAACGATTGTGAAATAAAACGAGAAATAAATAAAGAAAACATAGAACACTTTGTAAATAAAATTAATAGTATTTCTTGGAATTTAAAGAGTCAAAATGTTGATGAGGCATATCATGATTTTTTAGATATATTTCTCTGTTATTATAATGAATATTTCCCTGAGAAAATATGTCATATTAACCAGAAGCATAGAAATAAACCTTGGTTTAATAATTATTTATGTAAACTGTGTAAGAAGAAATATTTGTTGTATAAAAAATATGTAAAGAATCGGACAGATTATCGATATGATGTATATAAAGATTGTAGAAATAAGGTAACTGAGGAAATTAAAAAAGCCAAAAATAAGTATTTTAAAACGAAGTTTAACTTTGCTGTGGGAAACATGAAAATGACATGGAAAATAATTAACAAGGTGCTTGGAACTAGATCCAAATTAAAATCCATGCCAGATATTATGATGTGCAATAATGACACTATAACGGGGAAAGATGCTATTTCAGATATTTTTAATAAATATTTTATTGATATTGGTGTTAAATTAGCAAACTCATGTAATGAAGATGGTGATTATATGCAAAATGTAAAAAGAAACAATCAAACTGCATTTTTTAAACCGTGTACTCCTAAAGAAATTATTGATATTACATGCAGTTTTAAGAATGGTAAAAGCCCAGGATTTGATGGCATTGATATTGCAATAGTAAAAAAGGTAATTCATATTCTTTGTTATCCACTCTGTACAATAATTAATTTGTCTTTACAGACAGGTATTGTTCCAGAAAAGATACAAATTGCTAAAGTTATCCTGTATATAAAAATAGTTCAAAAGAGAGTATGTCTAACTATCGTCCAATATCAGTTTTGCCTGTTTTTTCCAAAATATTTGAAAAAATAGTATATGTTAGACTGTATAGTTTTTTTACAAAAGTGCAATATTCTTACCAACTGTCAATATGGTTTCAGACCTGGCCATTCGACATCTACAGCTTTAATTCAATTTTTATATAATGTTTTAAATACAAAAGAAAATAAAGAAATAATGATAGGGCTCTTTCTAGACTTGAGCAAAGCATTTGATTCATTAAACCATGATATACTATTAAGAAAATTATATTGTTATGGAATAAGGGGAGTTAATTTAGAATGGTTTAAGAACTATCTAGTCAATCGACAACAGTTTGTTTGTGTAGATAATGTGAATTCAAAATTATTGATTAGCAAATGTGGAGTACCCCAAGGGTCCATTCTTGGTCCATTACTCTTTACAATTTACGTTAACGATATGTGCAATATTTCAAAATTATTAAATTTTATCTTGTTTGCAGATGACACCAGTGTATTTATGTCACATAAAGATATAGATATTTTACAATATAAATTTAATCAAGAACTTAATAAACTTGTTCAGTGGTTGCAAATAAATAAATTAGTTTTGAACATAAATAAAACACATTATATGGTATTCACAAATGTCCATCAGAATACTGCTAATTTTGTTGTTAAAATACAGGAAACTGAAATAGAACGTGTTACTAGATTAAAATTTCTGGGTGTAACTATTGATGAAAAATTCACATGGAATGAACACACTGGTGTCATATGTAACACTATATCTAAAAATATTGGCATTCTTAATAATGTAAAGTTTTTCCCCCAAGATATATTGTTAATGTTATACCATACCCTAATATCACCTTATTTAAATTATTGTATATTGATGTGGGCTAATTCTACTGCCAAAAATACTAATAGAGTTTTTAAACTTCAAAAACGAGCTATAAGAATTATTACACATAGCAAGTATTTAACTCATACCACACCACTTTTTGCTCGTCTTAAAATTTTAAATATTCATGATATGTATAAACTTGAAAGTGCAATATTCATGTATATGTGTTTTCATAAAGTTCTTCCAGTTTCTATTATGTCATATTTTAATTTGAATACTTCAATACATGATTATTTTACACGGAGTAACAGAAATTACAATATTCCATGTGCAAGAACCACGTTATTTCAAAAATCCATATTTTACAATGGTCCGAAGATTTGGAATGAAATATCGAATGATATCAAAAGTAGTTCATCATTGAATGTTTTTAAGAGAAAATATAAAATGTATTTACTTCAGACAAATTATGTGCAATAACATATCTAATAGGCATTTTGCATATGAGTGTGTGTGTGCGTGTGTATGCGTGTATGTGTATGTGTTAGGGCACAATGTGTTTTACATACTGTATTTTATTCATGTACTGTAGTTATGTATAACATGGGGTGCAGCTTCAATATAAGACTTTGTCTTTCTGCTGCATTTCCCTGCAATTTCTTAAGTATTTTATTGTTTCAATTGTTTTAATGTATTACATGTATTGTATTTGTAATGCTTTTTATGAATTTGCTAAATAAATTGAATTGAATTGAATTGAACATCATGAACATATTGGTGAAAGACCGAATATATGAGGGTGAAAAGGGCGCATATGCCTGTAGGTGTATTATTATCTTGTGCAAGAAATGCCCTTTTCTGGTCGCATTTTATTTCTTCAAAGTATGATGACAAAAAAGGATGCATGGAATTCAAAGCTGATCTCGATATCTATTTTGGTGAATGGGGCGTAACAGAAATGCTGAATGGGGCTCACGTATATGCCTGTATTTGTATTATTATTTTGTGCTATATGCGAAATTTCATCGAGAAGCATTTTTTTTCTCAGACACACAACCTATATTTCAATTAAGTTTTGAGAAGAAAACAAGTGTACAAGCTATTTGCCATTAATCGCCATTTAATTCCGTTCAAGGGGTTCATTTACAGAGGCAGTGTATGCCTGAATATCACAAAGTGTTATGATCGATAAAACAGTCTAAACTCTGAACAATGTCATGAAACATAACGTAATAAATAACATACAAATATAAATGCACTAGACTTTGGTAACATACTAAACTAACTGAAAAAAACTACGGGGATCCCTGGTCACATAGACGAACAAAATGTCCAACTTACCACCGAATGTTACTAATACTTCAATAGCAATCTTGTAAAATATTACCGAGAGGGCGACGATAATCAACACAAAAATAATTCAACACTACATAACGGAGAGGTCTAAGATTGAAATGGCAACCAGAGCACTCTGTACCCTCGATTGTGGAGAACGTACAATTTTGTTATTAGACCAGACGTATTCGTGCGTGCACGTATTATTCTCCATGTGAAACAACATCAAGGACACTTTGTTTGAACATCCCCTTTGCAACACCACACTGCAATTACGAATTTGATCTGGTGTTATATCGTAAAACAAAAGCAACATGAAGTTCAACATGAGCCGAATACATACTCATTTACATACTCATTTATATATTTACATATATGTACATACCGCGCGCACACACACACACACACACCACCCACACACCCTCACACACACCTATTTTGTTATCAGACCAGACGTTCATGAATTCGTGCATTATTTTCCATGTCAAAAGCCATCAAGGGCACTTTAAAAAGTTTGTTTAAACACCACCTTTGAATCACCACACTTGTTTGCATATTTTCAAGTGTAAGCACAGACATAGACACAAATATACGGCACAGAGCAGGAAAATCACACAATTAAGGAGGCAATTTGTATTATTAATGTATGCCCCCGGATCCGCCCCTGATTATTATCATTAATCAGAGTCGGATCCAGGATTTTGTAAAGAGGGTGGGGGGGGGGGGGCACAGATGAATGGCTTTTAACTTTGGAGGGAGATCCGTATTTTAAATCGTTCAGTGGGGTGGGGGTGGGGAGATTTTTTTCGCCAGCCTTCCAAAAGTCGCTTAGTGGAAGGGGGGGGGGGGGGGGAGGGGTTCAGATTTTATGGGGTTCACTTTTTCCTCCCATAATTCTCTGACAAGCAACAAATAACAAACAAACAAACCCCCAAAACCAACAAAACAAAACAAAAAACAACAAAAGGTTATCAGTTCCAAAAGGGGGCACAAAAGGGGGACGGGCCGGGATCCGTAAATCCGCCACTGTCATTGTATTAGAACAAGTCTTATGCAAATGATGCTGTATTTTTAGCTTCTGGATATCTACTTTCACGCACTCTCCCGTACTAGTAGTAAGTCTTAGATACATGCGTGGTCCTAAAATATTATCATTAAAAACGAACTGGGAGTCGTGCAGGCTTCAGAGGACTCTGTTAGGAGGAGGGCGGTGATTTATTTATTTATTTATTTATTTATTCATTTTTTTTTTTTTACTCATTTTTATTTATTTATTTTTTATATTATTTTTTAAAATTTATTATTATATATATAAATAATTTCTTGGTACTGCAAAATTTCAATATGGCACGAAAAAGAGACATGATAACGAAGCTTTTCGACCTGCACTCATCAGGTTATCACGCAGGTATATAACAAATTACTTGAAATCAACTATATTATACTCGGTGAACCCGGACGCAACCTAGACGCCGTAATATCAGAACAATCGCAAAGCTTGGACGAACTCCTTTTGTCTGCACAGAAGAGGTTCATGCGATTGAATGTAAGCAGCTTCCAGAAAGCGTAAATGCGCTGAGCTTCTGGCCCGGGACATAATTGAGAATTGATCGTCGGCATAGCTTTGTGCGCAAGCTGCTTACATTCAATCGCATGAACCTCTTCTGTGCAGACAAAAAGAGTTCGTCCAAGCCGTCAATGAAATGAAAACCCCAATGTGCCCTTTGACAAACGCATTGCCCCCTCCCCAAACTGCTCTTCATGTAAATAAAAAACATGAACAATATTCTTGAGGTGCAATTTGGTGTTAATTATTCTTGAATAATAAGTTTATCAAATTGTCAAAAATTCTCAAAAGTAGCCCCCAAAATATTGTCAAGATGTAAACACACCTATCTTCACTTGTTAGACAAGGCATAATAGACGAGCTTTTCAGGTATCCTTGGTATGTGCTTGCTAGGCTGAAATGTACTATTCATGTGTTGATTGTACAGATACCAAGCAAGCTCATCTGTTATGCCTTATCAGATGGTCAATGGTGTGTTTACATAATCCTGACCAAAATATTTGGCTGCTGTTGAGAATGCAATACATTTTTCACAATAACTTTTTTCCATTTCTTTTTCCCTTCCACAAGCACTATGAACACGATGACAAAAGAGAGCGGACAAAATATACAGCTCCTCATTGTACCCTCCACAATTGTTCTGGTAGATAAAAGAACATCCCTTCATTGCTATTATGTAAAATAAGTGGAACAAGTGAATATGCATGTGACACCTGTTCTACAATTTTTACATAATAGCAATGAAGGGATGTTCTTTTGTCTACCAGAACCAGTGTGGAAGGTACAATGAGGAGCTGTATATTTTGTCCGCTTCTTTGTTTGCCATGTTCATCGTGAAGGTTCTTTATTTACAAAAACAAATTCAAGTACAAATTAATAATAATATATTTTCGCAATCAGGATCGTGCAACAGAATGAGTAAACAATGGCATAACAATGAACTTCACGGCCCAAGCTTGAGGGCAGAGAAAAATAGCAAAATGAATTATACATATGATATAAAACAATACATAGTGAATTGATCATTTCATGTTGTCACGCTGCCAACACAAAACATTTTCTGAAAAGAAACCATTTCTTCAGTAATTTCTTTTCTTTGAGATTTGTTTGATATATGTATTTTTCTATTTCGTAATAACTTATTAACTTATTAACGTAATAAATTATTAATGAAATGACCGACTGACACCTAATTGCACCTCATGAAAATTATCATAATTAGATGGAATATAATGAAATAAAACACTTTTGAGTCATCATAGTCAGAATGTAAAAAAAAATGGGTTTCCTTTACATACAGAGCATTTAGGGCGGGAGGACAATTTTGTCAGTGTTAATATGTTTAGAATGTACATCCATAGTTCTTCCTTCTGCATTGGCGTAGACAGGTCCTCATAACGGGGGGGGGGGGGGGGGGGATATGGTGTTTTTATTTATGTGTGTATGTGGGTGTGGGTGTCTGTTTGAAGGTACTTCCATATATGTATATGTGAACTGGTAATGATGGAACGGAATGAAGCAGGTCACTCGGTTAATTTACAAGCTTTCGGGGGGGGGGGGGGGGGGGTTGTACGCACCATAACAGCGGGAGATGCGTCCCCCACCCCCGCTATCTACGCCCCTGTCCTCCTGACAAAATTTGGTTCCTGGGCATCAACGGGAAAAATTTACCCCAATTTTTAGGGGCCAGCCATCTGACACTCCATCTCAACGGAAATTGTTGTCATTTTTTCGTGTTTTGTGTCCAGTCTTACCAAATCCTACTGATTAAGTTTGGTGCATGGGGGAGATGGGATGAAACCGACCCAACTTTGGGGTCTCTTTGGGGGGCTCTGTTTAACTTTCTTGTAGGGTAATGAAAAATATGACAAGTAATATCAATTAAGAAATACAATGAGTTGATTCAAATTCAAATTTATTGAAATAAAATCTTGACATGATTAGGATTATCATCAAGAACAGAAATATTATAATAATACATAAGGTTTATACAGTGCCATTATCCATGTTAGAATGTCTGTCTTCAATTGACTGATGAAATACCACGAATTTTATTTCTTCTTGTCGATTTTACGTTATGGTTCACATGGTTCATATTCAATAGAAATATACATGTATATGAGGTATTAAATGTACACAATTATCCCGCTGTTTCTGAACAAAATTAAAGTTTTCATAAATTGTGTTGTATCATTTGTCAGATAACTTGGGATATGAAAGACTTTATGAACTGATTTGCTGCATTTAACACTCCTACTTTCTAATACGAATACTCACTGGTTAGGATACACTAATAAGTCGATGATTAAGAAATTATTTTATCTACCCTGTATAACAACATATATTTCCATAACACATTCCCACATGTTCCAAATAATTTCCAATGGCCAAATGTTCTATTTTCTTCACTTAATGTTAAATTGCAGATCAGAATTTATATTATTTGAGTTGATTAAAAAAAAAGCGATAGTCAACCGAAGCAAACTTACTCCATCACTTGACCCGGATAATTGGCTTGTGCCATGCGTGAACGACTCCTGGACTACCACCATCCCTAAATGTGGATATTCACCCACACATCATAATAACTCTCTCCGACAATTATATAATATTAACTGGCCTCGAGGGGGTATCAGAATATATTACCCGCAACAGAATCATATTGCCCCGAGCCTAGCAATTACAAACAAGTCTGTCTGCTTCTGATTTCAGGTTATTCATACGGGTTCCAGTTTCATAAAACCTGTCATCAATGATAAGTTCCAACAACTGTTATTAGCTACTGATATCCTTGCATCTGATTGGCTGACAGCTAATTGTCGATAAAAATCACCGACAAGCCACTTGATGAAACGCCCCCAGGTGTGTAATCAAGGCCAATCATTTGTGACGTAAATTGTTACCGCGCGTATCCATGATACTGGACGTATGCACTTTGATATGTAGTGTGGCAAAGTGTTGCCTTTTTTTTTTTAGTACAGTGGCATATGGGGGAAACACGGAAGAGGGCAATATGGAAAATATTGCCCCCTCCGGTAGCGGATTCGGAATAGCGTGCAAAATACGGCTTTTTATTTTGCAACTATTAAAAATGCCTTGTATACGAAATAATAATATAGTATGGACTGCGCTTGAGGGGATACACCATTTACTGCCTAGAATCGTATTGGCCGAGTCGAAGACGAGGGCAATATGATTTTAGTGAGGGCAATTAATGTTGTATCCACCGAAAGTAGCCAGTCCATAACATTATTATTAACAGAATCAGACATCTAGAGCGAACTCGAAAATATTGTTAAAAATATAGTTTATTGCCCGTTATTTAACACGCATAATCCCTTTGATAATCCCTTTCGAAACCGGGCAATAAACAATTCATCGGCCCTCAATTTGGTTTGCTCATCAAAGCCTGGTAATAAAATGTAAAAATTGCGTTGCTCAGATGTCTGATCTGGTTAATAATTACCTATGTATCATGACCACCTGAATAGCAATCTCGGACTTTGTAATCCGTAGTAGCCCAGTCACACCGACGTGACCGATACTATACCAAACAAAAATCACATTATTATTATCTTTACATTTCTAAAAACATTACTTTATCCTGAATAAAATTATCCCAAAATTACCCTGAATTACATTATCCTCAATGCCAAAGAATTTATCTGTTGGGGTCGGTTCGGCGGTGTTAATTACGAAGGTATCAAACAACTTCACGCATTGACCAGACCACCCTCCCTTTATTTAGCTCAAGGGGAATAACAACCACCATTCTACATCCTACACTATGCTGGTGATATCTGAAGTTTTCCTGTAGGAAATTGTCCTTTAACTCTTACCGTGCTAAGGGGTTTAACTCTCTTAAAATTTTTACCAAAATGTGACCAGTGCTTACTTTTCAAATATCTGCACTTCATTAACCATATATCATTTCACAAAATATTGTGTACAAAACTTAGGAAAGTTATTACCATTTCTTATGATGCCAAACATTATTACTTAACCCAACTTCATGCATAAAAATTATTGAAATTTGCATTTAAGTTTCTTTTGTGTCCATTAATTTTTGGTTTCTCATTTGTTTACTATTGTTTACTGTTCAAATAAGGTAATATCTTTATAAAAATCAACAATTTTTTCTGAAAATTTTTATTGTAGCCTATAATTATAATCATAGGGCCTATATTTAGAATGCTTGATTTTGCTCAAAATTTTGATATGCATTAACCACCATATACCTTTCCTGTGGTGGAGCAATCAGTGAATGAAAATGACTAAGTCCCTCTGTCACATATATGTGACATTAGCACTGAAAGAGTTAATGAAGTGACGTGATTATATATTATAACTTTAGAATGAGTTTATCGAATGACGGTTGGTGTAATTTTGCTGAGGTCTATTTATATCTTAGATACAATAAGGTCATTAAACATTAAATTTAGAGTTTCGTCGTTTTGTATTGTCAAATTTGAACAATAAGGACCAAGGAAACCTTTAGGGAAAACATGTCAGGTCTGTGGAAAAAAATGGGGGCACGTCCGGGAAAAAGCGGTTAATTGTCTTAAAGATACTCGTCCGGGGATTTGTAGTCCAAGATATAGCTGTCCTACAATAATCCGGTGCAAGCAAACATGCTCCAATCCTAAATATCTCTTTCCTTAATGATAAGCTCATATGGGCGAAGAAGTCTTCCAGAAGCTGTCTGAGGAATCATGTTCAACAGACTCTCGGACTCCTTTCCTGGGACTTTGCTGAAGGTGTAGTTCTGCAGAAACCAGGTGAAGATGAGGAAGAGGTCTGCCTTGGCTACGGCTTCACCAAGACAGCCACGGCGACCGGCTCCGAAGGGTAGGAAGCTTGGAGGGTGCTCTCGGACTGTGCCACTCGCATCCAGGAAATGCTCTGTAGACATGATAGAAGAGAAAAGATTTGTCACTTACTTATTTTTCATAACAAAATACTCCTTACATCGAGAATATCTTAATAGACCCAGAAAGCACTGATTATAAACAGTAGATGTCATGGCAGACAGACTAAGACCTGGATTGATAACATAAAGCAGTGGACAGTCTAGATCAGTTGAAAACAGAAGGTTTTGGAGAACCTGTGTCTCAAGATCCATCGCATTGTCTACCACACGGCCTCCAAGCTATGAGACATGGCTTGAACATCTTGTCTTGATTGTCTTGGTGCAGTGTAATGTAATGTATGTTACTTAGCGAGAGGGACATCAAACTCAAATGTGTCAAACTGACATACGACACTGTTTCCGATTTGCTCTTCTAATAAGGTTTCTCATTCTCTAAGCCACTGAGTGGGGAAGATTTTTTTTTTACCTGGGAGGAACTTGTCAGGTTGGTCCCATTCCTGAGGGTCATAGTGCATGGAGTAGGTATTGATCATCACTGTGGTTCCTTTAGGAATGGAATAGCCACCTGCAAATTTAAAACATTTTAAAACATTTTAGTCATTCATCTAGAGATGTCCAGGTCTTGTGTTCTCTGTAAGTTACTGACCATGGATTAACGCTACAGACAAACTCCCAGTTGCCGCCTTTTGATACGTCCTTTAGACATTAATCTGCATCTGCAACTCTATACCCAGAAATGGAATAATGATGAATAACACTTTTAATGTACCATATGCATTCCTGGCGACCTTGTTGTAGCATTAGCAATATTTCGAATGGAGTGGAGAAGGTGCTCACATTTTGTGAATATGAATCAGTGACATAAAGATGTCATTTTAATAAATGGTACCTTGTATGAAAGTAGGCCTCAAAGTGCACTGTGCATTTATTACAGCTACCGAAACCTTGAATAGGCTAGTGATTTCCAGAGGCACTTTAAAAAAGCCTAAAGACATTAATTCACATGTGATATGTGATTTACAAAAAAAAGAAAAAAGGATCATCATCAATAACAAAATGTTATATTATTTTAGTGAGTGGTAAATATATATAAAAAGGTTTCGACCAGGTACATTTTATTTTCAAATATAAAAATAGGAAATGGTCAATATGACAGGCTATTATGATCTTGAATTACCGAATTCAGTGTCCCTGGTGGTGGCGTGGGGAACAGACATTGGGAGGATACTACTGTACCGCATGATCTCATAAAGGGTAGCCTCCGTGTAGGGAAGCTTCCCCCGATCGCTGATGTTAGGATCACGATTACGACCGAGGACATCGTCGATCTCGGCCTGGATCTTGGCCTGGATCTCCGGGTAGGTCGTGAGGAGAGCCATGCCCCAATTCAGGGTCTCCACGGTAGTCTGAATACCAGCTACAGATGGCAAATGTGTCAAATATATGGCGATTATAGTCAGACAATATAAACTTTTTATGAATTACCCAAAATCATGAATACGTTTAATAGTCTTCTCTTCTATTTGTAAAGTGCATAGATCTGGTCCCTCTGTCATAAAACAGACTACAGTATTAATAAAAAACTCCAAGATTGACACGATTGTATTTCAAATTTGTTCAAAGCCAGTCAAACCCAATAATTTCAGTAGCTTATTTTATTGTTGCTTGTTATTCAAGCAAGTTTTAACAAGGGCCTTGTTATATAAAAAAAATGATTTCGTATTATTTCATTGTTTTCTACGTTCTTTGACACAGTTCCTACTTTGGGAACATATTTCACTCGGTGCTCGTTCTCTATTTAAATATGACGATAAAAAAATTGGATAGCCTTTCCCCCATCCCATTTCACATGTTTCCCCCAAATAAAGAATACCTTCTTATCTTTTGACTCTTTTACTATCTTTTTAGGATCACTATTATTATGTACTTCACTTTGTCAGTCCAAATGAATACGAAATAAAATTAATAAATAAACAAATGTTTTGGCAACCGTCTTTGTATTTAAACTTCAGTAGATGCTGAAGATCTCTGCATCGAATTTACTTGATTTGTATCATTCTTACCTGAGAAAATGTCAGACAATGTCTGGAAGATGTGTGTGTCGGTCAGTTTATCTACATTCTCTCCTTCTTTCCTTGCATCTTCTTGGGCTTTCAGAAGCAGACTGTAGAAATCATTGATGTTTTCTGAGATTGATAAAAACAAAGATTAGTCTGGGGACGGGAAAACCAGTTTATGTTTAATTCGGTTCAATAGGACCAGGTTTGTTAACATTTCAGTGGAATCATAGGGTGCGTTTATCAACTCTTTCTTTCGGCAGAAACAGGTTTTCCAAAGGGCTTTCAGTGATTTTTTTAGAGATGACAAACGCAAAGCTGTTTTGATTATGGGGTTCGGAAAGCCTTTTTGAAAGTCACAAATTTGTGCTTTCCGAAACAGGTTTCAGAAACAGGTTACAAAAACAGGTTACAAAAAGCGAGATAAACGCAAAGCTGTTTTGAAACGACTTTATACTTCGGTCACGAACTACGTGTTTCCGGTTTCTGAAAAAACCATCTCATCCAGTATATTTTGATGACGAAATTACATGTGCTCTTTCAAATGTCTTGCTTACTTATTCCGCTAGCGAAAAAAAAAATCATGTAATGTAATACGTGTACCCGGAAAATGATATTTGACCAAGAGTCCTCCAGCCATTGGTGAGATTGTGCCAGAAAAACAAACTGGCAATGTCGTTATTTAATGCACTGCGGAGATTTAAAAAAGGGTACTAGCCATTGTTTCACTTCCTCTTTGTTAATTTACAACAATAACCAAGTGGGAGTGCGGGCGTGAAAGAAGTGAAGGCGGAAGGGGGCTTGTGTGATTGATTATCTCAGATAATTCATCAATTTTCGGTATAGTTTTGTAAATACAGTATCTTCCTCTTACCAGGGTCATATTGTGTTTTGGTTTGATCCACCTGGGTCTGGAGGAAGCTATAAAACCTTTTCACTAGTTCCATGATCATTCGTGGACCATTCGTGGGGATGTACTTGGCCCAGGCAAAGAAGTCTGCGGCTAGACCTAGTCCAAACCCTTCGTTGATCTGTTCATTGAGTTCCTTAAACTTCATCACACCAGGATCGTCTAACTCAAAACTGCGATGCAAATATGACATAATTATAAATCAGAGGATAACAAAGAATATCGTGTGACATTTTTAATATTAAAGTTCAAAGCAAAAATGTCCTGACGTATATATATATATATATATATATATATATATGTATGTATAGTGAAACAAATAGTGAAAGGCACAGTACGGGATCTTATCGAGAATGAACACCTACCGCCGAGCGCTACTAATCTCATTCAAAGGACCCCAAACTCTCTACCTTCTATCTGCTGCCTAAGTAAGATACATAAGGAGGCCAACCCTGGGAGACCTATCGTTTTGACAATCGGTTGTCGGACTGAACTCATTAGCCGATATCTCGATAGCATTTTCTCCCTTCTGGTGAAGTCACTACCTACATATGTCAGGGATTCGCCAGATGCTATTCGACGTGTACAGAATATCACTCTACCACAGGGTATAGATCAATTCCTCTTCAACATGAATGTTTCGGCATTGTATACTAACATACCAAGCGACAAGGGTTTGAAAGCTAGTCAGCATTTCTTACTTGAAAACCCTTCAGCTGATAGGCCCGATGACAGGACCGTACTACGCCTTACCGAACTGGCTCTCAGTCGCTATGGGAACTAAAATGGGTCCTTCGTATGCCTGTCTATGTATGGTCTATATGGAGAGTAAGATCTTATCTACAGTCAACGGAAGCAAGCCCCTCCTTCTCTTACGTTACATGCAGCCTTTTCACACGACGGTAAAATTCATCGTATGGAAAGCTTATTAGTTTAAAGCTTATTAACTAATCAGCCCTAGAGCAAATTTTCCCCGTGTGAACATCGATCTATACGATGTTCGTACAGATACGAACTCGCGATCTAAAGACGGGTCAGAGCAGCCTACAGATACGAAGTTCGTATGGAGGAGGCAAAAGATTTTGTGTCTGAACGGATATACGTCTCTAATTGGGCGGAGCTAAGACCGGGCACGCGCTTTGATTGACATGACCATTATTATAAGCAATTTAATCAGCAGTGAATCTCGAACGATCGCACCGAATTGTTTTGTATGTGAATGACATCGTATGTAAAGCTTATTAGTTTAAAGTTCTTTAAACTAATCAGCTTTACAGAATTTTACCCCTGTGTGAAATCGGGGATAGATGACTATCTAGGTATTGCCACTTGCTCGAGAGAAGTGCTGATTTCATTGATAGCTCATTTCAATAGCTTCGATCCATCCTTCAAATTCACTCACGCAATTTCTTCCACTTCCGTAGCATTAGAACTGGGGTTCACTACACACCACCCACTGCTTCCCCAACTACAACTCGTCTCAACCATCATCGTGTAAGCGATCTATGCACAGATCCAGTACACGCGGTTTCATAGACTATATGTAGCACTGACGAGGTCTACAAATCAACGAGATGGCTGGCTTAACAGACGGGGATACCCTACTGAAGTTATCGATGAATCTAAGCAGAAGATTGTCCCCCAGACCCAGCACGAAGCCTTGATACAGCCCAAAGAGAAGAAAAATGCTGCCCGAGTAACTATGGTCTTCACATATCACCCCCAAGTGCTCTAGTCGCCCATGTCATGAGGAAGAACTGCCAGATGCTCAGCGACCATCCCCAAATTAAGGATATCTTCAGAGATATGACTTTAATGGCACACAGGAAGGATTCTAGTCTAAGGAGAATTCTTGTGAAATCTACTCTACAGATTGCTCGGGAATAAGTTGATAAGGATACGCGATCACCCTTTGGTACAGTTCCCTGTCGTCGACCTCGATGCAAGACCTGCTCTCGTGTAACGGATGCCACCACCATCACTGGACCTAATTTTGTAAGGGATCATGGAATGTGACCAAAACTTTCTCCTGCACTTCGACAAACATTATCTAATGCATAACTTGCATTTCTTGCAGAAAGTTGTAGGTAGGGGAGACGAAACGGAGACTGGCTGATCGAGGAACTAAGCAACTTCGTTCAATTCGCCTCAACACTAGTGGCCTCCCTGTTGCCCAACACTTCAGTCTTGCTAATCACACGATCAAGGATCTGAAAGTTTGTGTTCTTAAAGTGATTTGGTAACTTTGTAGAGGCTTGATAAAATCTGAGCTGCCTGGCCTTACATGCTATCAGTGTATGTAATATGCTGTAAAAATGAAGCCCAGGGGGGAAAAAGCACTTCAAAATCGTAACATATGGAAGTGACCGGAAATTCCAGACTCATTTCCCCCCATAGACTCAGTGTCAGACTAAAGCGTATGGCCATACGCTTTCGTAAACAGGAGTATTCAGTCATAGATATCTTAATAATAGCATGATATATTTGAAAACCTTTCTATGCCTGGCTATTTATTTATCCTTCTGAACATCATTATACAAGACAGATATCAAAATTCAACAATTTATTAAATCAAGCCTCCGCAAAGTAATTACCGAATCCCTTTAAGCAGTGCTGTGTAACAGATGGGGAAAATTAGGAAGATCTAGGAAGAAAGGATCATCTTTCAGCTTGGTACGCTCCAAATTCATGGTACCAATGCCAGTTTCCTTTCTTTTTCCTCTTTCTCCTTTCCGGATTCCCCCTCTCTCTTTCTCTCTCTCTCTCTCCTCTCTCCCCTCTCGCTCTCTCTCTCCCTATAAATATATATATACCGTATGCCTATATCTAATTATACAGTATTACGCTAAGGATTTTATGGTGTTTTCTGTGGTTCGAATAGGCACCTCCTGAGTCTTGTGGACCCAAAGACGATTAGCTAGCATAAACTTACACATTTGAAAGGGCATGGTAAACGGGAAGAGGATCTAACTTCGTCCTAACATGGATCCAAATCACATTCAGTTAGAGCATGGACCTACTAGTAGGTCCATGATTAGAGTAAGAAGAATGAAACCTACCTCCGTCCGAAGCACATCTGGGACAGAACGTTGTACATGAGCAGGGTCAAAATAACCTTAGGTTCTACCGGTTGTCCATCTGTCTCAGCCAACTTCTTCTGAACCTTGGGGTAAACGCTCGTGATGAGATTCTGAAGGGGCTTACCTGTTGCAAAATGCCTGATAGCATAATAATAACAATAAGTACACTTTTTCAGATCACTTTTGGCAGCGCCCATGCAGGTCATGCAGTTGTCCTTCCAACGAAGCAAACTTTTCTTATTTAAAAGCTGTTATGCCCTATGTTTCTATATAGGGAAGTTCAGAAATTCGTGTAAGTTTTTTGTCTTGGACGGGGTATAATTGTAGAAATGTAATGGGTTCACTATCCTGTGGTGAGTCTCTATCAATATGCTGTAGTGTTCCCCAAGAAATATAGACAACTTTTGTGAGTGTCAGTTGCAGCTCGGTTGCTTCGTTTTTTTTAAAATAGATCAACGTAGAGTGGAGCATTTACTAATGTTTGAAAAATAAGGTCATTATGGAAGGAAAACGGGAGAGGAAATTTAAGTAATTGACCGTTAGCTACATGATCATCAGGATCGTTATTCGGAATGCTGAACAAACGTGTAATTCTATTATAAATTGGATAACAAAATTTGAACAAATTTCTATTTAAAAACGAGAAAATTATACACATTCTTCAAAAAATTATGATAATATATCTCTTATATAGAGTATGAAATCTGTTCACCTGAGGGCGGAATGAGCTAACTTGCGATGAAGTTTCCAGGTCTCACTGTATGGACTGAAGACGATATCCCTGTAACCATCAGTGAACAACGCGACTAAAAATCGAAGAATAGAAACATATAAATAAAACTCGATTTTGGTTAATGCAAAACTGTTATCATTATCAAAGTTCACATGATTTTGCTTGGTTCATATTTGAGACATGAAAAAAGCAAATCTTTCATTTCATCTGAACAGAAATTAGGCTTTATGTAGGAAATTAATAAAACTTTGAAACATTGAGACTTCTGATTAGGCATTTCTACCCTAAGAGTTGAGCCATAATTCTCTATCTTGATACAAAATATCGTATAATATATTTTATGGGCTGCCAAGTTAACACATTAGAATAGGTTTTCAAAGCGCATAGTGCAGGCCTTTGCTTATACATTTCAAAATCGAATTATTATCATGATTAATGATATTATAAATTTACTAGCCCTTACCCGAGTAGAAATCTGGTCGTCCAGCAAAGTCCACGCCCTGTTTGAGGACAGCTTCTTTTATGAGCGCTTGACGGTTGAGCACTACCATCCATCTCTCACCAGCCTTAAAGCCAAAGACATCACCGTACTTCTTGGCCCATTTCCCAAATACAACCTCGGGGGAGTCAGTCATGCCTGAAAACAAGGATAATATAAAAGATTATATTCCACATACTAAGAATCTTGCTGTTAGATTGGTCAAAAGGTAATCACGTGATAAAACGTAGTTTTCCCCATATCAATCGACCCGAGAAGAAAAGTTCGTGACCTTGACGGAATAGTACTTATGTGTTTCGCTGATCTCTTCAGTCCATTACAGAGTCACAATGCGTTACCAATATTTGGGTACGCGCGAAATGAAAGTGCGTGACCTCTACGAATAGTCAATTGAAAAGTGCGTGACCTTTACGAATAGCTCCATGTACTAAAATAAGCGCGTACTGCCCAATCGCGCGCTTAAAATGATAAAACAATTCTCGCTACCTCAAATATGCAATTTTCGACGTAGAGGGCAATATTATGCATGGAAATAGTCCGCATCTTCGTCAACTTCACTTCCGGTCCGTATTGAAATACTACGGCTTATGAATAAAATGAGTGCTAAAATGCTTAATTTTTGGATGGCATGACATAAACCACTCAAATTTTGAAAATGCAACCAATAAGCCAGTTCGGGGTTAGCGCATGGTACAAATGACCCCAAATATTCACAGATATTTTAGACATGGAGGGTCCCTTTATGTGCACTTCAGAAAATAACTCTGGGAGTGATAGAGGTGCCTCATGAATAGCTTTTGTTTCCCCCTTTAAAAAGAATACTTCCACCTGGATATCATGGAATGCACCATTAGTGCATAATTGAATAATGATTACATGACATTCATGAGCACATATCGAATATTAGTGTCAGTGGGTTTTAGAATTTGGTACAGATGACCTTTATCTGCTCATGCTCAGATTGCATCTCCGAAATGGCTTATTGTCTCAATAAATCATGGTATCTTTCAAACATGTCGGTTAATTTATATTCAAACTCGAGGATTTTTGTAATACCTGTGTACATTTTCAATGCAAAAAGACAAACACTTGTCGACCCAATCGGGATATTGTGGTTTGCATGACAAACGCCATCTGTTGGCGAAATTGCGTATTTGGGGTAGCAAGAATTGTGTGCACCCAGGTAGGGGTACGGTTTATGGGGGTTTATGGTGGTTTTAACATCTTTTGTGAATTTATTCGGGCCTAATTCATAAACGTATTTTTCGAGAAGTAGAGAATAATTGTCTTTCTCGTACTTGTTAAATGTTTCAGATGCGGAATATAAAGCAAATAATAACCTTTTGATTTCAGGCGATGAGACTTACTATCACTTCCTCGGCGATCTGAATGTATACGCAATCTTTCCTCAGCTTCGTTGAGGAAAGATTGCGTATACATTCACCTTCACCAACGGTAATTATTTGCTTACTATAATCTATGGAGTTTCCACGTGCAATGCGTAGCTTTAGACCGCAGTTGGTGAATAATTACACATTTAATGTGCTATACAAATCTAGCACGCAGCGAAACTTGAAAATGACCCTTCGCTTGCTGAGACAGATCAGAAAGAAATGATGGATTTTCTTTTGAAAACGTATAAAGTGAAGTCCACTTTCGGTGAATAATAACATCTATTAATGGGTAGGAATTTATTCCTTGAAATGCTGTGAGCACCGAATTCGGTAGCCTAGCTACAGCCGGGTTAATAATACTTCGGCGCTTAGAAACATTAGTATTAAGCGCATTATAAATGCAATGTATTATTATTTTATTATTATATACCCCAATAGTGTTAAAATTTCCCATGAAACATAGTATTCACTGAATTGTGAATTCATGAGTGTTGTATAAAGGATAAATGCAAACGTTACATTATTAAAGGGACAATCTGAAAATGTTATGTTTATAAGCCTACCATACTTGTATACATTAATAGATTCATCATTGACAGTATAAATCGCAAAGAGGCGCGATGGCTCAGGTAGAGCAGTGGCCTCATATTACTGGGAGGATCCGGGTTCGAAACCAAGTGGATGCGCGAGAGCCCTTTGGTAAGGCATTATTCCTCCTTACCAAGTCCCTCGGAGAGGACTTAAAGCTGTCGGTCCCCTGGTGGCTTCAAACCAACACCCCAATAAGAAACCACCTTTCTGTACGTGCCACCTATTTCCTGTACAAGTACAAGTCGAGGCTATCAATTTCCGCAACAAATTTAATTGTATGAAAGCAGAAACATAATTTATGTTTTGGTGAAATTTGTTTTTAATAAACAATGAGTTGGTTGTGATGTTTTCAAAAGTTAACATCTGAATTTAAATTTGTTTATGTCAAGGTGATTTTGAAGAACAACATCCCCAATCCCCCAAATTACTTTAATATTTTTTTATTTGTTATTTTTTATTTATTTATTTATTTATTATTTATTTTTATTTATTTATTTATTATTTTTTTTTTTTTTTGGGGGGGGGGGGGGGGGGGGCTAAGCAGGATCTTTAATATATATGACATCATGCCATCCATAACATTTATTGGGTATGGGAAAAACTCCTTCGAAGAGAGTGTACAACAAATGAAAAGTCTGTCCCCAACATCGGGTGCGTCACAGGTAAGACTCGTTCAAATATGCCGCCGTAAACCGCCTATGAGTACGTTTTGAGCGTATTGCACGTCACATTGCTGCATTTTATGATCATAGGTATTTTCGCGATAGGAGGGGGGGGGGGGGGGTAGGAGGCTGACGCCTTTCGCCCGAATACCATATTCCAGTTTCTATATTTTTGCGAATAAGCGAAATGATTTTTGTAGTAAAAATATTCAGAAATTACATATCCGGGCATATTTTATGATCATAGGCATTTTCGCGATGGGGGAGGGGGTAGGGGGAGGAGGCTGACGCGTTTTGCCCGACTCTATCAAATTTTCAGTTTCTATATTTTTTGGCGAATAAGCAAGTGATTTTTGTAGTGAAAATATTCAGAAATTACATATTCGGGCACTCTGCTGCCCCAAATTTAAGGATACTCGAGCGGTTACAGCCCTATAGCTAGAAAGTCCGATAGTTTGCGGGTCCGATAGACCGACACCCAATAGATAGAAGGTTCCATAGACCGAATGTACGAGAGGGTCCAATAGACAGACGGTTCTATAGACCGAATCGGCGGAGGGTCCGATAGTCCGAAGGTTCTATAGATCGAATGTCCAACGGGGTCCGATAGTCAGAAGGTCCGATAGACAGAAGGTTCTATAGACCGAATCGGCAAAAGGGTCCGATAGTCCGAAGGTTCAGTAGGGGTCCGATAGTTAGAAGGTCCGATAGACCGACAATAACGTAAAAAAGGTAAAATAAGTGAATACAATACGTTTTTTATAGATTTATCTCATAAAAGGAAAAGGGTAATGCCTTATCTTTTTCTATGTGTATTGTAATAAACCGATGTACTAGGTCTGTAGGCCCACCCCCCCCCCGCAAAAAAAAAATGGGGAACTTATTTTAAAGTTTTGTTTTATACATTTTCAACATGTTAAAAGTATTTTTATCACAGCATCATCATCATCATCATCACCGTGGGGCAGGGGTGGTCCGCCCATGCAGCGCAGCTCAGCCCCCCCCCGGTTAATTTTGCCACTAAACCGATGTATTGGCAATAGGGAACGCTGACCATTGTTTGAAACATGGAAATCTAATTATATGGTGCACACTAAAGCCCCGAGGCCCATCATGCCCGAAGCATATTTTTCTAGTGGAGCAAGCTGAGGAAAGGGCGTCCCCTTCTAACACAAGTGTTATTTTTTAAACAAAGAAATCTTATGGGGTGCACACAGTTGAATTTTCATTAAATGTAACAAACATCTTGAGAGGGGACGTTTCCATTTTTTTTTTTTTTAAGGTTGTCATGTGATATTTTCCTACCAGCTATAATGTCAGCTTTTATACTTTTTTGAATGTTCACCGACTACACCGATACTACTACCTTGTGGCAAATTTTAGTCTGTGGACTCTGTCGGCTAAATTATACCATTTTTTTTTTGGGGGGGGGGGGTGGGGGAATTCGAGAATAGTCGGATACCTCACTGCCCGAATATTATGATATTCGGGCTTCTTGTTGCTGCAGGACGTAAGAGGTGCTTGCTGCAAGAAACAATCTAGGCCAAATTTCTTGATTGTATGAGCGAGCAAAGCAAGCGAACGAGAGAGAGAGAAAAAAGAAGAATTTTGTATCCTGAGAATAGGTTCTAGTGTATTGTTATTCCGTTCTCATAATCTGTGTAACATGTTATCGGCATCTTCCGTTCTCATATTGGGAAGAGACTATTGGTCACAGGCCATTATTTCTGAAAATTCATCTCTTTAGCCCCTTTAGGTCAACTTGCCGCTCGATTCTTTTCAGTTATGTTGCTAACATTCTTTGAGTAGAAAAATAGCATAACATGAGTTAGAGATTCAAGATGCAAACCAAATAACTTCCATAAGAATATTACTTATTAATATAATTGGCATTGGTTTATATACACAAATATGGCGATTATATTAATAACTAATTAATATCAATAATGAAAATATAATGGGCATTGGTAAATAACCCTAATAATGCTAGTGAGCGAAGTTTTTGAATATTTGCTTTCTTCTCTTTCCTTTCTGATTTCTTCTTTTCTTTTTCTCTTCTTTTCATTTCTTTTCTTTTCTTCTTTCCTTTTCAACCTCTTCCTTTTTTGCTTTTTCTTTGGTTGGAACGCCCCACTTATTTTTTTACCCACTATTTGACCCTTTTTACGTATTTATTGTCGGTCTATCGGACCTTCTAACTATCGGACCCCTACCGAACCTTCGGACTACCGGACCCTTTTGCCGATTCGGTCTATTGAACCTTCTGTCTACTGGACCCTCTCGTACATTCGGTCTATCGAACCTTCTATCTATCGGACCTTCTGACTATCGGACCCGTTGGTCATTCGATCTATAGAACCTTCGGACTATCGGACCCTCCTGCCGATTCGGTCTATAGAACCTTCTGTCTACTGGACCCTCTCGTACATTCGGTCTATCGAACCTTCTATCTATTGGGTGTCGGTCTATCGGACCCGCTAACTATCGGACCTTCTATCTATAGGGATGACCCCACTCGAGCACGTCATGGCCGAATATGAGGTATTCGTCAGAACTTTGAAAATCCTCAGGGGAACATTTAAAACCTTTACTGCGTCATTCACCCCCATTTGCCATTCATTTAATACACACAACAACAACAACAAAAACGGCGGCGGTATTTTTATATTTTTTTAGAAGTCGTTACCGCGGCATATTATGAACAAGCCTTTAATAATGGTCAATTACCGATATGTAATTCACATAAATGCAGTGATTTCGGCCTTTGAACATGCACAACTTCTCATTTGCTTCCTTTTTTTTTAACTTTCGAACCGTTTCCCTGTTTTTTCCCTCTTTTACACAACAAAGGTTGGATTGTCCTCTGAAGATGAGGTTGGTCATGCCAAGGAGTTATCACAGAACTCCGTGGTCATGCGAGTGCAAATTGGGGAAAGGTAGATTATGTCTCTTGTGAAGTTTTTGGAATCATCAAAAAACATGTAATATGAAATTAAACCAGTGTGTCTCGCTACAAATCTCATACAGTAAATACAATGCACACAAGGTTTCGGGGAATACTCGTAAACACATGTGGCTTAAAAATTCTTGTCATGTTTGGAATATGAGGGCGTTTCAAGCATAGGTTGTCAAGAACTTGAACAGCGCCCTCTCATAGTGATTGTTAAATAAAGATTGTAATTTTGAAAATTAATCGCATTTAATTCTGGATTTTTGACAAACAGCTTGTTTTGATAATAGGCATGTTATATTATAAAATATTACTTTTTGGTTCGCAATGTGGAAAATTGCCTGCAGGTGCATCAATTCTAAGCTTCTACAAACTAGAATGGGGCATGATAAGAAATTGAGAGGTACTGACATTTTTCAAATGTTAAAATATGGCGCTATTTTAGGAGTTTCAGATTAATGTCACTTTAAGACAAATAATTTTACGTGACATTTATATGATGATATCTATTTTTTACATGGAATAGGATGAGAAAGCTCGTAAATTATTATTTTGTTAACTTTACCAGAAAGCAACCTTCGCTTCAAGGATCGAACTATTGATGGCGGATATTATTTTAGAAATTGCTATGTGTTACATAAAAATTGTGTACCTGGGGGGGGGGGGGGGGGTCCCCAGGTGAATAAATAAATATTGGCTTTTTGTGTTATGCTTTTCCTTGTATAGTTATTTTTCCAGGCTATTAGGTTATACACAACTAATACTTAGTAGCAGTAAACTAAAGCTCCTAAATAGCGCCATCTTTCAACATCATTTCATAAGTTTCTGTGCCTATCATTTTCCCATCATGCCCCATTCTAGTTTGTAAAAGCTGTAAGATGACGCTCTTCAAGTTCTGCCAGTTTAATGGCACTTTAGGGAAGATTGAGTTCTGGGAAAGGTAAAGATAATTTGTGAGCTTTCTCATTCTTATTAGGTTAGTTTGGAAAATTATCATAGTAGATATTTTCCCTGAAAAGGATTGCTCTATAAATGCCCTAACATTCAAAATATGACAAGAAACACATTTGTGTATATTCCCATATACATATTTCTGTGTGCTTTTCATGACTCTCAGCAGGATTGAGTCAATTTCTTATAATGTTGGTGATTCTAAAACCTTACAGCATACACCAATGCTTATGTGCTATATGATCAACCTTTCCCAATTACTTTGAGACAGTTTCTTTTACAATTCAATCTTACGACCAGAACTCAACTCTATCTTTGATAAGTCATGTTCTACATTTACTGCATGAAATCCTTTAGACCTAAAATGCCCTTTAAATCCAATCCCAGCACGGCTGAATTGAAAATATAGTGGCGTGGAGTGGGTCCGGTCATAGAGGGGTACCGACATCACGGGTGGGGGGGGGGGGGGGGGGGGGGGGCTCATTGGTCTCTTACTCCATGTACTCGGTGAATGAAATGCGAATTAAGAACGCCACCGAGTAGAGTGGGGAATGCGGGAGGGTTTCTACCATCTTATTTCCATCGTTCTTTTCCTCCTTTGACTTTCCTTTCCGTTTTTATTCTTGTTTTTCAAACTTTCCATTGGGGCACGTGTCACCTCCGTGCACCCCGTTGCTACACCATTGTAACAACACATGCCTAAGCTTTGCCCCTCCGTCGTCTTTTTTTATCATTCAAACATGACCAATATTATAAACACACCTGTACCTCAGAGAACAAATACTTTTGAAACCTTCGAGGCATTGAAAGTTCCTCAACCTTTGCTTCTATTCAGTTTGCCCAAAGTATTATCTTACAAACCGTTGTACTTTGGACTCTCAAGTATATTTTGTCAAGGACAGCACCACTGCGTGAGAAACTTATCTCTGATCATACATGCATGGTCATGGGAAGAATCGGACCATAGTGGTTTGAAGCCTGAAGGTAATATGAAGTTCTGATAGTAATTGTAAATAAATTCCCACTGAATCACACAACATAATTATAATATCATAAATATTCAAGACTAACAATGGATATATGGCAAACAATTAAGTAGAAAATGGAGGAAACCTTATTTTTCTTTTAGCGAGAATAGAGAAATATATGCAATCCAGCGAGTTGTCCTGACCATACCTTCATACATGTATATCAACACAGTATGTAAGTTAATATCAAAGTCCCAATGTAAAGTGTACTATCAGTAGCTATGATTTCCAGCAAGTTTTTCCCATTTCAAATGGATACTTTGCCGATCCAAACAACCAATCAACTGCATTACTTAAAGCCAGCTTCTATCGAAATGCATTTCGAGTACATTATGAGATCTCAAGACGTAGCTTTAATATAAAAAACTGTTTTACAATCTCATTGATTTGGGTTGCTTAAAAAAAATGGAAACTTCTGATCATGCTAAATGCAGATGGTATAACCAACACTTTTGTTAGGTTAGGTGTTATTATGTGCTCTAAAATACAGTTTAAAAGTCCCATATGGGATTATTATATGGCATGGATACCATAGATATCGGACTTGTGAACACAAGTATACGAAGTATAGGGGTTATACCAAGAATGTAGCTATCCTGATTAGTCAAATAACACCACGTGACCGTGCAAAAAAAAAGTGATAACAGTGATAAAAGTGAAAAAAGGCTCTAAACCACGGATGAGCAGCGCGTGCGCGTACCTCTGGTGCGTGCAAACTTAAAACGCAATGAAAGCGCGTAGTTTAATTGTCATTTTAGCGCAGGGATTACATGACTTTTGTTGGCTGCGCTTCTGTGATGTCATCCAGGAAAGCAAGTAGCAGCCTCCATGACTGTACGGCTCTTGGCGTTTCTATTGGGTTCGTAACCATTTTTATAGACTTCATAATCATATTGCCAACCCGTTTTATAAAACTATTAATACATGGTTGTGAGTTCGTGCGTTAGTGCGATCTGGCAACACGCAGGTTTTTATCGTTGTGCCAAACACACTAGGCTTGAGCCTCGTGCGTATAGTACACCGCGATAAAAACCTTTGTGTTGCCAGATCGCACCAACGCACTCCCAACCATGTCTTAATAGTATACTATCACCCTGATAGAAGACGGTCCCAAATTTTCCTTGGTCGCTTCGTTTGCTCGCAAAATTTAGGAACTGAAAAATTTATATTGGGGCAAGAGACGACAGCCTTTCTTGGCGAGATTGTGACTATAAAAATGTTTTTAGACTTTCTCCAACTAGGAGGTGCATGCAAAATAAACAGCGCAAGTATTCCATTGCATAATTGGCGCATGAGCTAACTCCCTTCACAAATTTGATTAGCGCAGGTAATGACGCAGTCGAAATGACGTCTTGTATGCAACGGGCCTAATTTGACTTACTATAGATGCTGCCTACAATGGGGAGGCCTCGTGGACCAGGTGGGAAGCGACTTGGTCTCATGATGCTCCAGAGGGCCAGAGTAGCAGTGACCACACATAGGGTCGCTGTGATGGTCAGTGCATTGACCTGACCAAAACCGGACTCTCCAACTCCAAGAAGGTCAATCATGGTGGACGTTTATCAAGCTAAAGAAGGTGATAAATGGAACTAAATATTGATCTTGATATAACACATTTGTGAAAGTTCTTTATTAAAGGTGGCAGAATAGAGTACGTGATCATATTATGCCTGAGATATATTATTATTTTGTTCAAGAAGTATTAGGCCCCTATATGCGAACTTTTATCTGGTGGCATTTTCTTCACATCTTATGGCAAGTTCTCTGTTCACATTAATTATTTCGATTGGTTTGATGTTATCAAATAAAAAAGTGACCTATAAGTCACTATGGATTATGGTGGCTACATCACATTGTTGATGCGCTACGGCTCCTCTACCTATAGGCCTAAACTAGTTTATGGCACTGAAAGTAATAGGATAGATCTATCCAAAATAAATTGATTTAGCTACATAGATTTTAAATTCAATACACGTGTTCAATACACGTAAGCCTTCCATATACTGTACGTTTTCACTCCCGACATACTTGTTGCCGTATTATATGTCGGGGCACTAAAGCTAACATGTATATAAGGTGTTTTTAAACTCAGCGTCTATCAGTTTAATCAGCCGATAATACTACTCCAGTATGTGCCGTTGTTACATTATGCGTCATTGTGACATTATCGGTTGTAACTTGCCTTACCCCTATTTCAGCACAGTCCTTCCAAAGATTTTCCACATAGACAAACAATTTATTGTCAAACTTACCGCTAAACGTTACCAACACTTCGACAGCAAAATCAGGAAAACGCTTGAAAATGATAATTTTGTAAAGTATTACCAAGAGGGCGGCGGGGAGAAAAGTAGTCTAGTTCTGGACGTTATTAATTATTTTTCCGCCGTAAAACCAGATGATGTTGTCTTGATGTATTGTCCTCTTCTGGGTGGTCTTGTATCGTGTGTCGTTTTATATCCTGTTTATGTTCTTGTTTTATTAAATGATACTCTGATATTTATGTTAGAGGACCTGAATTACAAGCTTTGCTTTCCAAGGTTTCCTCCACAATACAGCTAGCATTTATACAGCGTAAATTTCATCTAATAATTTGATTATTAGTGGCGTGGCGTGGGTCCAGCCAGGGGGAGGGGGCATGGTTGGGGGCACCGTTAGTGGACGATTGAATTATAAGGTCATAGAGTAAGATTCGCTAAGATTTGGTAAGGTCTATTGACTCTAGAGACCCCCTTACGGGGTATGAGAGGTCAATCAATCAACACATATACAAGTTATACAATCAACATGGACAAGTTATAAAAAAAGGAATAATATTAAACATATATACAAGTTATAAAAAACATAAAGAGCATGTATACACACCAAACATATTTTACAAATTTACAAATTTACAAATTAAGCCTATCTGGGCATTTAACCCTTCTACCACTGCGGGTAGACCTATAAATACTTTGTTTCGAGTTTATATCTCTGTAATCTTCATCGTCTGATTTCTTCAAGTTAGCAAAATATGACATGATAATGATAATGGCAAGCATTAGACAGATTCTCTAATTCAGTGGCCACAACGCACTCATAAACATGATAAAGTGAAGATGGGATATGACAACTTCCGATCGTCCCTATAGTTTGGAAGCACAAACCCTTGTCAGCCGTAATTCAAAATTCAGGGCCTCAAATTCGAGACTATTTGTTGCATGCTGTACGTACGCCCTGCACTGTGGCTGCTCCAGACTAGTTTGCAGGCACAAAAACCCTAGTCAGTCGTAAAAGAGAGTCTGTGCTGTATGACTGTCATAGGCCATGTACTGCTCCTGACACGACCAGTAGGTAGCTGAATTAGGCTTCTCTCAAGACACAATGATTTTTCTGATAAAGTGTCAAATTAGGGTCTGTGCTTGCAGACAAGCTCTAGACATAATCGGCGTAAACTTTGCCTATGATTAAACTTTGGTTTTGAAAGAAGCAGAAAAAATTAAAGAAACCGAAGGTTTTAGGAAAATAAGATAAGAAATAAGCATGTTATGAATTTTTAAAGTTGTAATCAATCATACACAACTTGGCAACTCCGTGACGTATCTTTCGAGCTCTTCTCCCAATTTTGCTAAGTACAGAAAATCTCATAAACTTTCATTTTCTTGGTTTTCTTTGTTTCAAACAGGTTTTGTGTAAAAACATATGAGCAATGATTATATGTGTAGGGTGCATGCATGACTGAATATTTTATTTAGAGAAAATGAAAATTAATGATTTTGGGATACAGGGCAAATGGGAGAGGAGCTCGCAAAATACATCACGGAGTAAGTTAATTACAACTTCAAATATTCATAACTCTCTTATTTGTTATCGGATTTTGCTCAAACTTTCACTGATCTGTTTCTCTCATTTTTATTATTTTATTGAAATCAATTTAATACCAGGGTGGACTTTCACTTTAACTCAAGGTACAATACATTTTGTTAAAGTGACAAATCAGAGCCTATGCTTCAGACTAGATAATCCCTATCAACACGACCTGCCTGTAGTCTGCCGGCCCAGACTCTATTTTGACACTTTACTCTCCATAAAGCCTTGAGAAGAGCCAAATTTTGTCAGCAACTAGATCTGGCTGTTTCCGGAGCAGCTTCAGTATTAGCTTTGAACTTGGAAATTTCCACATTACTACAATCTTTGGGTACTACATAAATATATCATTCACCCCAATTCTTCTCCCATCATTTGCCTTCCCCTTAAACACGTTAAAGGGGGGGGGGGGGGATTTATCCCTACATGGGTGCCTATGCACTGATCAGGCACAGGATACCACATTCACACTGCCATGCAAGAAAACTTCTGAATGAAGCTTTCCAATTCAGTAGCTTTTCCTTTGGGGGTAGATTTCGCTTATTCCAGTTGCAAGTAAATCTAAAATATGACTTCATGTAACACTTAGATCCCTATAAGGAATAGGATGGAAGGGAAACAACAGAAAACAAAATACCCTTTCAAAATTCAGCCCATATAGAAATAATACAAATTACTTGCATAATGCAAGAGATAATATGATAGAGGGGCAGATCAAAATTGAGAGAAAGAGAGGAGAAAGAAAGAGACAGAAAATGGGGGGGGGGGGGGGTGAAATTAAGTTTGCAAGACAATGTGTGTGAGAGCATACAAGAAGGAGGTTGTGGGTGTTGAGTGTGAGGCTTGATAAATGGTTCAAACTGCCTCAGACTGTGTGTTAGACAGAGAGAGAGAGAGAGAGAGAGCAGCGGGGGCGGAGTGGGAGTAGAGAGAGAGAGAGAGAGAGAGGGGTGGGGCTATAAACTATAGCTTGTTCATAAGCAATAAGAGTTGGCTTTCATTAGAGTTGGAGCCAGTGACAATTTTTGTTAATGAAAATAATATACATGTAGGTGAAAACTTGCTCTTGTTTTCACTGGGCTTTTAATTAGTGCCCCTTTTCATAGCTGATAAGTGCCCCCTTTTTGGTATAGTGCCCTTTCACCTTCTAATAAGTGCCCTCTTTAACTTCATACATTACTGCCCCTTTTAAAATCTGTGCCTTTGTTTTTCGTCTAATGCTGATTTAATTCACAATTAGACTTAACATCCTATAGATGACACTACTGGACTAGATTGAAAAGTAGCACACTCGACTCCCAGAAAGTATGTTAGACCTAGCTTAGGCCAATCAAGAGACTTACATGATAATTTCAGCTAGAACAATCTGGCAGAAAGCCATGTAGATTTGCACGATATGGCTAGAGATGAAGCCACATAGTCTAATATCCATTTGGGCTACACCTACTTTGGCTAATACCACATGGTCTAACTATCATTAGGTCCAATTCCATTTTGTCTAATAACCAGTTGGGCTACTCATCATTTAGTCTAACTGTTAAATGGCCTAATGACCATTTGGTCTAATATCCAATTCGTCTAATAACCAGTTAGGCTACTTATCATTTGGTCTAATTTTCATATAGTCTAATGACCATTTGGGCTAATTTCTATTTATTCTTCTGGCCATTTAGTAGCAAGTTGAGAAAGGACAGGGAAATGAAACTTTAAAAAAATGAAACTTCAACGAAGTCATGTACGTAAATGTGCATAAGAGTTATTCACCTTGCTCCTCTTCCTTTCATGACTTAAGTAGAAGAACCTGATTTTGTATTGCACTTCAATTTATGTTTGTTGTGTTGATAATCTGTTATTCATGTTTCTTATTTGATATCCGATGTACAAATATTTGTGCAAGTAGTCAGTAAAAGCTAGGGGCGGTTCCAGGGTATTTTCATAGGAGGGTCAAGACGACCCACAGACTTGGGGGTTTCACAAACTGGGTACCTTTTTTTTTGGAAATGAGGGGGAACTTAATTATAAAGGGTGAAGACAAGAATGGAAAATGGCGTTTTGATACGTTGCTGTACCCCTACATTGTCTTTAACACACCTTAAATTTTAAGGATATATTTTCTAATCTTTGCATATTATGCAATTCTGCTCTACTCCTAACTTGCAAGCGAGCGACCAAAAATACTTAGTTTTAGTTGGTCATGTATGGTGCTTGCATTATACTGTGATTTTATGACGAAGATGCCGCAAAAGCGTATAATTTCAAGCACAACCTCTCAATAAAAGAGATAGATATGACTTTATGTTACTGTCATGAGTCACATAAGTGAGTGCGAGCAAGCTTCGGGTGGGGGATATCTTAATTGCTGCAATAATATTAAACTTTTGGGTACTGTGTCCCCAACTCTCGCTAAGTTCCTGCTCAAAGGTGGCACACTTTTGTCATATCAAGAACTAAATATTCTGCCATTAAGCTTCTCTGATTCTTTTGAGCTATGCAAACTGCTATTTTCAGGGGCGGCACTACACGGGGGGGGGGGGGGGGGGGGTGAGTGAGAGGCGGTTGCCCCCTATGATTTTTCAACTGACCAAAAAGAGAGAGAGTGATAGAGAGAGAGAGAGAGAGAAGAAAAACGAAAAAAGAAGGAGAAGAAGAAGAAAGAAGAAGAAAGAAGAGTATGCAACTATTATTATTATCATGATTATTATTTATTATTATTATTATTATTTGTTCATCTGAAACGTAAATTACCTCGCTCGTTGGCAGGGGGCACAATGCCCCCCCCCCCACCTTTCCAAGCACCAAAAAAGTGTCTCCTGCTGCCCACAAAAATGCAGCTTTTTATACTTGTTCACTGCCTTCTTTTTCTTCTTTTAAGGCAGTGGCGGATCTAGGTATTATGACGCCCTGGGCAAACAGTGAAAAGTGAATTTGCTCCCCGTCCCCGAGTCAAATTATGTTATGCGAGGAAGCGAAGCGACCGAGCAGCAATTTTTGGGTTATTTTTTACCCTTCCACAGGGTTCCTTTATTCATCATCAACATAACAATTTTGACAAAAGATCGCACATATAGGCCTATATGTATTTTTTCCATGATTTGTCATGTAAATAGTTAAACAAAAGAGTATACCAATATAACAAAATATGCAGCCGCACAGCGGTGTATTGGATAGTTTGACAAAATATACGTTGTGTACAATAATATATTACGTACAAAACATGCAAGGAGAACATAGACTCTCAGAAACATTTGGTCAAATGAAACCATTTTTTTCTCAAACTTATCTTTTTTAAAAGATTTATCTTGGATATATATTTTTCCATATCATAATATGTTTTGATAGCTGTCAAAACTTTTTAAACCTTGGTTTAAAACTTTTTACATTTAGCTGAAAATATTTTTTGTTTTCTTACAGGGATGGCCAACAAAAATGATGCATATAGTGTTGTTGGTAGGTGCGTAGACAAAAAGGGAATAGCCCAACAGGCAATTAGCCTTAGTGATAATTAGACAAAATGATGTTTAGACAAATTGGCATTTTAATAGACCAACTGACAATTAGACTAAATGGAAAATGGACTAAATGAAAGTTAGACCAACTGCACATTAGACCATATAAATGCCACGTAGACCAAATGGATACTAGACCAAGTGGATTTTATACGAAATGCCTATAGACCAACTAGTTTTAGACTGACTGGGAATTAGACAAACTGACATTACACGAACTGGTAGTAGACCAAGTGACAACAAAATAAAGTAGACGAAATGGTAATTAGACCAAATGGTAATTAGTCCAAGTGATAATTAGCCCAAGTGGTCATTAGACCTTCTGGTTATTAGACCAAGTGCAAATTAGACCAACTGAAGAGTGGGGACCAAAAGGGTTTAGCCCGAATGAAGGTAGCCCATCTGGAAATTAGACCAAGTGGTTTTAGCACAAGCGTGCATAAACCCTAAGGAGCGCCTCCAAATCGGGTAGCAAACGATGAGCAGAACTAGCAGGAGGATCATGAATATGTACTAACTGACGTCATAAAATTGATATAACAAATAACAAATAACTTCTACTTCTGCTCACTACACCCCCGACTACACCCTCGACTAGTTTGGCTCCATTTGTTATTGTATGACTCTATGTTCATTCCGACTTCTACTTCTCCTCACTACACCCTCTAGTTTGGCTCCATTTGTTGGCTCTATGTTCATTCCGACTTCTGCTTCTGCTCACTACACCCTCTAGTTTGGCTCCATTTGTTATTGTATGGCTCTATGTTCATTCCGACTTCTGCTTCTGCTCACTACACCCTCTAGTTTGGCTCCATTTGTTATTGTATGGCTCTATGTTCATTCCGACTTCTGCTTCTGCTCACTACACCCTCTAGTTTGGCTCCATTTGTTGTTGTATGGCTCTATGTTCATTCCGACTTCTACTTCTGCTAGTTACACCCTCTAGGTTGGCTCCATTTGTTATTGTATGGCTCTATGTTCATTCCGACTTCTACTTCTGCTCACTACACCCTCTAGTTTGGCTCCATTTGTTATTGTATGACTCTATGTTCATTCCGACTTCTACTTCTGCTCACTACACCGTCTAGTTTGGCTCCATTTGTTATTCTATGTCTTCATGTTCAATCCGACTTCTACTTCTGCTAGTTACACCCTCTAGTTTGGCTCCATTTGTTATTGTATGACTCTATGTTCATTCCGACTTCTACTTCTGCTCACTACACCGTCTAGTTTGGCTCCATTTGTTATTCTATGTCTTCATGTTCAATCCGACTTCTACTTCTGCTCGTTACACCCTCTAGTTTGGCTCCATTTGTTATTGTATGGCTCTATGTTCAATCCGACTTCTACTTCTGCTCGTTACACCCTCTAGTTTGGCTCCATTTGTTATTGTATGGCTCTATGTTCATTCCGACTTCTACTTCTGCTCACTACAACCTCTAGTTTGGCTCCATTTGTTATTGTATGGCTCTATGTTCATTCCGACTTCTACTTCTGCTCGTTACACCCTCTAGTTTGGCTCCATTTGTTATTGTATGGCTCTATGTTCAATCCGACTTCTACTTCTGCTAGTTACACCCTCTTGTTTGGCTCCATTTGTTATTGTATGGCTCTATGTTCAATCCGACTTCTACTTCTGCTCGTTACACCCTCTAGTTTGGCTCCATTAGTTATTGTATGGCTCTATGTTCATTCCGACTTCTACTTCTGCTCACTACACCCTCTAGTTTGGCTCCATTTGTTATTGTATGGCTCTATGTTCAATCCGACTTCTACTTCTGCTCGTTACACCCTCTTGTTTGGCTTCATTTGTTATTGTATGGCTCTATGTTCATTCCGACTTCTACTTCTGCTAGTTACACCCTCTTGTTTGGCTCCATTTGTTATTGTATGGCTCTATGTTCATTCCGACTTCTACTTCTGGGCCCATGTGCATAAAAGGCTACTAGTTTAGCTGGCAACTAGTGCTTAGTAAGATTATAAATTCCCTAGTTTATACCTACAGAGTTGGCAACTAATTTGTGTTGCATAAAACCTCACTAGGCACATTGCTTACTAGTTGCATACTAGGACAATTTGGTTTGTAAATGATTTGGGTGCTATGGCCTTGGAGAGGAGGTGATTATGTCAGATACAATAGGCTTGTAGACAAGATTATTGTGTTTGAGCTTCGAACCACATTCCAAATGAGCATAACTCATTTCTAAGGGTCTTTGTAACATTGCATTACTGCCCAGTACTTGGATTTCTCCTGTCTCGGAAGACGCGTTCTTTTCTTATTTGACGACGCACTTCAACTCGATCCATGATTCTACGAGCCATGTTGTCAGGACGGTGTCCAAAGGCAGACTGATTAGTTGTCATCTAGTGACTTAGAGGCACCCCAGATCAACTCTAACTTTTGCCAGAATTTTAGAATGTTACTATATCTAGTTGGGTTTTATGCATCACAATTAGTAATCATCTAGGCTTAGTAAGCAACTTAAGTCCATTTTAGTTGCCAACTAGGCCTAGTAGCCTTTTATGCACATGGGCCCTGGTCGTTACACCGTCTAGTTTGGCTCCATTTGTTATTGTATGGCTCTATGTTCATTCCGACTTCTACTTCTGCTCACTGTACACCCTCTAATTTGGCTCCATTTGTTATTGTATGACTCTATGTTCATTCCGACTTCTACTTCTGCTCACTACACCGTCTAGTTTGGCTCCATTTGTTATTCTATGTCTTCATGTTCAATCCGACTTCTACTTCTGCTCGTTACACCCTCTAGTTTGGCTCCATTTGTTATTGTATGGCTCTATGTTCAATCCGACTTCTACTTCTGCTCGTTACACCCTCTAGTTTGGCTCCATTTGTTATTGTATGGCTCTATGTTCATTCCGACTTCTACTTCTGCTCACTACACCCCTCTAGTTTGGCTCCATTTGTTATTGTATGGCTCTATGTTCATTCCGACTTCTACTTCTGCTTACTACACCCTCTAGTTTGGCTCCATTTGTTATTGTATGACTCTATGTTCATTCCGACTTCTACTTCTGCTAGTTACACCCTCTTGTTTGGCTCCATTTGTTATTGTATGGCTCTATGTTCATTCCGACTTCTACTTCTGCTCACTGTACACCCTCTAATTTGGCTCCATTTGTTATTGTATGACTCTTTGTTCAATCCGACTTCTACTTCTGCTCGTTACACCCTCTAGTTTGGCTCCATTTGTTATTGTATGACTCTATGTTCATTCCGACTTCTACTTCTGCTCACTACACCGTCTAGTTTGGCTCCATTTGTTATTCTATGTCTTCATGTCAATCCGACTTCTACTTCTGCTAGTTACACCCTCTAGTTTGGCTCCATTTTGTTGGTTCTATGTTCATTCCGACTTCTACTTCTGCTCACTACACCCTCTAGTTTGGCTCCATTAGTATTGTATGACTCTATGTTCATTCCGACTTCTACTTCTGCTCGTTACACCCTCTAGTTTGGCTCCATTTGTTATTCTATGTCTTCATGTCAATCCGACTTCTACTTCTGCTCGTTACACCCTCTAGTATGGCTCCATTTGTTATTGTATGGCTCTATGTTCATTCCGACTTCTACTTCTGCTCACTACACCCTCTAGTTTGGCTCCATTTGTTATTGTATGGCTCTATGTTCATTCCGACTTGTACTTCTGCTCGTTACACCCTCTAGTTTGGCTCCATTTGTTATTGTATGGCTCTATGTTCATTCCGACTTCTACTTCTGCTCGTTACACCGTCTAGTTTGGCTCCATTTGTTGGCTATGTTCATTCCGACTTCTACTTCTGCTCGTTACACCCTCTAGTTTGGCTCCATTTGTTATTGTATGGCTCTATGTTCATTCCGACTTCTACTTCTGCTCACTGTACACCCTCTAGTTTGGCTCCATTTGTTATTGTATTACACTATGTTCAATCCAACTTCTACTTCTGCTCACTACACCGTCTAGTTTGGCTCCATTTGTTATTGTATGGCTCTATGTTCATTCCGACTTCTACTTCTGCTCACTACACCGTCCAGTTTGGCTCCATTTGTTATTGTATGGCTCTATGTTCATTCCGACTTCTACTTCTGCTCACTGTACACCCTCTAGTTTGGCTCCATTTGTTATTGTATGACACTATGTTCAATCCAACTTCTACTTCTGCTCACTACACCGTCTAGTTTGGCTCCATTTGTTATTGTATGGCTCTATGTTCATTCCGACTTCTACTTCTGCTCACTACACCGTCTAGTTTGGCTACATTTGTTATTGTATGACTCTATGTTCATTCCGACTTCTACTTCTGCTCACTACACCCTCTAGTTTGGCTCCATTTGTTGGCTCTATGTGTTCATTCCGACTTCTACTTCTGCTCACTACACCGTCTAGTTTGGCTCCATTTGTTGGCTCTATGCTCATTCCGACTTCTAGTTCTGCTCACTACACCCTCTAGTTTGGCTCCATTTGTTATTGTATGACTCTACGTTCATTCCGACTTCTAGTTCTGCTCACTACACCCTCTAGTTTGGCTCCATTTGTTATTGTATGACTCTACGTTCATTCCGACTTCTAGTTCTGCTCACTACACCCCTCTAGTTTGGCTCCATTTGTTATTGTATGGCTCTATGTTCATTCCGACTTCTAGTTCTGTTCACTACACCGTCTAGTTTGGCTCCATTTGTTATTGTATGGCTCTATGTTCATTCCGACTTCTACTTCTGCTCACTACACCGTCTAGTTTGGCTCCATTTGTTATTCTATGTCTTCATGTTCAATCCGACTTCTACTTCTGCTCGTTACACCCTCTAGTTTGGCTCCATTTGTTTTTGTATGGCTCTATGTTCATTCCGACTTCTACCTCTGCTCACTACACCCTCTAGTTTGGCTCCATTTGTTATTGTATGGCTCTATGTTTATTCCGACTTCTAGTTCTGCTCACTACACCCTCTAGTTTGGCTCCATTTGTTGGCTCTATGTTCATTCCGACTTCTAGTTCTGTTCACTACACCCTCTAGTTTAGCTCAATTTGTTATTGTATGGCTCTATGTTCATTCCGACTTCTAGTTCTGTTCACTACACCCTCTAGTTTGGCTCCATTTGTTATTCTATGTCTTCATGTTCAATCCGACTTCTACTTCTGCTCGTTACACCCTCTAGTTTGGCTCCATTTGTTATTGTATGACTCTATGTTCATTCCGACTTCTACTTCTGCTCACTACACCTTCTAGTTTGGCTCCATTTGTTGGCTCTATGTTCATTCCGACTTCTAGTTCTGCTCACTACACCCTCTAGTTTGGCTCCATTTGTTATTGTATGACTCTACGTTCATTCCGACTTCTAGTTCTGCTCACTACACCCCTCTAGTTTGGCTCCATTTGTTATTGTATGGCTCTATGTTCATTCCGACTTCTAGTTCTGCTCACTACACCCTCTAGTTTGGCTCCATTTGTTATTGTATGGCTCTATGTTCATTCCGACTTCTACTTCTGTTCACTACACCCTCTAGTTTGGCTCCATTTGTTATTGTATGACTCTATGTTCATTCCGACTTCTACTTCTGCTCACTACACCGTCTAGTTTGGCTCCATTTGTTGGCTCTATGTTCATTCCGACTTTTAGTTCTGCTCACTACACCCTCTAGTTTGGCTCCATTTGTTATTCTATGTCTTCATGTTCAATCCGACTTCTGGTTCTGCTCACTACACCCTCTAGTTTCGCTCCTAGCCTTTATACTTCATATTAAATTCCCCGTTCCTTCATTCCGCGAAAATGCATTATAAATTGCGCGCGTGCGCCCGCCCTATATCAATTTTAGACGTCAGTTAATACATATTCATGATCCTCCTGCTAGTTCTGCTCATCGTTTGCTACCCGTCAAAATCCGACTGGCGCCACCTTTAGGCCGAGAAAAAAAAGGAACTGAGTGAAATGGTTTTGGTGAAAGAGAAATTAATTATTTCGACGGCTACGTACGCACAGTACTCGCATGTATACGATCGAGAGGAATGCACACGTAGGTCTAGATGCATGAGAAGCAAAGTTGTTTGACACAAGTAGGCCTATAAATGGAATGCAGTTTCTTTTAAAGTGGAATTTATTTCCTCTTTATAGTGAAATGAATTTTAGTGAAAAGTTAAATTATATTTTGCGGAAAGTGAAATGAATTTTTTGTGAAAAGTGAAATTAATTTTTGTGAAAAGTGAAATGAATTTCTGTGAAAAGTGAAATGAATTTTTGTGAAAAGTGAAATGAATTTCTGTGAAAAGTGAAATGAATTTCTGTGAAAAGTGAAATGAATTTTTGTGAAAAGTGAAATAAATTTCTGTGAAAAGTGAAATGAATTTATGTGAAAAGTGAAATGAATTTTTGTGAAAAGTGAAATGAATTTCCGTGAAAAGTGAAAAGAATTTCCGTGAAAAGTGAAATGAATTTCTGTGAAAAGTGAAACGAATTTCTGTGAAAAGTGAAATGAATTTCTGTGAAAAGTGAAATGAATTTCTGTGAAAAGTGAAATGAATTTCTGTGAAAAGTGAAATGAATTTTTGTGAAAAGTGAAATAAATTTCTGTGAAAAGTGAAATGAATTTATGTGAAAAGTGAAATGAATTTTTGTGAAAAGTGAAATGAATTTCCGTGAAAAGTGAAAAGAATTTCCGTGAAAAGTGAAATGAATTTCTGTGAAAAGTGAAACGAATTTCTGTGAAAAGTGAAATGAATTTCTGTGAAAAGTGAAATGAATTTCTGTGAAAAGTGAAATGAATTTCTGTGAAAAGTGAAATGAATTTCTGTGAAAAGTGAACTGGATTTTTGTGAAAAGTGAACTGGATTTCTGTGAAAAGTGAAATGAATTTTTCTGAAAAGTGAAATGAATTTCTGTGAAAAGTGAAATAAATTTTTGTGGAAAGTAAAATTAAATTTTGTGAAAAGTGAAATGAATTTCTGTGAAAAGGGAAATTAATTTTTGTGAAATATGAAATAAATTTTTGTGAAAAGTGAAATAAATTTTTGTTCAAAGTGAAATACATATTGGTTAGAGTGAAATGCTTTTGTAAAAGATAAATATAATTTGTATTGATGTTGAACAATTATATTTATTTCCCTTATGGCATTCCATAGAAATATATATAGATATATTTTGCATAATCAGCGAGTCCGCACACATGACATGTAGTAGAACAGCAATTCTCATCAAGGCTCACTGTCTGCCAATCTACGATGTATGAGTCCACCTTGAACGTAAGGCCTCTCCTAGAAGACCATGATCGTTACAAAGATGTTTTTGTGAATGCTTTCAGCAAGATCGCTAAGAAAGAATTCATCTTGGAAGAAGTGAGTCGATGCTTTGACACCCTAGTGATGAAGCGGTTAACTGAGGTCTTTGACCGTAATGATCACTTCAGTCTCCTAGGGGTAGGAGTTGGCGAAGGTAGATCTATATACTTTTTCTTTGATTTCAAATTCATATTGGTCGTAATCTATTTAAAAAATTCATAATTATCGTATTCATAATACAAACGTTTCACTGTGAAAGATAATTTCTTGAGTTTGTAAAGCCAATCACTCCTTGTCTTGCGTTTTTGGGGTCGCGCTTGTGTACAGCAATATAGTTGAGTGCCCCCCCCCCGGAGAATATCTATGATTTAAAATATAAATCGGAAACCCATTACCTGGTATGGGTTCCATCTTTCTAAGGCGTGCACGTCAGTGTACTTCGGTGTACTACATCACTCACCGCCGCACAGTTGGCCAGAATGAACTGAAGTATGCCAAAATTCGTATCTCATGTATTTTAGAGCGAACAAGACATCTTTGGGTAATTTGACCAGTAGAATTCAATGGGAATGCTTTCAACTGCATATGATGTCAAAAAAGGGCTGATTTCTGATTGCCTGTTGAAAACTTTATAAAAGAGAACACAATAACCATAATGACGTGTATCCGGTCCAACTGAAATTTTCAAAGTCATATCTTGTTATAGTAGACCAGCCAAGAAGATTTTTTTTACTTTGGACGGCATTTTTGGGTAATGCTCGGCGTTCATGCTTTAAAATCTTGAAAAAATACTGACGAATAACGTACGAGCGGATGCCACGCGCATTTTTGCCTAAAAATGCCATTTTTGGCTCTAAATTTGAAAGAATGTCATAAATCACGATTTTTATTTTTTTGACCTAATATGTAATACCTGATTAAGACTTTTCAAGTGACATCAGATTTATTTTGATTTTCAAGTTATAAACCTGATTAATACACAATTGAAAGTAGGATATTACATACACATGTATGGCGTAATGAAACATAAAACTGTGTGATTTACTCAAAATAATAGGTTGTGAAAACTACCAATATTTCAATGTTTTTTACCCAACGTAAATTTTGTCATTTTAAACGCCTTTTCTTGATTAAAGATATCATGTATATCATGTCACACACAGAGAAGAAATTATCCGATAAGGTAATGTATAACTCATTTTATCTTATCCCAAACAGAACGATGTGTTTTTTTAATGGATGCGCATTTTGACTGAAAAACACTGTTTGAAGGTACATCTAGAGTGTATAAGGCAATTATCTCATGTTTATTAGTAATCTATGGGCCAAAAGCTGAAATGTCTCCACCCCCTTAGAAATAATCTTAAATGATTTTTTTCCCCTGTTAGATGGGACCATTAACTATCAGAATATGCTTCTTTGCCCTAAACTAAGAGGTGGGCGTGGCCACAAGGACTATTACCATGGCAACGGATCAAAAAGAGTAGAATTTAAGAAAATGTCATGTATTCGTGATTAAGAAAGGACAAAAACACATTGTAACATTTTAAAGTAATGTATCACAAGTTTCTCACTTGATAAAAACTCAAACAAAAGGTGTCCATCATGTTTGAAAATAGACGTTGGAAAACAATTGCTGAGTTATTTTCAGTTGATTTTGTGCATTTGAATAGAAGAGGCGTTAAAGTCAACTCAAACTCAAGAAAGGGCTCATTACAAGCTAAATTTCAGATTTTTTTTTTTTTTGCCATTTGATAACACAATGTAGGCTTCATCTGCATCCCTTTTTTTCAGGAAAGCCTTTTTACTGAGTCATTAAAAATGGACATTGTTAATTCTCAACGTGTATCCTTTTCTTCTTTTAGTCTTTGAGGTCAGTAAACCTTTCAGCCCATGTGTTATTCGTAAAAGCACCGTGTGCACCGTATGCAGGTGGAATGGTGCTATTGACGAATGAGCCGACAGTTTTTAGTTAACACGGGACAAGAAGATAGAAGGCTATTGAAATACATTAAATATTGTCATGTGGATTGAAACAAGGTCATATGGAAGCTTAGATCACTTTAAACAATGAAGCATTGAAGCACAAAGGAGAATTTAACTTTTTTAGAAAATATTTTAGACTAAAATAGCAACATTCGTTGCATCAGCGTCAGCCCACACTTGGAACAAGAAGATTTTGATTGTTTGACTCTTTTTTTTTAAAACCCTGGTGCTCAGTCATACACGACACTCACTTATCAAAATTTGTTTAAGTAAACGGATGATGGAGGAGACCACTAAATGTGAAGGCCGTTACCATGGTAACAAATAAATTTATTGCATTTCTAATGAAATACAGAACTATATTTGTTTTCAACATGAAATAATGGTAAACATCTAATTATTGTTACCGCCTGTTTGATTATATTCACAAATTTAGTTTGGAATACAGTTTGGAATTTGATTTATAAAAAAAATTTGTTGCCATAGAAACAGAATTAATGAAGATGACATCTTTCAACTAAAGAAGGAAATGTAACTAACCAATATAAAATATATAGCAATTATATTAACAAACACCGTCAGCGATTAGAATCTGCTCGTTGGTTGTGAATGTGACCACTATCATAATAGCTGTTACCAAAATTTGGTAGCTAATACAAAAAGTGGTGTTGTCTTTCTACCAGAATTTCTGTTTACTTGATTCCAATCTAGATCCAGAAGATTTGTGTTCGCTATTAAATGGGTGATACCAAAATTTTCACATTGAACATGATGACAAGACCTGCTACTTGATTCATTGCAAATTTTATTTATATACAGTGCGTATCAGAAAAAAGTATACCCAACTTAATTAGCTTCTAAATTAAAAAGTTATAACCTCTATGAGCTTGAAATTTATTTCATAGTAAAGAACAACTTATATTCTGTGCAATGATACCTTATATTCATAACTTTGCTGCCACGGATGACTCAGCAGCAGGCTTTTCAAACAGTATTGTCAAACTCCTCTCGTACCAAGTTTGGGCTGAAGTAGCGAGTGTGGGTCAAACCAACTATGCATTAGTTACTTCAGTTGGAAAACAATTGCTGAGTTATTTTCAGTTGATTTTGTGCATTTGAATAGAAGAGGCGTTAAAGTCAACTCAAACTCAAGAAAGGGCTCATTACAAGCTAAATTTCAGATTTTTTTTTTTTGCCATTTGATAACACAATGTAGGCTTCATCTGCATCCCTTTTTTCAGGAAAGCCTTTTTACTGAGTCATTAAAAATGGACATTGTTAATTCTCAACGTGTATCCTTTTCTTCTTTTAGTCTTTGAGGTCAGTAAACCTTTCAGCCCATGTGTTATTCGCAAAAGCACCGTGTGCACCGTATGCGGGAGGAATGGTGCTATTGACGAATGAGCCGACAGTTTTTAGTTATCACGGGACAAGAAGATAGAAGGCTATTGAAATACATTAAATATTGTCATGTGGATTGAAACAAGGTCATATGGAAGCTTAGATCACTTTAAACAATGAAGCATTGAAGCACAAAGGAGAATTTAACTTTTTACAAAATATTTTAGACTAAAATAGCAACATTCGTTGCATCAGCGTCAGCCCACACTTGGAACAAGAAGATTTTGATTGTTTGACTCTTTTTTTAAAACCCTGGTGCTCAGTCATCCATGACAACAAGGTCATATGGAAGCTTCCATCACTTTAAACAATGAAGCATTGAAGCACAAAGGAGAATTTAACTTTTTACAAAATATTTTAGACTAAAGTAGCAACATTCGTTGCATCAGCGTCAGCCTACACTTGGAACAAGGAGATTTTGATTGTTTGGCTCTTTTTTAAAAACCCTGGTGCTCAGTCATCCATGACAACAAGGTCATATGGAAGATTCCATCACTTTAAACAATGAAGCATTGAAGCACAAAGGAGAATTTAACTTTTTACAAAATATTTTAGACTAAAGTAGCAACATTCGTTGCATCAGCGTCAGCCTACACTTGGAACAAGGAGATTTTGATTGTTTGGCTCTTTTTAAGAACCCTGATGCTCAGTCATCCATTGTCATGAATGAGGTACTACTAGACAGACAATAAGCTATTCTTCACCATGTAAATTTTAAAGTCACATCGATTACAACATTTTAATTAGAAGCTATCAGAGTTGTGTATACTATTTTTGATAAGCACTGTATTTATGTATCCATTTATTTATTTATTTGAACTTATTCATGCAGGATAAAAGCATGATCAGTATAAAACTGTTTTGCATCATGTTCCTGATGCAACAGGAATATACAATAAGGTATAGCATAAATTGGTAACAATTTATAAGAAAAAAAAGTAATATAGTTACATAATAAAAATATAAGTAATAAAATAGTAAAGGTAAAAAGTAAAAGTAAAAACAACAATAATAAACGGCTATGAATATTTCAAAACTAACAAAGTGAGTATATTATGTAATGTTAAGCCGAATATGGAATGTGGATAACATCCATGTACTAATGAGACTACAGGATTGCAACAAAAAAAAACATGACCCGTAACTTTGTCGATTGTCATCTAAAATAAGAACCGTAAAAAGTCATCTTTGGAAATTTATTATTGAAAGTCACACAAAGATCATATACATACATGTATATACATGCATACCGATGATATTCATTAAGGTTAGCTGGCAACTAAATACGGTATAATTGATGTAGAGTGTATCGACTTAAAATCACGAGTTGGCAACTAATTAATATTGGTCACAGACCAGGGCGGCAAAGCATCTCGTGATGGGGGGGGTGGGGGGGGGGGGGGGGGGTAAAGTAGACACCAGCAGAAAAAGAACTGTGGGAAAGGGGGCATGCACAAGGGGGCAATAACAGAAAAGGCACTTTTTAGGGAAAAGGGAAAGGCATAAATGGAAACGTTAAAGTGAATACATAAGTTTTAGACATTATATACCCTACATTTTGAAGCCATCTCGGGGAAAGATTCAAATAATCCTATTTGTTTCTCTCTTTACATTACAGTGTGCAGTTGAGTGTGAGGGTCTGTATATTCCTTTAATTTCCACTCGAGCATAGCGGGCTGTGATACCCAGTGGTGGATCGGGGGGGGGGGGGGGGGGGGGGCTTTTGGCGGAGCTTTTTAAAATTATCCCTGATTGACATCTAGGACTTCAGCCCCCTATTTTGGCCTTTCCTTTTTTCTTTCGTTTTTTCTCGTATCTCTCTTTCACATCGAGGCTCCACCCACTTTGAAAACTCCTGGATCCGCCGGTGACATCAGATTCTTATGAAGAGGAAAAAAGTCATCCTAGTGGGGTTCAAAGTACAATGTCATCATGAAAGACTGGATAGACTCGTGGGCGTCGCTAGGCCTTTCTGAGTTGGAGGGGGGGGGGGGGGGGGGAGTGTCGAGATTACTAATTTGCCGACGAACCTGAGTCTGTGTGCCATCGATAACCGATAAACCTTTGTTTGTGAACGACAACATTATTATTTATTTTTTTGGGGGGGGAGGGGCATGTGCAGAAGCAATTAACTGAATAATTTGTTCTCAACCTATATCAACCGTGAGTCTATTTTCATTTAATGATGGATAATAATAATACATAACATTTATATTTCGCTGAATACATATGTTTCTAAGCGCCGAAGTAGTATTATTACCCTGGCTTTAGCCCAGGTGCCCTATTAGGCGCTGAAAGCAGTCAAGGAATAAATTCCTACCATGTACCCATTTACTACACCTGGGTGGAGAGTGGCGAATGTAGATGAATGTCTTGCCAAAGGACATTCGTGCCATGGCGGGATTCGAACAGCGAACCATGAGATCCACAGTCCGGTGACGTATCCACTAGACCCCACGACACCTCTATTTGATAAATTTAATTCGAATATTTTTTTTTCCTTGCCAATATCTAATTAAAGCACCACCTACAATCACTTGTTCCACATCAAATGAGTGTTAATTTCATATTCGCGAGCGAGCCCCTTTTCTAATGTTCGATTTTAATAATTATCATATTTAAGGGACTGTTAGGTTTTGACTGGGCGAGCGAGTGTAGAGAGCGAGCGGGAAAATAGTAATATCTCTCATTGAAAGAAATTGGCAGCGTAAACGGAATTTTCTTGGCAAGGGGCGGGGCGGGCACAATCGTATTTAAGGGAATGTTAATTTTGATGAGGCGAACAAGCGTAGCGACCGATCAAACTTTGTTGACACTTGTCTTTTGATAATAATGTATAGCATAAACGGGATCCTCTTTCTACGAGGTGGGGGGGGGGGGGGGCCAAATCGTTTTTAAGGGAATGCAAATTTTATTTAAACTTTTTAAAAAATAATAATTGGTAGCATAAACGGGATCTTCTTTCTCCGAAGCGGGGCGGGCACAATCGTATTCAGTATGGGAAAGTTGAATTTATTTACAAGGGAATGTTTATTTTGTTTTTTTTTAACGGAAGCTTTAGATCTGACGACATAAAATGCCTTATGACCGATTCTAGAACAACTACCCCCTGGAAAACTACCCCTGGATAACTAGCGCACTTATTAAAAGGACAAGATATTTTATAAAAATGACTCTTTTTAGGGGTCAAAAGGGCACTTAATGGAAGGAAAACGCCATGTATCAGAACGAAAAGGGGCAATAATATTGAGGATAAATAGGGCACTCAACAGAGATGAAAAGGAGCACCTATTAGAAGGAAAGGATCACTTTATTTAAAAAAAAATGAATAGGGGTACTTGTCTAAGTAAAACAGGTAACTCTCAGAATAGGGGAATAATAGATAAAGGGGTACTTATCAGCTGATGAGAATGCAAAAGAAAATGTTGTTGCAAAGGAAAAAAAAACACTTATCGAAGGAAAAGGGGTTATATATTCCCCCTGAAATTTGAGGTGGGGGGTGGCCTGTATAATCCCCCAATATTTTTGGATGTGAGAATTACGATACATCAACTTAAAACTACTAATTATCCAAATTCATTATTTAACAACATTTAATCATACAGAAAACCATTTCGGGATGCTCTAAATGCAACTTTTATAGACAGATATTTGGAAAAGTCCCTGGTGTGGGAGGGGGATACCCCCCCCCCCCGCACCTTCCTCTCCCCGGTCATCCCCCAATCATGAACACAGATTCACACCCCCGTTCCCAAGGAAAGTTATAATAAATGACCTTAAATTAAATTCCATGTATACAACTGAGGATTTATTTTGTAATATATACTATCTATTACAAGATAAAAATCATCTCTGTCTTTCATTATGAAAATATAAAATCATATCCCATCAAAAATTAAATGTGCTGACTGTGTGGTAATTTTTTTTGCACAGATTTGCACATTCATTGACTTGCATATTAGAATAAATGTACATTACTCCACTAGAGTCCCGGTGGTTTTACTGTGTTTACATAATACAATACACAATATCATACATAACCCTCTTAATATATTATCTCTATATGGATACATGACACATCATCACTGAATATTGTTGTTTATTTCTTTCACTTTCTGATATGATGTTCCACCTCCTGGAGATTGACCCATTGCATTCACATGACTTTATATTTTTTTAAAGGAAAATCCTATGTGGACCGCACAGTGAATTTATAATCAACCATAATGATATGTATTAATGTTATAATGTTCATAAAACATAAATGATATATGTTATATTATAACATATATCATTTTTACAGTTATAGTTAACGATAACTTATATTATAAAAATGAAATAAAGTTTGGCTTTTTCACGACAAATTAAAAGAAAAACCGAGATATAAAATCATTTTTACAGTTATAGTTAACGATAACTTATATTATAAAAATGAAATAAAGTTTGGCTTTTTCACGACAAATTAAAAGAAAAACCGAGATATAAAAGAATTTTTCAACCATTGATTTAGTATGCAATATAGCAAATTGTAACTTAAAATTCTGGGGTAAATATGATTCAGCATTATTTAAATAATTACAAGTATAATGTTAAAAACTGATGATTAATCCTTGAATAATTCTGCATAATGATTATAATCATTTCATTTGTAGACTTTAATTTATTATTTATTCATTTATTTTTTGAACTTGATGTATTAGTGTACTTTTTCTCTGACAGTAAAGGCCCGATCAGACTTAACCACTTGCACTACAATCAAATAGTTGGACACTGCCAGGGGCAGGTTTGGGAATGTAATTCGGTTATAGGGAACTGCTCTGTGACCGGCCCACATCCAACAACGTATATGTAGGCAAGTTTTCTTACATATTCAATATGATTTTGATACATTATCAATATACCTTGGCAAGACCGACTTCCGAGTGGTCGACCAAATGATGAAAGCCATGCAGAAGTAATTTTGATGGGGTGGGAGCTATATAGCTCAAAATCAGCTTTACAGCTTTTAAAGTTTGTGAGCGAGCAACAATTTTGACACTGTTTAGTCAAAACACTTCTTTCAAATATCTAGAAAAAATTTGAATTGAAAGCTCAGAATATATATATTAAGAATGGACATTTGCTTGCATGTTGTTCAATTAGGAATGTGTGGTAATTTTCAAATTCCAATAGTTTCGTGATGTGTAACTCATTATTAACCATGACAACGTCCATGAGGAACACATCCGCAACCAACTTTAAAGGCCAAGTTCACCCCCAAAATTGAGTTAATTCAATGAAATTGAATTAAACAAAAAAAGGTTAAAATATTAATGTTAATGTTTTGCATTGTTTCATGAAACAATGATATGCATAACATTGGCTTTATGCAAATTATTGAGCCGATAATGCCATAAGCTCACTTTTCCTTTTGTATTTTGTTATATGAAATTTCAAATATTTCAGTTTTCTTCTCCAAGAATGTAAAACAAAGTTTGACTCCTCGTAGAATGTGTACAATCATCATTATTATAACTTATTGTGATAAAATGAAGAGAATCTTTATAAACATCTATGAAAAAATGAAATATTTGAAATTTCAGATAATAAAATACAAAACGAAATGTGAGCTCATGACATCACTGGATCACTAATTTGCATACAGCCCATGTTAAAGACCTGACCGAATTTTGAAATATACACTTTATTCATTCACGGGGAGCTATATATTTTCTGAAAAAATTGAAACCAACTTCATGAGATTCCGTTTCCTGTGGAATGAGTAACAGCGTCCCGAATGTTGAGCCCCGGTGGTTTTTCTGACGAGGGCCCCGTCTCTGAGGAACGCTACTTTGCGGGGGGTGAAAATTTGATGACGACATATCGTGTAGACGCACTCGGAGCTGTATACATGACATGTCGTCACACGTCTAGCGACCCCCTGCAGTTTCCTCTCTTGTTACGCAATAGGGAGGGGGCGGACCAAAAAAAATTATCTTTTTTATTTTTTATGGATAAACGGAAACGAAAATTTATGTATACCCAGGGTAATTATATTCTTTGTTTACTAAGCTTTACGTCAATATATGGTTGTTTTGGGTCAGGCTGAGGTCTTTAAGCATATCACTGTTTTACGAAACAATGCAAAACTTCAAAATGCCGAAAATCTTTTATTTTTATCCGATTTTGATATTTTTTACTGTTTCGTGTATTTAATTTAACTCTACTGATTCAACTAAACTCATTATTTGGGTGGACTTGGCCTTTAAGACAAACAAGCTGATTCTGATAGCTACGGAGAAAAATAATAAGATTCATTTCATATTGTTCAAATTCAGTTTGTTTAACATTTTATTTTGTATTGGTAGGTCACATTTCTTTCTTTGAAAGATTTCATCTTCATTAACATTCTGTTTCCATGGCAACAGTTTTTATAAATCAAATTTAGCTCTACTCCAATTAACTAAAATTTATAATATAATCAAACATACGGCAAAAGTTATTACATGTTTACCATTATTTCATGTTGAAACAACCATAGTATTTTGTTAGAAATACAACACAATAATATATTTGTTACCATGGTAACAGCCTACACATGTCGTAGTCACATCTATCACCCATTTACTAAAAAAGGTATAAGTGAGTGTCCTGTAAAAGAGAAAATAATAATGGTCAATATCAATACTTACCTCTTTTTAAGGTAGCATGAAGGGATTTTGCTCAAATATCATTCTTGTTCTTACTGTCTCCATGGAAACAGCCATTTTCAAACACGATGGACACTTTTTATAACTCTTATTTGGGTTTTAATCAAGTGAGAAACTCCTGATACATTACTTTAGAATGTTACAATGACAATTTCTTAAATCCTATTGTTTTTTATCCGTTGCCATCGTAATATCCCTTGTGGTCACGCCCACCTTTTAATTCAGGGCAAAGAAGCACATTTTGAGAGTTAATGGTCCCATCTAACAGAAAAAAAACTCATTTAAGATTATTTCTAAGTAGGTGGGGACACTTCAGTTTTTGGCCCATAGACTATACTGATAATACATGGGATAACTGCCTTTGTACATGACGTACACTCTAGATTTACCTTCGAATAGAGTTTTTCAGTGAAATGCGCATCCAGTAAAAATACATCGTTCTGTTTGGGATAACATAAAATGAGTTATCTATCACCTTATCGGATAATTTCTTTTCTGTGACATGACAATATACATGATATGTTTAATCAAGAAAAAGTGTTTACAATGACAAATAACGTTGGGTAAAAAACTTTGACATATTGGTAGTTTTAACAACCTATTATTTTGAGTAAATCACAGTTTTATGTTTCATTATGCCATACATGAGTGTGTAATATCCAACATTCAATTGTATATTAATAGGGTTCATAACTTGAAACTCAAAATAAATGTGATATCACTTGAAAAGTCTTAATCGGATATTACATATTAGGTCAAAAAAATAAAAATCGTGATTTTTAACATTCTTTCAAATTTAGAGCCAAAAATGACATTTTTAGGCAAAAATGCGCGGGCATCCGCCCGTACGTTATTCGTTGTATTTTTGCAAGACTTTAAACATGGATGCCGAGCATTACCCCGAAATGCCGTCGAATCTTTTTCTAGAGCCTTTTTTGATGTTTGGCTGGTCTACTATAGGTTTTCCCGCCCAATTTCGTCAAAATTGCATCCGATTTAACAATGCAATCATTCAATTTCGAGCGAATTTGAATGATCATCGAGATCAACATTCAAAAAGCTAACTAGTTAATTTCATTAGCATGCGATTTCATAATTTTCTCAAATAAACGTGTAAAAAGCGCGTTCAAATTAAAAATGCACGTAAAATGCATTCAAATTCGCACCTGCTCTGCCCTGATGAACGTTTGGGAATTCAAATTCACGAATAGGCAAGCATTTTCAGCATTTGCGCAGTGTTTTTCGTTACTGCTTATGTTCTTTGTAATCTGCATTTGTTAATTATGCAAACTTTATTTACCTTGAAATGTGACATTTGCCTTATATTGATCTTTCTCATTCCTCTGTCAAACCGTCATCGAAACAACAACTCCACTTTCATAATTATACATACAATCAGGCCCCTGGGAACGATTTTGTTACTGGGGGTGCTGTGAGCAAATTTTTTTTTTTGTATCCAGGATTTTGTGATATTCACAAAATTTTCTGACAAGCAAAAAAAAAGGTCCTCAACGTTTTGGGGTGTCTTTTTAACTTCAAAAATCTTTGACAAGCAAGCAAAATTATAGTTGTCTGAGAGAAATCTTTGGGAAAACATCATGACTTAGTGATTGTTGTATAAGCAATTGCATATTGCTCATTTTGTCTATTTCTCTTACTTCATTTTAATATAGGTTTTCCCTTCCAATTTCGCACTTAGTGCATGGAAGAGTATAAATAGTTCATTCAATTTCGTTATAGGTCATTCAAAAATTCAAACTAGTCATTCAAAATCGCCATAGGGCAGCCAAAAATTCGTAATGGGCAGTCAGATTCGCCATAGAGCAAGCAAAAGTGTAAAAATATCATTCAAATTAGCACGGAAGAACACGTGACTGAAGATAGAGCATTCAATTTCGCCATAGGGTATTCATGTTCCTAACTAATGCATCCAATTTAGCTCTGTATTCACATGATTTGTAAACAGTAATACATATAAGAATAATTATAATTATGTACATTGTTTGTTAAACATTTAAAGATCAAATTCTTTAGGAATGTCCTCTGACTTCTTTCAACTCATATTTTGCTTGTGAGTTTCTGCATTATTTATGTTTGAAAGGTATGTTTGGGCAACATTTAACACGTTATTGTTAACGTTCTATTTTCTATCTGCGATATCTTTTTTCAAACATTCCTTGCACGTTCTCCCAGCGTTACATGGCCCGCTGTCTGGCCCGTGAAATCATCAATGGCTGAAAAAGAGACTGAGTTTTGAGCTTTGAACTTTAACATTTTGATGAAAAGATTCTTTTACATGATGAAAGTCTTAATATAGGCTTTCCCGGTCAATTTCAAACTTTCTCCAATCAATTTAACGTTTCGAGCAATCAATTTCGCCCGAAATGCGATCGCGGTAACAAATCAGAATTCAAATTCGTCTTTGGACGCTCAAAATCAACATCTCAGCGCTCAAATTGCAAATTGGGCCAATCAATTTAAAACAATGAGCAATGGTATTCGTCAATCGTCATTCAAATTCGTCCATTCGTAACAATTCCGTCTTTGCGGTCATTCAAATTCGTTAATGAGCATGCATATTTGAAACAACTGCAATCAAATTAAGAATGTGAGGTTCGTATCAAGTAGAAAGTCAAAATGGGGAGGGTTTGGGGAACGCTTTATGTTAATACCTGGCCATGGTGTTGTTATGCTCTTTTGGCAAATAACCAGAAAAATTTTCCTTCTTTCCATGACAAATTTGAGTAGAAATTTGATCTCTTTTTTGATATGGTGTTTTGATTTCTTAAGGGGTCTATGCCCCGGTTCTCCCCAATCCACCGTAAACTAAATATTTAGTTTACGGTGGATTGGGCCTTTTTAGGCTTTTTTATCTCACTTCCTCCGCTTTTTCGCTCTCGCCTTTTTTTCTAAGGGGCTGATTGGGGGGGGGGGGGGGGGGGCGGCGGGCATGGCCCTCTTTTGCCCGCCTGGCTAAGCTGGGGGTGTATTTGTTTCATCGCCCTCGCCATATTGCTTTTACACAGCAGTGGGGTGTCTCACATCCAATATAATTTTGTTTGCTAATTTGATTCTTTCATATTTGAGTGTTTCATTGAACAATGAAAATCATATTCCAATTTTTTACAAATAATCCTAACCTAGCTAACATATTCTTCGATTAAGAATGGCGAACTCTTCTTCGATTATGACAAGCGACCCTCCTCCCCGGTTATGAATAGCAACCCTCTTCTTCAATTATGAATAGCGACCCTCTTCTCCAATTATGAAATGCGACCCTCTTCTCCGATTATGAATAGCGACCCTCTTCTCCAATTATGAATAGCGACCCTCTTCTCCGATTTTGAATAGCGACCCTCTTCTTTGATTATGAATAGCGATCCTCTTTTCCGATTATGAATATGCCCCGGTTCTCCCCCAATCCATATTTAGTTTACGGTGGATTGGGGAAGAACCGGGGCATAGACCCCTTAAGAAATCAAAACACCATATCAAAAAAGAGATCAAATTTCTACCCAAATTTGACATGAAAAGAAGGAAAATGTTTCTGGTTATTTGCCAAATGAGCATACAACACCATGGCCAAGTATTAACATAAAGCGTTCCCCAAACCCTCCCCATTTTGACTTTCTACTTGATACGAACCTCACATTCTTAATTTGATTGCAGTTATTTCAAATATGCATGCTCATTAACGAATTTGAATGACCGCAAAGACGGAATTGTTACGAATGGACGAATTTGAATGACGATTGACGAATACCATTGCTCATTGTTTTAAATTGATTGGCGCAATTTGCAATTTGATCGCTTAGATGTTGATTTTGAGCGGCCAAAGACGAATTTGAATTCTGATTTGTTACCGCGATCGCATTTCGGGCGAAATTGATTGCTCGAAACGTTAAATTGATTGGAGAAAGTTTGAAATTAACCGGGAAAACCTATATATATGAGATAAAAACAGAAAATGTAATTATGTTAACCATATGAAAGAAGAAAATCCTGATATCGTACACATCCTATGATTTATGTCTCTAATCAATGCATGTAATTGATGAGATGATCCAAAATAACACAAGACAATACACATTATGAAAGAAAATTTATAAAGATAAAAAGGCATATGAAATAACATATAAACATAGGCCTACAAAATTTGCTTAAATTTACCAACTAGCCCAATAAGGAGCACGACAGTAAGCTGATACAGTTGCTTTTGTCCGCTCCTTGGGCCATGGGATGAATATGAAAAGAATGAACCCCCCCCCTCCCCCCCCCCCCAGCTTAAAACAAGTCTAGAGTAAGCTCATAAAGTGAAAGAATTTGTAAACATGAAAAAGCAAGTGAAAAATTAAAAAAAAAATACATGTGCTAAATTGGATGCACAAATTGTATAACTGGATGCCCAATGACGAAATTGAATGCTCTAACTTAGCTCGAGGGGGTTTCACAGGCAAACTTGGTTGCACTATGTATGAATTTGTATGACAATTGGCGAATGTGGTTGCCCTAAAGCGAATACGAATGGCAATTGACCATCTAGGCTGCACTATAGCGAATTTGAATGGCGATTGGTGGTGTTGGCTGCCCTATCCGCGAAATTGAATGACCTATTTACTTTTTCTCATGCACTATGGGCAAAATTGAATGGCCTATCTTTGCTTTTGCATGCACTAAGTGCGAAATTGGACGGGAAAACCTATACTTGCTCAGTACAAGAAATAATCGCAACTGTATTTATGATATGCTTGCGTTAAAACAGTATAAGTCATGCAAGTACCGGAATATGCAATACCATGAATACAATAATTTGCTTTACCCATTGGCCCTTAATGTACCCATATGTACCTATAAACCAGTGCCACAGTTCAAGATAATAATTGTTCGAGATACATAAACCCAGTGACATCCCTTCTGAAATAATGAATTCTGCCAGTTTTAACATTTTTAAGCGTAGGTATAAGAAATTCCTTTTGGACAAACTTAGGACGTAATACAATACATTTCTAGGTATTGTTTGTGCTTTGTGTAGTCAATTCTTTGCTTGTTGTTTTATTATATTTCATATTGATAATATCAAGTAATATCTATGATAGGGTCGGCCTCATATAAGGATGACATTTTCCTTCCTGGCTGCTGCCCAATTCAGTAATATAGGTTTTCCCGGTCAATTTCAAACTTTCTCCAATCAAAAAAGAGATCAAATTTCTACCCAAATTTGACATGAAAAGAAGGAAAATGTTTCTGGTTATTTGCCAAATGAGCATAACAACACCATGGCAAAGTATTAACATAAAGCATTCCCCAAACCCTCCCCATTTTGACTTTCTACTTGATACGAACCTCACATTCTTAATTTGATTGCAGTTATTTCAAATATGCATGCTCATTAACGAATTTGAATGACCGCAAAGACGGAATTGTTACGAATGGACGAATTTGAATGACGATTGACGAATACCATTGCTCATTGTTTTAAATTGATTGGCGCAATTTGCAATTTGATCGCTGAGATGTTGATTTTGAGCGGCCAAAGACGAATTTGAAAATTCTGATTTGTTACCGCGATCGCATTTCGGGCGAAATTGATTGCTCGAAACGTTAAATTGATTGGAGAAAGTTTGAAATTGACCGGGAAAACCTATATTATAGGTTTTCCCGCCCAATTTCATCAGAGTTGCATTCAAATTCATGAATAGGCGTTCAATTTCGAACGATTTTCGTCAATTCTCTGCTCTCATGGTTCATTTTCATTCTTTGAGCATTCAATTTCGTTTTATATCATTCCTTTTAAATTTTATTTCATTCAATTTAGAGAGAAATCCATTCAATTTAACGACGCGAAGTTGTCATTCAATTTCGCGCCAGCTGGATAGACGTTCAATTTCGTCCCAAATACCAATTTCAATTTCATTTATAGGCACACACCTTCGCACTTTGAACGTTCGAATTCAATTAAGATAAACAAGTTCTGTAGTTCTATGTAATTCTTACCTCTTTTTTAACGTCATATGCACCCCTTTTCACTGTTTTTGATTATATAATTTCCTTCTCATTTTCAAACTTTCATTTTCAAAGTTTATTTTAGTCATATTTCATGTTTAATCCTAGAGTGTCGGATATTTCTAGGGAGTCTTGCTGGTTGTCAAATGCTTCAGCCAACCTGATTCTGTCCGTATTCGAGATATTCATGCACCCTCCTCGAGCCGCCGCCATAGTCGTGTATAAATGAATTGTATGCAGGCCCCTAGGAGCCGGGGGTGCTGGGGGTTGTGCAGGGTTCGGTGTAAAAATGCCAGAGGTAAAAATGCCAGAGGTAAAAATGCCAGTGGTAAAAATGCCAGAGGTAAAAATGCCCGAGGTAAAAATGCCAGAAGAAAAAATGCCAGAGGAAAAAATGCCAGAGGTAAAAAATGCCAGAGGAAAAAATGCCAGAGGTAAAAATGCTAGTACCCCCCCCCCCCCCCCGATATAGCATGCATGTATTGTTTGCCACTCGCTTTCAGTTAATTGACGACCCTTTTTGTTAAAAAACTTCAATATTATATTCTTTTTTTCACTTATAATTCAGTTTGAATATAGCTGCATCTTGTTCATAACTTAATGTGCATGAGCCATTATTTTGTTGCATTATTCTGAAGGTTCGTTATTCCGAAGGTTCCAAAGATTCATAATTCCGAAAAGGTTCATTACCCACAAAAAGACTGTCCCACATTAGGGTGATGTCATTTTTGCATACCTCCTTCCCTTCTCTAAACCTAAAATTCAGTTGCAGACTTCCTTCTCCTTCCGAATTCCATTCGGGATAATGAAATCATACGTCGATTAAAAAAATGCCGGGTCTACGATCTGGAGTCCAGAGTCCAACAGTTCGACAAGAAAAACGCGGTCAAACCAAAAAGTCTAAAAAGTAAAATACAAGCAGATTTCAGGTCTGCTTCTTGACCTTTATATTTCACCTCTTGATTTTCACCTATATTCTCCTAGTATGCAGCTGGCATTTTTTTCGTCTGGCATTTTTACCTCTGGCATTTTTACCTCTGGCATTTTTTCCTCTGGCATTTTTACATCTGGCATTTTTACCTCTGGCATTTTTACCTGGCACCTTGTGCAGCACCCCCAGAATTATTTGAGGGGGTGCACAGCACCCCTATAGGAGGCTGAGGATGCAGTGCTGTCGGGGTGCTGTAGCCAGCAAAATACTGATGACTTTTTTTTTTTGGGCCTGTCAGAGTATACTGGAGTTAAACAGAGACCCCAAAACGCTGAGGCCTTTTTTCTTGGCATGTCAGAAAATGGCTTGTCACAAAATCCTTGATCCGCCGCTGGCGTAGCACCCCCATTTTTCTACAAGGGACACTTGCCCTTGCACTTAAACCAACTTCATCATTTGCCCCGGGCGCCATTCATAGATAAGCAACTGTATACAAAACAAACAAATAATAATCCGCTCACAGCACCCCCAGTAACAAAATGGTACACAGGGCCTGATTGTATGTATATGAAACTGGAGTTATATGAGATGTTGCTTCGATGACGATTTGTCAGAAGAATAAGAAAGTTCAATATAAGGCAAAATCCATTTCAAGGTACATAAAGTTTGCATAATTTATTCAAACAGATGGAGATTACAGAGAACATAAGCAGTAACGAAAAACACTGCCCAAATGTTGAAAATGCTTGCCTATTCGTGAATTTGAATTGCTTAACGTTCATCAGGTCAGTGCTGGTGCGAATTTGAATGCATTTTACGTGCATTTTTAATTTGAATGCGCTTTTTACAAGTTTATGTGAGAAAATCATGAAATCGCATGCTAATAAAATTAAACTGAATGAACTAGTTAGCTTTTTGAATGTTGATCTCGGTGATCAGTCAAAATCCCTCGAAATTGAATGATTGCATCGTTAAATCGGATGCAATTTTGACGAAATTGGGTGGGAAAACCTATAATATTTGTATCATTTTGTTTATGTTACTATGTATTCTGTTGTTATTGTGAATTTTACTGAATGAAATAAACTGAACTGAAATTCCCATAGAAACCAGTAGAAACCAGTAGTGACCGTCTACTGGTTTTTATTGTGTTTTTAAAGACCAGTAGAGACTATTGGTAAACCAGTAAAAACTGTTAAAAGCCATTAGAGTCAATTGGTTGAAGAGACAAGTAAAGACCAATAAAAACCAGTTGCATTTAATGGTTTTAAGCAAGTTTATTAAGTCAAGCCAGTACAAACCACAAGAAACCAGTAAAGTCTAATGGTTCTGAAGACCATTAAATACCATTAGAAACTAGTCAAGTCTAATGGTGTCAGCAGGGTGTTAAAACATTAAGTCAAACCAGTATAAACCAGTAGAAAAAAGTAAAGTCTAATGGTTCTGTAGACCAGTAAATACCATTAGAAACCAGTCAAGTCTAATGGTTTAAACAGGGTGTTAAAACACTAAGTCAAACCAGTAAAAAACAGTACAAACCAGTAGGAAATTGTATTGAAACCAATAGCAGACCAGTAGGATTTTCTACTGGAACCATTATGAGATAAGTAGGAATCCAGTAGTATAAATCCTTGCTGAAACCATTAGAAATTTCTACTGGAATCCTAATGGTTTTAGAAGTGATTCCTACTAGTCTCCTAATGGTTCTAGTAGGTTTACAGTAGAATTCCTGGCTGAAACCATTAGAAATTTCTACTGGAATCCTAATGGTTTTAGAAGTGATTCCTACTAGTCTCTTAATGGTTCTATAGTAGGTTTACAGTAGAATTCCTGGATGATACCATTAGAAATTTCTATTGAAATCATTAGAAATTTCTTTTAAACCATTAGAAATTTCTTTTAAACCATTATAAATTTCTTGGAAACCATTAGAAATTTCTACTGGAATCCTAATGGTTTTAGAAGTGATTCCTTCTGGTCTCCGAATGGTCCTAGTAGGGTTTTCTACTATTTTCTATTGGTTCCAGTAGAAACTTATACAGGTTTTCTACTGGTTTGTAATGGTCCCTGTAGAGATTTCTACTGGTTTTCTAATGGAGCCATTAAAAATAATTCTACTGGTTTCTACTGGTTAAGGGGTCCACTTTCCATATTCAAACCAGTAGATATTGACCAGTAAAAAAACAGTACAAACCAATAGGTAATTGACCAGTAGAAACCAGTAGAAATTTTCTATTGGTTTTCTATGGGATTTTCGACCTGGGATGCATTATTGATAACAATGATTATAGTCTGATAGCCTGTCCTGAAATAGTCACCCCATTTTACCCATAAGATTTGACCCTGTAAAGTTACTTTGACCATTTAAGTCATTGACAAAAAGGTTGTCAGCCTGACCAGAGCCGACTTCGAAAACTATAAATCAGATAACACTGTCATTGATATGAGTAATAGCTGAATAGTGTATAATTTAGTTGGAGGTGATTTGAATATAAAAGCATAAATAAGTTTCATTAAATCCATGATTAATTTTAAAATTAGGTTCCAGATTTTGGTCAAATCTTAACCCTCTGTACAAAACTTGAACTTTACACAGGAACCAATGATGTGTATGTGAGTGTGTGCTTACAATATGACCCTGAACAATGGACATGAATACCACCTTTTCAGAGCTCTGCTGATCAGGTTTCTGGTCTCTTGCTCCAAGGCACATGAATGCTTTATTAATAATTCATGATGGATTGCCCTGGGCACTGCTAGTCTGAATTCATGGTAAAGGGTAAAATGCATGCATATGAAAAAAGTAAGCACATGTTACCATCATCATCATCACCATCAATATCATCATCGTCGTCGTTATCATCATTATCATCATCACTATCATCATTATTAGCAGCAGCATTATCATCACCATCATAATCATCATCAGCATCATCACCATTGTTATCATTATCATAATCGTTGTCATCATCATAATCATGACTATCATTGTCATCATTATCACTATTATTGTCATCATTATCATCATAATCATCAAGGACAACACCAATATTCCTATCCTTTGAATGACTTAAATCAATTCGCATTACTTTGGTTGCTTCAAAATCCATTAATATGACATCTCAGTGAAATAACTTTACACAGTTAATGCCAGAGGATGAATAAAGACTAGCTGTGATAGTGGAATTCCTCATGATAATAAAGCATTCAAACCCTTATCATTGTCCAGTCCTGCCCAGTGTCTGGGTGTTAACCACACGCTCCAATGGACCCCTTTTCAAAGTTAGTTTTGTACAGAGGGTCGAAAATAGAGCAAAATCTGAAGTAACTTAAAATTAATGTTGAATTTAATAAAACTGATTTATGCTTTCATTTTTAAATTACCTCCAATAAAATTTTACACTATTCAGCTATTGCTCATATCAATGTCAGTGTTATCTGATATATAGTTTTTGAATTATTAAGGATCAAAAGTGGGAAATGTTTTTTGTAACACCTTGTACAAAACATAAATATATGAACAAAAAAATACAAAACAATAAAAAACAAAGGAATCATACTATACTCATCTCATTTACATATCTGCGTAATTTATTACATGTACTTCGTTAATTACAAGAAAAGAAAAGACTTGAATATTATCAAAAGTATAACATGACTTATTATTACTGTGGCCATGGAGCCTAAAGATTTGTTTGGCTTACAGCATAAACATCAAGCTATACTGCCATACACATCAGTGTGTATCTGACAATATATGACAAACTATTATTCGTTAAGACATAATTATGAAATATGACTTCACGTGAGAAAAAAAATAAAAAAGGATTGTGGTGATCCCCAAATATTGATATTTTTCTTATATGAAAAAATAGTTTTCTCCATGAGTAAAGGAATGATTATTGTATATTAGTCAATATTTTTATTATATTCATCAGTACAAACAAGTATCAGATTTTGTATAAATGCCTAAAGGGAAAAAAAGTTGACACAACCGACCAAACCAATGACCTCATATTTTCCTCTGTAAATTATATTTTGGGAGGAAGGTTGCCTTTTTAACGCATGTCTCACGTATGTTCGTAAACTACACCGAGGGAGCGGATATTTTGGGAGAGGCCACTAATTATTTGCCGATTCTCCGTAGTACGGTCAAATGAGGGCGCAAACGTGTTTTGTATTTTTACTTTCCAAATCTTTAAAAAATCGTTTAAAAATCCCAATTAAATAGTTGAAATTGGTTAGGCATGCTATAGTTCAAGATGTGTGTATTTCTGTCCACAAACCTTTAGTTTAATGAAGTTAATTCAGGTACTCGCTCACTGAAAGCTCATTCGCTGACAGACACTCGTAAGGACGGCACACTTACATTTTCCATCGACATTACTCATCATTTATACTCTTTATTTCATAAAAGCAATTTCGTTGTGAAAGGAGAAGATATTTGCTTTCCGAGGCTATTTATCATGCCAGATAATGAGATTTGGCTAAGGGTATAGGACTCGTTTGGTCAAAACAAGCATTTCTATATTCGGCCCATCTCTTTGAAATTAGATTCGTCTAATGTGTGAAAATGTATCAAGAGTGTAGGTAATGGTGATGGCAGGGAAGCTTCCCATTCCCAATGGCTCATGTTCCTGTGTCGATGGTGTGGCGAGAATATTCCATGATGAGGTCCACATTCTATCAAGCTTAGCCTCCTTAACAACGCCCCTCTGTTAAATTGTATATATTAGCTCAATGATGATCCGTTTGTTTATATTATTTTTTGTACTTTTGTCAATACTTATCTCAGTTGTATTGATAGTTTGACTATAGAAAATTATTATGTTGTTTTATGTTCAATCATTTAATCGATATATATCATATTATGCTAGTTTTTAAACCGAAAACTAAATCAAATCAAATCAAATCAAATCAAATATTCCATTTAAGTAGCATACAACTTATGACGACCCAGACTCAGACCCAGAAATTCATCCGAAATCGATGTGATAGTCATGCTGCAAAAGTTTTAAATTTAATCCCAGTTACAAGTTGAATGTTTGGCAAAGGCCGGTTCAATGATTCACAGTTACATTTCCCTGGTTGAAATATAATGATGTACAACGCCACATATGCACTTGTGGAGAGAGGACTGATAAGCCAGGACGCCTAAAGAAAAGAATGCGAAGAAATTATAGTCATCACCCAAGAAGCAGTGACATTTATCATCAGCACACTGGAACCACAAGGACCCCCCCCCCCCCCCCAGTTCAGCTTCGCACATTCAAATTTAAATTTAAACTGAAATAGAATCGTGACATAATAGGATTATCCATCCCATAACATCATCACATGACCCTCCTCTCTTGCCGAAAAAGCCAGGTACTCCTCTTTGCCCACATTGACACCTACATAATATGAAGTAGAAATACGATCAGAGGTGAAGATGAGCCACCCAAGTCCCTTTCTTCGGTCGCTCGTAAAATTTGAAAACAAGATCGTTCGGGCAGCGAAAACTTCATGTTTCAGCAGCGAGATTCATGAATACCCACATTCGGGGCAGAGTGATGTCCGGCTATCCTGATCTTCGGGCAGGAAGGTGCCTAAATTTAATAACTGTTATGAATATCTCGTTTATTTTGATGACAAAATCATATGATATTTCAGAGAAGACAAAGTGACTTTTTATCAAGATCGTTCGCAAGATTTAAAAAACGACCGGGGTGGTTTCGGGCAGCAGACACATTACTCGGGCAGTGAGGTGCCCGACTGTCTTATTTGGCAGCGAGGTATAACGAATACAAATCGTGTATTTTGATGATAATAACATAATAACATATCGACCATGATTAAGTATCTAGGCCTATATTTTAATGTTATGCTCGTTTCCTTCGCTTGCTCAAAATGTTGATATTCGGGCAAGAGGCGTCACCGCCCCCCCCCGCCCCCCCCCATGACTTTTTCAATTTGGAGAAAACTCGTTGTATGTTATTTAGTAATTCAATCTCATCTCTGGATGGTAATGTATTACTTAAAAACACCACATTTAAAATGGTCGAGGTGTTAAAGTTTCTTGGTTTACTTATTGATAATTTCAGGAAGAAAATGAACATGACTTTTTCAATTTGGAGAAAACTTAAAAAAAAAGTTATCTTGGAAACCACAGACTCTGTATCTATACAAATTACTCTCTAGAAATGTTGGTATTATAAACAAATTGAAATATTTGTTTCGTTCTCATGTATTACTCTTGTTGTATTCCACCTTGGTTCTACCCTACATAAGTTATGGCATTCTTGCTTGGGGCAACTGTACTAAGTCTCAGTTGGACAGACTCTCAGTTATACAAAAACGGGTGATGAGAATAATTTTGAAAAAGCCTAGACTAGCTCCGTCTAAAATATTATTCTTTGAAAATAAATCGTTGAGACTAAACGATTTGTTTTATTACCAGTTAGGCAGTTTAATGTATCAAGTACGAATTCATGAATTGCCTCAGGTTTTACAATCAATGCTTAAACCGAATGATGGAATACATAGGCATTCTACACGACAATCATCTTTCTTTCATTTACAACTTCTTCGTACTCAGTTTGCCCAGAAAACATTAATCTAAACTGGGCCCTTCTATTGAAATCTTCTTGATTCAAATCTAAAGCAAGCTTCCTCTCTTAAATCTTTTAGAAGAAATCTTAAACATTATCAAATTAGCTCTTACAGTGTAAGTCCATAACAGGGGCGTATCCAGGATTTCCCAATAGGGGGGGGGGGGGGGAGGCATTATTGATCGCCGTCCTCCTCCCCTTTGGAAAATTTTTGCTTCTGAAGAAGGGCTGAGATGCAAAATAATCCTATATGTGACCAATTTTGAAGCCTATTTAATGAATAACTTTTTTTTCCTATTTTTTTTTTACGACGGCCAATAGGGGGGGGGGGGGGGGGGCGCCTGTTGCGCCACCCCTGGATACGCCACTGCATAACAACTGTACAGTATTTGGTTTTCTACCTGTGTCTAAACAGAACATAAACAAAACCTTTCCTAAGACATCTTTTTATTCATACTTAATACACATACATGTATTATGTGTATCTGGTTTTTCTACTACTATATAAACCCAATAGGCTGACATTAACTGCTAGTATAATACTAGTTCATAGTATGCTTATTTTATTTTGATGTTTTAGTGATGTTGTGTGTGTGTGTGTTAGCTTCTCCCATGATTGCACAAGCGCAAAAAGTTCTGTGGATGGCTAAACTCCTAGACGATAAATATGAAAGTTGTTGGAAAACAATAGAAATAAATACCCTTTCTATCTTTTGTGATGATTATCTTTCCCTTTTTAAGGCAGATGCCCCAGATTCAGTTTTGGCAAAACTTAAAAATTGCCAGTTAACAGCATCTATTAAGACATGGTATTTATATAGGCAAGAGATGAAAAGAGATTTAGGTTTATGTCAGTTTCATTTACAAGATTTTGTTTGGTGGAATAGAAGTGTAAGATTACAACATAGGACACATTTTTTCTATCCAGTTTGGTATGAAAGGGGTATTCATTCCATTTCTCAATTGCATGATGGTTTTGGTAACCCCAAAACATTTGAAGACCTTGTAATTGAGTTTGACATTCCTATTAAAGACCGCAGAAAATATGACTCCCTCATGAATGGCATATTTTTGGATTGGTTTGATAATTCTCTGAATGTGGAGGGGAATATATTTAATCAAATTGTAAACGATCTGCTAAGTCAAAAGAAAATGTCTAAGTATACATACAATATTCTGCTAAAGAAATACAGTTGTACTAATACCAAAAGGGAGAGTAAATGGGAGGAACTCTTTGGCCATCAACCCAAAGAGAAGGATTGGTCAATGATTCATAAGAGTAACTTTTGTTGCACAATTGAGACTCAGTTAAGGAATTTTTATTTCAAAGTATTTCATAATGCTATTGGTTTCAATGCATTTTTGTTCAAGATTGGGAGAAAGGAGTCTGCTGATTGTTATTTTTGTTCAGATTTTCAAGAAACTTTAGATCACTTGTTTTGTGACTGTAGAAAAGTTGTACCATTGTGGGAAAAGTTGGTGGATATGATTAACACTAGCACTGATGACAGTTATAATTTGACGTTGTCAAAATTTAATTATTTGTTTGGGATACAGTCAAGGGACAAACACGCCTCTTGTATTAATTTTCTATGTTTATGTTTAAAATATTATATTTATTCCTGTAGGTTTCAGGGAAAAGAGCTTATTTTCGAAGCTTTTGTTTCAATGGTAAAGTTTAAACAAAAAATAGAATATAAAATTGCCCAAAAGAAAAATAAGTTACATGTCCATTTTAAGAAATGGTCTATCAAGCTTAACTGAAATTGTGTAGTAGTCTTGCAAAGCTCTGTTGTCCTTAACATCTTTATTGACTTCTTGTAATGTAAACTTGCCCCCCCCCCCCCCTGGGAAAGTATGTGTGTGTGTGTGTGTGTGTGGGTGCATATGTGGTGCCTGTTTTGTAGTTTTAAGAAGCTATTAAATCTATATACTGTTGCTCTTACTCTGTTAATTTTTGAAGAAATAACAATAAAAACAGAAAAAACAAGAGCCCCAGGGGGCACGACGCTCACCTGATGTGGATCAATTCATATCTGGTGCATGTTCTCTCTAGCACCACCAGGAGATATGTTAGAAATTGAAACAACTAGGAGAATGTACATGAGATGATGTTAGAAATTAACATAATTCCCCCCCCCCCCCCACCCCCATGGTCTACTTTGGATCCCCTACCCCTAAGGATGATTCCTACCAAGTTTGGTTGAATTCCGATCATGTGTTTTGGAGAAGATCAGAATGTACATTTCGCCTGGCAACGCCCCCCCTTCCAGTATGCCCCTATAGGGCCACTCAGAGAAATTTCATGAACAACATTCATTCTTCATCTATAGAGGTATCTCCATACACAATACCAAGTCTGAGCTATGCCTGGTTCTGGAGAAGAAGATGTTTGAAATTTACATAGCTTTTACAATTGGGGGCCCTCCCCCTGGGCCCCCTGGGGGCCACATGTACCATTTTAGCAACTTTGGGTCCCCTACCCCTAAAGATGATTCCTACCAAGTTTGGTTGAATTCCGATCATGGGTTTTGGAGAAGAAGATCAGAATGTACATTTTGCCTGGCAGCGCCCCCCCCCCCCCCAGTATGTTACCCCCACAGGGCCCCTATAGGGCCACTCAGTGTTTCATGAACATTCATTCTTTCTTCATCTATAGAGGTATCTCCATACACAATACCAAGTCTGAGCTATGCCTGGTTCTGGAGAAGATGTTTGAAATTTACATATCTTTTACAATTGGGGGCCCTCCCCCTGGGCCCCCTGGGGGCCACATGTACCATTTTAGCAACTTTGGGTCCCCTACCCCCAAGGATGATTCATACCAAGTTTGGTTGAATTCCGATAATGTGTTTTGGAGAAGAAGATCAGAATGTACATTTTGCCTGGCAGCGCCCCCCCCCCCCCCTCCTCCAGTATGTTACCCCCACAGGGCCCCTATAGGGCCACTCAGAGAAATTTCATGAACAACATTCATTCTTCATCTATAGAGGTATCTCCATACACAATACCAAGTCTGAGCTTTGCCTGGTTCTGGAGAAGAAGATGTTTGAAATTTACATAGCTTTTACAATTGGGGGCCTTCCCCCTGGGCCCCCCTGGGGGCCACATGTACCATTTTAGCAACTTTGGGTCCCCTACCCCTAAGGATGATTCCTACAAAGTTTGGTTGAATTCCGATAATGTGTTTTGGAGAAGAAGATCAGAATGTACATTTTGCCTGGCAGCGCCCCCCCCCCCCTCCAGTATGTGACCCCCACAGGGCCCCTATAGGGCCACTCAGAGAAATTTCATGAACAACATTCATTCTTCATCTATAGAGGTATCTCCATACACAATACCAAGTCTGAGCTTTGCCTGGTTCTGGAGAAGAAGATGTTTGAAATTTACATAGCTTTTACAATTGGGGGCCTTCCCCCTGGGCCCCCCTGGGGGCCACATGTACCATTTTAGCAACTTTGGGTCCCCTACCCCTAAGGATGATTCCTACCAAGTTTGGTTGAATTCCGATAATGTGTTTTGGAGAAGAAGATCAGAATATACATTTTGCCTCGCAGCGCCCCCCCCCCCCTCCAGTATGTGACCCCACAGGGCCCCTATAGGGCCACTCAGAGAAATTTCATGAACAACATTCATTCTTCATCTATAGAGGTATCTCCATACACAATACCAAGTCTGAGCTATGCCTGGTTCTGGAGAAGAAGATGTTTGAAATTTACATAGCTTTTACAATTGGGGGCCCTCCCCCTGGGCCCCCTGGGGGCCACGTGTACCATTTTAGCAACTTTGGGTCCCCTACCCCTAAGGATGATTCCTACCAAGTTTGGTTGAATTCCGATCATGGGTTTTGGAGAAGAAGATCAGAATGTACATTTTGCCTGGCAGCGCCCCCCCCCCCCCAGTATGTTACCCCCACAGGGCCCCTATAGGGCCACTCAGAGAAATTTCATGAACAACATTCATTCTTCATCTATAGAGGTATCTCCATACACAATACCAAGTCTGAGCTATGCCTGGTTCTGGAGAAGATGATGTTTGAAATTTACATAGCTTTTACAATTGGGGGCCCTCCCCCTGGGCCCCCCTGGGGGCCACATGTACCATTTTAGCAACTTTGGGTCCCCTACCCCTAAGGATGATTCCTACCAAGTTTGGTTGAATTCCGATCATGGGTTTTGGAGAAGAAGATGAAAATGTAAAAAGTTAACGGACGACGGACGACGGACGACGGACGACGGACAGATTTCCATCGCAATAGCTCACTCGAGCCTTAGGCTCAGGTGAGCTAAAAAAAAAAGCTTCTCCCATGATACTGCTTTTTGGAATTTTATTATGATATCTGTATTCGAAATTTTGAACGATGTATGCTCACCAATAATGGCAAATAAGCCTACTCCCATGAGTGAAGAGCTAAAAACTAAACAATAAATAAATAAATAAATAAATGAGAAGTGGGCTTGCATTTTTTTTGTGGTACAGTATCTTAATCTAAAAGCTAAATGCTAGTAGTTGCAGCAAGCAATAATTTCACGCGAAAGTCTTTGGAAGTTAAAGGAGAATTACGCTCAAAAAATAAAGACGATAGTGTTCAAAGGTGTTATTTATTCCTACTTGTTAGACTATATGGCTTCGCGTCAAAATATACGAGATCGATACGAATCAAATTTTTCTGAGCAAAATTTACCATCTGCTAGCAATATGTATCGTCTGCTAGCAGCACATGGGGGCTGCCATTTTGTTTATGTGTACAAGAAGATTTTCTTAATCCAAATGCTCAATTGCCTTTTTCAAAATTAAAAACCCATTTGAGATTAAAAATGTAGAATAGATATGTCAATTTATTTTTAAACTGAAGATTTCCTTATATATTTCTGTTGAAAATCGATATTCGCTTAATAGAAATCTATTTTCTCGATACTGGACGTATGGGACGGAGCAAATTAATTCAAATTTTATGGATGCTTCTTCCCTGAGCATCTATAGCGGCAAACTATGCATTCACCTGCTTTCGGATAATGGACTTGAAAAGTCAGAATGCATGCTGCATATATTATGTTCTGCTCTGTTTGGCAAACCCAAGAAAATAGATTTTTGTTAAGCAAAACCAGACAATTTAAAAGTATCATTATAAAGATTTAATTTTATAATACATGTAAACACCCACTTTATATTTTCCGTCACATATGGGATTTTAGGTAATGAAGAAAATCAATTTAGGATTTGGATTCAAAATATCTTCCTGACTAGAACATTTCTCAATGGTTCATGTACAACTCCAAATCAGCAAGAAAATGGCAGCCCCCATGTAAATGAGTAGGAGACGATACCGGGTGTTGGAATATCTTTATTTATACCCTTTTCTGATATCTTATTAGAAAATGATTTAGGCCAATAAGTAGGAATATATTACACCTTCCAATATAAGTAAATTTGTAATCAGGGCTTAATTCTCCTTTAACTGTTCATATATTGTCCGTAATCTAGTAAGTTTATGCAATCAGAAACTTGAATAACCTTTGTTAAAGAATGAAACATACGCTGAAAACCAAGCACACAGTAGACCAACAACATAGATAAGCATATAGTGGGAACGTGTAGTATTATTGATTAGAAAAAGACCCGTCACCCGGCAGGAATGTCATGTTTATTTTGGTCATTTGTCAGCAAATATACATTTTAAAACGTAAATACACAACGCACGCGCACTGTGCTATGCTGCATCAACAAGATTCATCTATCTATTCATAGATTACTACGCGCAAATCATAGATTTTGCCTAACTCTATGGCTCAAATCCATTAACAGCGCTGTAACAGCGCGAGTGTCTAACAGCGCCCTAACAGCGTTTTCTGTGCGGTCATCTTACCCGTGTTGTTAGTGGCTGATTTGTTTGTGACTTGTTAGCGCTAACAAAGCCGCTACTGAGTTTCTGTGCGGCCGGCACAGTACCGGCCGCACAGAAACGTTGTTAGCGCTAACAGCGCACTAACAGTACCGATAGCGATGATATGGCCGCACAGAAGAGTAATGTTAGTCAAATTCACTAACAGCGCTGTTAGCCTAACATTTCAAGGCCGCACAGAAGCTAACAGTAGTGATAATGTTTTAACAACTTACTAACAGTGCCAGGGGCACCAATTGTGACAATGTTAGTGACTAATTTCTTGCGTGCGCTATAACTTAATTGTCTCTCGGGTTTTTGTTTTAATACCAAGTACTTAAACATAGACCTATAGACTAATTACTAATTAAGAATGTGGCGGGTAGCGGGTGACGTAGATTTTGCTGATAACGGCACGAGGAGACCAAGATATGATCCTTTTCAGGAAGAAAATGAACATGACTTTTTCAAGAAGTATAGGTTTTCCAAAGCAGTGTCTGAAGACCTTGTTAACATTGTAGGCCCTGCTCTGGAAAGAACATTACGGTGGGTAGTAGCTGATAGTGTGATATTGTGAGTTTATCCTATGTAACTCCAGTGTAATTGTAGTTAAATTATGTGCTACCTCTGTAACCTCACAATCACAAAATCAGATGTATCTTAAGATGAAGGGGGGGGGGGGGCACCTGATAGTGAAAAAGGGATGATAATAAAGCAACACACACATTAGCGCATATGAAATTATGAATACTGATACTCGTTACGCAGTACTCGCAGGGAGAAAAATTGTGATATTAATTATCAGCAATTCAAGATAGCCATGTACCATACCTTAAGTACAGTCAATAAGTACAGTCAATGTAACTTAATAGTGTAATAGCCACTGATGATGAGAAGCATCATGATGAAAATCATCATTGGCAAATAGACCTACTCCCATGAGTGAAGAGCTAAATTAACACTAAAATAAAAATAAATAAATAAATAAATAAATGATGAGAAGTGGGCTTACATTTCTATTGTGGTACAGTATCTTAATCTGAAAGCTAAATGCTAGTAGTCGCAGCGAGCAATAATTTCACGGGAAAGTCTTTGGAATCAAAGTTAATTGTTCACATATTGTCTTAGCTATAGATCCATTATGCAATCAGAAACTTCAATAACCTTTGTGAAAGAATGGAACATACGCTGAAAACCAAGCACACAGTCGACCACCAACATAGAAAAATGTGGGAACGTGTAGTTTCAGTTTCAGTTTCAGTTTTTATTTTTTTTCATTTCCAACGAAAGAGAAATATACAATTCACATACATCATTAAATCAACAAAGTAGGATACACGCAATACAACACATAAATATAACAGTATTGTAGATTAGATAAGATGTACCAAACTATTGCAGTATGAAAAATAATTTTATGAATGTTTGGTTGGAAATGGAGAGGTCCACTGTGAAGCTAAGCTTGTAAATTGTGGACCCCTCAGGTGAAAGTATTCAATAATAGTAATTTACATAACAAAAAAAAAACGAGAATAATGGCCAACAGAGAGGGGAAAGCATAAACATATCATACAAAATGTGTGAAAGTAACAAGGGAAAAGTAAAAGGAAAGACAGAAAGAGGAGAGAAATTGATTGCATGTGGGACTGAGGAATGACAAATGAAAGATGAATAGATGTAACTGATCAAAACAAAGGTAGCGCGCAACATCGATTCGTGTGAAAAGGGAAATAGTTATGAGGATGTTCCTGGTTGACGAGTGGTGACGAGTTCTTTGTATAATAATAATAATAAATAATAATAATCATTTAATAATAATAATATTTGTTTATATTTGTATTGAGTTATACTAATATGTCTTTTAATTCCTTATGTTTGTTAAATTATTTGATTACACAACTCATTATACCTAGTGTTAATCTTAGACTTTAGAACTTTTACGTTTATATAGTTATTCTCATTGTACAGTTTACTTAGTTAACATATTAATTCAGTACATTATACCTTTGACCTGGGGCCAGGCTCGACTAGCACATGTGCTATTTTCTGGTTCCATTTTACCAGTAATTTTTGCTTTTGAAGTACTTTTGATTTGTCATGTTTATCATGTGTAAAATGTTATACCGTTATATTGTAATACATGTATGTTCTTCTTGTTGGTAAATAAATAAATCAATCAATCAATCAATCAATAATAATGATGCATATATATTACATAGACACACATACACATTTAAATGCTGCATATATAGAGGTAATCTAAATGCTACTAACAACTGACAAAGCGAGTTAGGTTTTGTAAGGAGCCAATAAAAATTTCTTTAGATTTCTCTTAAAGATTGAGAGTGAAGAGGATTTTTCCAAATCATGGTGCAAAGTATTCCAAAGTTTAGGACCTTCAAAAATAAATGTTTTTTGTGCAGAAAATGTTCTCAAAAATGGTAAATGAAATTCATCCGACTGTCTGGTGGGATATTTGTGAATTGTACGATTTTTTAGAAACATATCGTGAAACGCAGATGGTAGAGTACCACAATTGTATTTATACATAAATTCACCAAGATGAAATAAGTACAGATCTTTAATTTTTAGGATGTTATGTTCAAGGAAAAGAGAATCCGTATGGGCACGTATAGGAGCATTACAAATTATACGAATGACTTTCTTTTGTAGTAGTAAAACTCTTTCCAGCAGTGTTTGATGACTGTTTCCCCAAACCAAAAGACCATAGTTTAAATATGGTAAAATAAGAGATGAGTAAAGCATAAGTAAAGATGCTTGAGGAAGGTGTGATTTAAGTCTGTTAATGATACCGATATTGCGAGAGATAATTTTACAAATATTTTCGATGTGGATTTTCCAGGAAAGTTTACTGTCAATCAAAACACCTAAAAATTTGGTTTGAGAGACTTGCTCAAGAGGGATATTGTCAAAAACAATATCAGTAGGTAATGATGCTAAGGAGTTACTAAACAATATATAATTCGTCTTCAGTAGATTCAATGATAATTTATTAGCCCTTATCCATTCTAATATGTTACGCAGCTCTCTATTGATTACATCGACAAGAACATTTGGATCACTGTGAGAAAAAAATAAATTGGTGTCATCTGCAAATAAGATGAATGACAAGGAATCGGATGATTTATGAAAATCATTTATATAAAGTATAAACAATAATGGGCCTAACAGGCTTCCTTGAGGGACGCCACAAGAAATATCTTTAAAATCTGATGCTTGCTCGTTTAAGGAAACAAATTGTTTTCTGTTAGAAAGGTAGCTCCTGAACCACTCCAAGGCCCTTCCACGGACACCAATATGAGCAAGTTTATAAAGTAAAATATCATGATTTATCGTATCAAAGGCCTTGGAGAAGTCCAGGAATATACCTACTGTGTGAGAAGACGAGTCAATTGAATGGGCAACTTTCTCAACAAAAGACATCAAAGCATGAACAGTACTATGTTTCTCCCTAAAACCAAACTGGAAATTAGAGAGGATATCATTTTTTTTAAGGAAAGAACTCATTCGAGTAAACACTATCTTTTCCAAAATTTTGGAAAAAGAAGATAGTAACGAGATTGGCCGATAATTACCTACTTCAAGTTTGTCACCTTTTTTGAATAAGGGAATAATTTTTGCTAGTTTCATGGAATTGGGAAATTTACCATGCGTCAATGATAAATTAAAAATATGGACCAAAGGATCTACAATAACAGGAATAATGGCTTTCAACATTACGTTATTAATTCCATCAAAACCGGAACTTTTTTTATTCTGTAAGTTGGATACAATATTAATGACTTCTTGCCTATTCGTAGGAAAAAGAAAAATAGAATTTGGATTAGCAGGGCCTAAAAAATCACTATAATTTTTGTTTGATGGGGGAATATTTTTAGAAAGATTGCAGCCGATTGACGAAAAGTAAGTATTAAAGATATTCGCTATATCTTTGGAATCTTCGATAATTTCATGGTTATACATGATTTTGTTTATTTCAGATCTTTTATCTGTCAAATTCATCGCTTGTTTAATAATTTTCCAGGTATTTTGCATATCGTGTTTGAACATTTCCAAACGATTTACGAAGTATTTTCTTTTTTCAAGGCGAATGATTTGAGTCAATGTGTTTCTGTAGGATGTATACTTTTCCTTTGATTTTTCAGTACCTTTTATTTTATATTTATAAAAGAGATTATTCTTCCGATTAATTAAGCGTAGTATGGATTTAGAAATCCATGGGAGCTTAGGTGTTTTCTTATAGTTGGTTTTGATTTTTTGTTTCGGCATATTAATATCCAATTGATCGGTCAATATTAAGGAAAAAGTTTCATATGAACTGTTAATGTCTTCATTAGTATATATACACGACCAATCAAAGTTTTCAAGATTAATGGCAAGACGTGCTAGGCTTTCGGCATTAACTTTACGTCTATATATTGAAGAATTATTTCTGTTAATAGATTGACCTAGTTGATAAAACATTGCAATAGGATAATGATCAGTTATGTCAGATAAAATAATATAAGAATCAGGATGTGGAATAACGTTCGAAAAAATATTATCAATTAAAGTAGCAGATGCATTAGCAACACGCGTTGGCTTAGAAACGAGCGGCAAGCAAGAAGCAGATAAAATTAATTCAAGAAAGTCTTGAGAAATATTGTTATGTTCATGGTTCAATAAATCTATATTAAAATCTCCCATCAAGAAGAAGTCTTTATTGTCAAAATTGACGTCTCTTAACAAATTGGAAAAATATTGTAAGAATTCTTGAGCATTTGAGTTGGGAGATCTATAAATAACTCCGGCAATGATATTCTTATTACCAGGAATCACAATTTCAATAAAAAGGGATTCAACAATTGTATTAGAAACTGAGATTTCATCCAAGATAGTGTATTTAAATGATTTGAGGATGTAGAGAGCAACTCCCCCACCAACTCGATTTTGTCTATTTTTGTTGATGAAGTCATAATCTTTTATAAGGAATGGGTGGTTTGAATCGTAATTAAGCCAAGTTTCTGTGAGGCCAATCAGCGTAAAGGGGCTTGGCATAGGTTTATCTACGAGTGAAAGAAGGTCATCAAAATGCTTGTTCAAACTTCTGATATTTAAATGAAGGATGGAAAATGTATCATTCTGAAAATCTTTTGAAACCTTTGAAAATTGATTGATGGTTATATAGTTAGTAGTTCCACGTTTGACAGGGTCATCTAAATCAAAATCGAACTCCAGATTTGCAGCTGAAGCGTTAATGTTATCTATGATAAGATTATCATAAGAATTAGCAGAAGTATCAGACACATCATCAGACTGAATAGGTCTATGTAAATCAAAGAAATCGTCATCACTAAGCCTATGAAATGGCAGCGATTGCCTATCGTCAGAGTTAAACATCATCGTGAGATAAAAAAATACTCCCTCATCATTGACATTTGGCGATAAGGAGAAATACTGTATAAAAGAGGTAATGGCGCTTTTTTCGAGAAGAGTAAGGAAAGGAAGTGTCGATCACATGCAGTAAGAAGAAAAATAAATCGATGGAAATCAAATAGGAGTGGAGGGAAAATGATGACCAACAACAAAAACGAGTAGAGAAAACAAACATATGATGGGGATGAAAATGAAGAGAAAACATAGTGAATCTCTGTTGGCATAACATACTTAAGACAATCTAAACGCTGGAACGTCATGTAGCAGAAAACAATCAGCAGTGGAGCTAAGAATAACGTACACATTTGAGGAATTTAGATAAAGAGAAAAAAGAACGAAATTGCTAAATCATTGACCATACATAAATACTAAATTTAGTATAATGAGGAATGTATTAACCTACCAACATTGCAATACCGGTAATTGATTATAGAAACAACAAAGATAATACAGTGTGTATTAACATTACAGTGGCATTTCACTTCTACAAGAAAAGGAAAATCGAATGAGCATATGTAATATATGTAATGTATGTAACACAGGTTTATCAACGGTATAAATAAAACATCAAGAGGTAGATAACCAACTCAGTTGAGGAAGATTCAGTGGACCTCCTTCGCGATGCATACAAATGAATACCACTTTGCTCAGTGACAAACCAGTACAGTCACCTAAGGATAACCCCAAAGCTTTTCAAATCCCATAATGGGAATGCAAATCGCAGGCATCCGCTGTCGCCGGATTTGCCTAACCTAGCAACACACAGTGCATACCATGTGCATCTCGACCATGCAATACAATGAGTTGGAAGAAAAGGCGGATTTAAAAAATATAAAGGTGTATTGATGGAAAAAAGAAGAACAATTTGTATAAGCACGAAAAAGGTCCACTTCACTTCAAATTCATTTCAACAGGAAATGTGTGTGTGTACATCGTGGGAAATGTGTATGTACATCGTAATCAAATGCCATATACGAGGCTACCATTCCATTTCGTGAAAAGTACCATTATTAGCATGTTTCTTGATGCAACGATATAAATGAGAAGACATGACTCAGTCAAAGCAAATGAAGTTAAACAAACATTGCGTCATAATAATAATTCAGGATGGGAGAAACTGGTTAGCAAATATTTGTATTTGATGTTCATTTCAGCAAAATTTAATCAAGGAATTGATTCTTTTTGAAATGGGATACCAATTTGAAGAAAATAGATGTTTATTTGATTTGAGTTATCATATCTTCATCACATACATAAAATCGTGTCATTTTATGAAGGAAAAAAAAGAATTTAGCTGACACCAACATCAGTGCCTTACATATTGGCAATGTTAAATTCAGGTGTGAAACAAAATACATGTGTCATTAAGTAATCATTCAAGTTGAAGAAATTCAAACGTGTATGGAAACCAACAGTAATGGCATTCACTTCAACGGATAACACAATTGAATATGCATTTATAAAGAGCACAGGTCTATCCGTCCAATAGAATTAAAAAAAAAATATATGGGATTGTGAAAACCTTCGAAAATGGGAAATTAATGAATATTCAATGAACCATTGTCACATTGTATTCAACAACATGGAAGTTTGCCTAAATATAACCATCACACCCACCCCAAAGCCTTTAAAATTCCATATAGTCAGAATGCAGCTGTGGGCACCAGGCGCTGCCATGTCAGGCAAACATCACTGCCCGCCAAACGTTACGATCACGTTAGCAACACCTAGTAACCTAGCAACACACAGTATATATGCACTACGCAACTTGACCATGTAATACAGTAAGTTGGAACAAAAGGCGGATGCAAACGATCTGCAGAGTATGACAAAGTAATTGGTAAACAGAATTTCTTTAAAATTTTGGCGCAAAAAAAAGTCACTAACCCTGAATACAAGACTGGGTAAAACAAAAACATATATGGATAAACACTGGTCTAAATCAAGGGGGAAATGCCTAAGGAAAAAGGGTTAGGAAGACAAAATATACAGTCATGGCAGTATATGTCACTTCTAAGGAAAGCTTGAAAAAAAATTGGAAAAAACCCACAAGGAATCAAATGATCAATACTGTTATACTCCAAAGCACAATTATCATATTAGGTCATAGACATCTGTCGTGTCTGCATACAATTATTGAGATCCAAGACTGTGTGAACACTCAGTTTGTCAAAAAGTGCAGAATAGGGGGAGAAAGATTTAAAATCCCAAATCTCGGGGTTATTCTTTCAATAGCCAAAAATACAGAGTTGATAAGTTACAATGTAGTTAGTTGTCCTGTATTTAAAGAAAAATATATTTAAAAAATAAAGAAAATTTGAAGTATGCATGATCTTGCAGTATATATAGGAAGACCAAATTTTGCCATGTTAGCCAAGATAAATGGATAACTCTTATTAGAGAATAAGATTTCTTAAAGTGAAAAATAATGTATGCCTATATTACGGCCACTAGCAAAATGTAGAAAATCGAAATTATGTGGATGCAGTAGGCCAGTATACAACTGGCTATCATGTCCTATCTACTGAATGTTGTTATTGAAATTACATAATCTTTTTATCTTATGCATGACCCTTGTTTCACCACTTGTAGGGAAATCTAGGGAAGGAATGAGTGCTAGCATAACACAACATATTAACTGTGACAAATAAAAAGAGAGAGAGAGAGAGAAAAAAAAAAGTTTCAATCAGGAATTGGGGAAAAGTGACCATAATAGGGCTATACTGTAAGAAATTCCCTAAAAGACATGAAACGTGTCAGATTATGCATTCCACTAAGAAAGCAAGAATAATCCTACAAGAAAGTAAAGGTTTCTCAAAAATAAAAAAAAATCACAAGAAGAAAATATTTGGGGGAAGGAATACAAAATCAGGGGCTTATTTTTCATTGCAGAAAAATAGAAAATACATAGGATGCAATGCAGTTGTCTCGCATTAAAGAACAAATAAACTAAACTTGTGAAATAAAACAAGGCAAATTGTACACATGGTAAATGCATTAATTACATTCAAGAAAAGCTTTGTTTAGCTGACACCAACATCAGTGCCTCACATATTGGCAATGTTAAATTCAGGTGTGAAACAAAATACATGTATCATTAAGTAATCATTCAAGTTGAAGAAATTCAAACGTGTATGGAAACCAACAGCAATGGCATTCACTTCAACTGATAACATAATTGAATATGCATTTATAAAGAGCACAGGTCTATCCGTCCAATAGAATTTAAAAAAAACAAGTACATGGGATTGTGAAAACCTTCGAAAATGGGAAATTAATGAATATTCAATGAATCATTGTCACAATGTATTTAACAACATGGAATTTTGCCTAAATATAACCATCACACCCACCCCAAAGCCTATAAAATTCCCTATAGTCAGAATGCAGCTGTGGGCACCAGGCGCTGCCATGTCAGGCAAACATCACTGCCCGCCAAACGTTACGATCACGTTAGCAACACCTAGTAACCTAGCAACACCTAGTAACCTAGCAACACACACTACATGCACTGTGCAACTTGACCATGTAATACAGTAAATTGGAACAAAAGGCAGATGCAAATGATCTGCAGAGTAAGACAAAGTAATTGGTAAACAGAATTTCTTTAAAATTTTAGCGCAAAAAAAGGGTCACTAACCCTGAATACAAGACTGGGTAAAACAAAAACATATGTGGATAAACACTGGTCTAAATCAAGGGGGAAATGCCTAAGGAAAAAGGGTTAGGAAGACAAAATATACAGTCATGGCAGTATATGTCACTTCTAAGGAAAGCTTGAAAAAAAATTGGAAAAAACCCACAAGGAATCAAATGATCAATACTGTTATACTCCAAAGCACAATTATCATATTAGGTCATAGACATCTGTCGTGTCTGCATACAATTATTGAGATCCAAGACTGTGTGAACACTCAGTTTGTCAAAAAGTGCAGAATAGGGGGAGAAAGATTTAAAATCCCAAATCTCGGGGTTATTCTTTCAATAGCCAAAAATACAGAGTTGATAAGTTACAATGTAGTTAGTTGTCCTGTATTTAAAGAAAAATATATTTAAAAAATAAAGAAAATTTGAAGTATGCATGATCTTGCAGTATATATAGGAAGACCAAATTTTGCCATGTTAGCCAAGATAAATGGATAACTCTTATTAGAGAATAAGATTTCTTAAAGTGAAAAATAATGTATGCCTATATTACGGCCACTAGCAAAATGTAGAAAATCGAAATTATGTGGATGCAGTAGGCCAGTATACAACTGGCTATCATGTCCTATCTACTGAATGTTGTTATTGAAATTACATAATCTTTTTATCTTATGCATGACCCTTGTTTCACCACTTGTAGGGAAATCTAGGGAAGGAATGAGTGCTAGCATAACACAACATATTAACTGTGACAAATAAAAAGAGAGAGAGAGAGAGAAAAAAAAAAGTTTCAATCAGGAATTGGGGAAAAGTGACCATAATAGGGCTATACTGTAAGAAATTCCCTAAAAGACATGAAACGTGTCAGATTATGCATTCCACTAAGAAAGCAAGAATAATCCTACAAGAAAGTAAAGGTTTCTCAAAAATAAAAAAAAATCACAAGAAGAAAATATTTGGGGGAAGGAATACAAAATCAGGGGCTTATTTTTCATTGCAGAAAAATAGAAAATACATAGGATGCAATGCAGTTGTCTCGCATTAAAGAACAAATAAACTAAACTTGTGAAATAAAACAAGGCAAATTGTACACATGGTAAATGCATTAATTACATTCAAGAAAAGCTTTGTTTAGCTGACACCAACATCAGTGCCTCACATATTGGCAATGTTAAATTCAGGTGTGAAACAAAATACATGTATCATTAAGTAATCATTCAAGTTGAAGAAATTCAAACGTGTATGGAAACCAACAGCAATGGCATTCACTTCAACTGATAACATAATTGAATATGCATTTATAAAGAGCACAGGTCTATCCGTCCAATAGAATTTAAAAAAAACAAGTACATGGGATTGTGAAAACCTTCGAAAATGGGAAATTAATGAATATTCAATGAATCATTGTCACAATGTATTTAACAACATGGAATTTTGCCTAAATATAACCATCACACCCACCCCAAAGCCTATAAAATTCCCTATAGTCAGAATGCAGCTGTGGGCACCAGGCGCTGCCATGTCAGGCAAACATCACTGCCCGCCAAACGTTACGATCACGTTAGCAACACCTAGTAACCTAGCAACACCTAGTAACCTAGCAACACACACTACATGCACTGTGCAACTTGACCATGTAATACAGTAAATTGGAACAAAAGGCAGATGCAAATGATCTGCAGAGTAAGACAAAGTAATTGGTAAACAGAATTTCTTTAAAATTTTAGCGCAAAAAAAGGGTCACTAACCCTGAATACAAGACTGGGTAAAACAAAAACATATGTGGATAAACACTGGTCTAAATCAAGGGGGAAATGCCTAAGGAAAAAGGGTTAGGAAGACAAAATATACAGTCATGGCAGTATATGTCACTTCTAAGGAAAGCTTGAAAAAAAAATTGGAAAAAAAAAAAAAAAAAAAAAAAAAAAAAAAAAAAAAAAAAAAAACCCAAGGAATAAAATGATCAATACTGTTATACACCAAAGCACAGTTATCATATTAGGTCATAGACATCTGTCGTGTCTGCATACAATTATTGAGATCCAAGACTGTGTGGATACTCAGTTTGTCAAAAAGTGCAGAATAGGGGGAGAAAGATTTAAAATCCCAAATCTCGGGGTTATTCTTTCAATAGCCAAAAATACAGAGTTGATAAGTTACAATGTAGTTAGTTGTCCTGTATTTAAAGAAAAATATATTTAAAAAATAAAGAAAATTTGAAGTATGCATGATCTTGCAGTATATAAAGGAAGACCACATTTTGTCATGTTAGCCAAGATAAATGGATAACTCTTATTTGAGAATAAGATTTCTTAAAGTGAAAATAATGTATGCCTATATTACAGCCACTAGAAAAATGTAGAAAATCGAAATTATGTGGATGCAGTAGGCCAGTATACAACTGGCTATCATGTCCTAGCTACTGAATGTTGGTTTTGAAATTTCATAATCTTTTTATCTTATGCATGACCCTTGTTTCACCACTTGTAGGGAAATCTAGTGAATGAATGAGTGCTAGCAAAACACAGCATATTAACTGTGACAGATAAAAAGAGAGAGAGAAAAAAAAAGTTTCAATCATGAATTGGGGAAAAGTGACCATAATAGGGCTACTGTAAGAAATTCCCTAAAAGACATGAAACGTGTCAGATTATGCATTCCACTAAGAAAGCAAGAATAATCCTACAAGAAAAGTAAAGGTTTCTCAAAAAAAAAAAAAAAAAATCAGGGGCTTATTTTTCATTGTAGAAAAATAGAAAAATACATAGGATGCAATGCAGTTGTCTCGCACTAAAGAACAAATAAACTAAACTTGTGAAATTAAAGAAGGCACATTGTACACATGGTAAATGCATTAATTACATTCAAGAAAAGCTTTGTTTGGAATGGTAGCAAATTGATATTACTACTCGCCAATAAATCATTACAAGTCAAATCACGGTCTTGCTGTAAACCATTCATATCTCTGGCTGTCTATTTTGGCTATTCATCGACGTCGATATTGAGATTAGAAGCAAAAATAACATCATCTACTCAGCATAAATCAGGCAAAATGGAATCTGGATCCCGAGTCGGATGGTGTTAATTCATCTTTATCATACACATTAAATCTTGGGATTTCTTTCTTTTGAGTTTCATGTCATCAGACATTGAGAAAGAACTTTGAAAATTAGTTGTGAAAAAAAAAAAAAAAAAACCAACCTATGAGTAAACAATCTAGTTGAAATATTTTGTTGGAAGATAGCATTCTAGAACTGCGGTAGCATAGAGACCACAATTATGATAGTGAATTCATCACTAGCATCTGCATCTAATCGAAGATATATTTACCGTAGACTCGATCATTCATCCCAGTTGATCCATGGTGACTGGGGTGATCCGTTCGATGTTTTCTTGCGGGTCTGGAGGTACAGATTGATTCCACTGACGCGAATTCTCGTAGAGAGCTGTTTTTCTTTCCTGATTAGAATAGTATTATTGATTAGAAAAAGACACGTCACCCGGCAGGAATGCCATGTTTATTGCAGCAAATATACATTTTCCTAAGAGAATCACCTGGCACATATATATTTATTTTTACATACAAACACTTAGGTGGTCATTTTATTGCATTCTGTGAGAATGAACTTTGTGATCATTACCAAAACTAGAGGTTAAATTTTATATAAACATTCCACTGGGGCGGGGAGGGCTCGGGACGTGGTGCATGTTCTCTATCACACAAGTAGAATTAATTGCGGTGCATCCCCCCAGTGATCCCCCTTTCGCCCCTCTCACCCACCCCTCCAACCCACACACACCCACACACACTGACTCTGAGTGATCCAGTGATCCACGCGCCGCACAGAAACGCTGTTAGTAGCAGGTTTGTTAGCGTCAACATTAAATAAGCATACTATGAACTAGTATACTAGCAGTTAATGTCAGCCTATTGGGTTTATATAGTAGTAGAAAAACCAGATACAAATAATACATGTATGTTTATTAAGTATGATTCACCATGTGAAAGGGAAATAGGAAATTAGAAATGGGTTTCTAATTTCCTATTTCCTTTTCCTCCTACCAACACACATGGTGAACCGTAAACCTTCTCCACGTTACTGTACAGTTGTTATGGACTTACACTGTAAGAGCTAATTTTATAATGTTTAAGATATTTTCTAAAAGATTTAAGAGAGGAAGCTTGCTTTAGATTTGAATCAAGATGATTTCAATAGAAGGGCCCAGTGTAGATTAATGTTTTCTGGGCAACTGAGCACGAAGAAGTGGTAAATGAAAGAAAGATGAATGTCGTGTAGAATGCCTATGTATTCTATCATTATTATCTGTATTCGAAATTTTGAACGATGTATGCTCACCAATTGTAATGTTAATGGCAGATTTCTGCAGTATTATGAAATAAATTCATTCATCCATGAATCCAATCAATCCAATCAGGGTATTTATATAGCGCCAATATCATATTCATTCATTCATTCATTCATTCATTCATTCATTTATTCATTCATTCAATTCATTCATTCATTCAAGTATAGGTTTTCCAAAGCAGTGTTTGAAGACCTTTTTAACATTGTAGGCCCTGCTATGGAAAGAAAAACATTACGGTAACCATGTACCATACCCCGGTTCCGCGGTCCCTGCATCATGATGAAAATCATCATTGACAAATAGGCCTACTCCCATGAGTGAAGAGCTAAAAACTAAAAAATAAATAAATAAATAAATGCTGAGAAGCGGGCTTGCATTTTTTTTTGTGTGGTACAGTATCTTAATCTAAAAGCATTAGCTAAATGCTAGTAGTTGCAGCAAGCAATAATTTCACGGGAAAGTCTTTGGAATCAAAGTTAAGTGTTCACATATTGTCGTAGCTAATCTAGTAAGTTTATCATCACAAACTTGAATAACCTTTGTTAAAGAATGAAACACGCTGAAAACCAAACACACAGTAGACCACCAACATAGATAAGCATATGTTGGAACGTGTAGTATTATTGATTAGAAAAAAAAACCCGTCACCTGGCAGGAATACCATGTTTATTTTGGTCATTTGTCAGCAAATATACATTTTAAAATGTGAATACACAACGCACGCGCACTGTGCTATGCTGCATCAACACGATTCATCAATCTATACATAGATTACTACGCAGTGTACGCACAAATCATAGATTTTGCCTAACTCTATGGTTCAAATCCACTAACAGTGCTGTAACAGCGCGAGTGTCTAACAGCACCCTAACAGCGCTTTCTGTGCGGTCATCTTACCCGTGTGGTTAGTGGCTGATTTGTTTGCGACTTGTTAGCGCTAACAAACCTGCTACTAACAGCGTTTCTGTGCGGCCGCTACTGGTAAACAAAAGAACATCTCTTCATTGCTATTATGTAAAGTGAGTGAAAATCATTTCTTTATTCAAGAAAATGTTCAACATACATTACCAGGTCCACTATCCATTTGGACAGTGGCAGGTATACATAGAAAATACAGACTTGAGAAACATATATATACATAATAGACCTGTGCCGGCCGCACAGAAACGCTGTTAGTAGCGACTTTGTTAGCGCTAACAAGCCACAGACAAATCAGCCACAAACAACACGGGTAAGATGACCGCACAGAAAGCGCTGTTAGGGCGCTGTTAGACACTCGCGCTGTTACAGCGCTGTTAATGGATTTGAGCCATAGAGTTAGGCAAAATCTATGATTTGTGCGTAGTAATCTATGTATAGATTGATGAATCTAGCTTGTTGATGCAGCATAGCACAGTGCGCATGCGTTGTGTATTCACGTTTTAAAATTTATATTTGCTGACAAATGACCAAAATAAACATGAAATTCCTGCCGGGTGACGGGTCTTTTTCTAATCAATAATACTACACGTTCCCACTATATCTATGTTGGTGGTCTACTGTGTGCTTGGTTTTCAGCGTATGTTTCATTCTTTAACAAAGGTTATTCAAGTTTCTGATTGCATAAACTTACTAGATTAGCTACGACAATATATGAACAGTTATCTTTGATTCCAAAGACTTTCGCGTGAAATTATTGCTTGCTGCAACTACTAGCATTTAGCTTTTAGATTAAAATACTGTACCACAAAAAAAATGCAAGTCCACTTCTCATTTATTTATTTATTTATTTATTGTTTAGTTTTTAGCTCTTCACTCATGGGAGTAGGCTTATTTGCCAATGATGATTTTCATCATGATGCTTCTCATCATCAGTATGTAGCATATTACCAGTGGCCGCACCAGGATTTTTAAAGTGGGGGGGGGGGGGGGAGCAAAAGAAAATGTTGGGGGGGGGGGGCAAGGGTGCACAAAAAAATTTTCCACCCTATTGTTGTTTTTCACTCCGAAAATTATTGGGGGGGGGGGGCAATGCTTCTGACTGGGGGGGGGGGGGGGGGGGGGAGGGGCAAATGTCCCCCCATGCCCCCCTTGGTGCCGCCACTGCCTATTACACTATTAAGTTACATTGACTGTACTTAAGGTATGGTACATGGTTACTCACCGTAATGTTCTTTTTTCCAAAGCAGGGCCTACAATGTTAAAAAGGTCTTCAAACACTGCTTTGGAAAACCTATACTTTAATGAATGAATGAATGAATTAATTAATTTTTTCATATTACTGCAGAAATCTGCCATGAACATTATTGGTGAGCATACATCGTTCAAAATTTCGAATACAGATACATTAATAACAATTCCAAAAAGCAGTATCATGGGAGAACCTAAGGAAAAGCACAGCTTGTTAAAACTAGGTTCCCCAATAACAGAGAGAACTAAGAAATATATGTATGTAATTATGTATACATATACATATATAGCAATAAAGAGACGAGACAAGACGTGTGCAAAAGGGGAAAAAAATAAATGCACACACAACATCACTATAACATCAAAATAAAATAAGCATACTATGAACTAGTATTATACTAGCAGTTAATGTCAGCCTATCGCGTTTATATAGTAGTAGAAAAACCAGATACACATAATACATGTATGTGTATTAAGTATGAATAAAAAGATGTCTTAATAAAGGTTTTGTTTATGTTCTGTTTAGACACAGGCAGAAAACCAAATACTGTACAGATGCAGTGGCGTATCCAGGGGGTGGCGCAACAGGCGCCCCCCCCCCCTTTTGGCCGTCGTAAAAAAAAAAAAACTAGGAAAAAAGTCGTTCATTAAATAGGCTTCAAAATTGGTCACATATAGGATTATTTTGCATCTCAGCCCTTCTTCAGAAGCAAAAATTTTCCAAAGGGGAGGGGGCACCCCCTCCCATTAGACCCCTCCCCCGGGACAGCGATCAATAATGCCTGGCGCCCCCCCCCACCCGCACCATTGGGAAATCCTGGATATGGACTTACACTGTAAGAGCTAATTTGGTAATGTTTAAGATTTCTAAGATTTAAGAGAGGAAGCTTGCTTTAGATTTGAATCAAGATGATTTCAATAGAAGGGCATAGTTTAGATTAATGTTTTCTGGGCAAACTGAGTACGAAGAAGTGGTAAATGAAAGAAAGATGATTGTCGTGTAGAATGCCTATGTATTCCATCATTCGTTTTAAGCATTGATTGTAAAATCTGAGGTAATTCATGAATTCGTACTTGATACATTAAACTGCCTAACTGGTAATAAAACAAATCGTTTAGTCTCAACGATTTATTTTCAAAGAATAATTAGACGGAGCTAGTCTAGGCTTTTTCAAAATTATTCTCATCACCCGTTTTTGTATAACTGAGAGTCTATCCAACTGAGACTTAGTACAGTTGCCCCAAGCAAGAATGCCATAACTTATGTAGGGTAGAACCAAGGTGGAATACAACAAGAGTAATACATGAGAGGGAAACAAATATTTCAATTTGTTTATAGTACCAACATTTCTAGAGAGTAAATTGTTTAGATACAGAGTCTGTGGTTTCCAAGATAACTTATTATCAATAAGTAAACCAAGAAACTTTAACTACTCGACCATTTTAATTGTGGTGTTTTTAAGTAATACATTACCATCCAGAGATGAGATTGAATTACTAAATAACATACAACAAGTTTGTGCCGTTATCAGCAAAATCTATGTCACCCGTTACCCACCACATTCTTAATTAGTCTAGGTCTATGTTTAAGTACTTGGTATTAAAAAAAAGGAGAGGCAAGTTATAGCGCACACAAGAAATTATTCACTAACATTGTCACTATTGGTGCCCCTGGCACCGTTAGTGAGTTGTTAAAACATTACCACTACTGTTAGCTTCTGTGCGGCCTTGAAATGTTAGGCTAACAGCGCTGTTAGTGAATTTGACTAACATTACTCTTCTGTGCGGCCAAATCATCGCTATCAGTACTGTTAGCGCGCTGTTAGCGCTAACAACGTTTCTGTGCGGCCGGCACTGTTTACTAACCCCCTGTTCAGACGCTATTCAGTTTATACCGAAACTCGATAAAGAAACGACGTATAAAGAATCATCGTATAGCTAACGGGTTGTTCAGACGCATATTGCGACCGTCGTGAAAAAGGTGGTATAGAAGCGCAGTTTCCCACTGCGCGTATTGTTATGATCACGAGGTATCCGCTAGCCCCCCTGCCTGGATTTCCTCTTCCACCTTTCACGCGCGCTCCCGTTAAGCCCCGCCCAGTTATACCGTTCTATGGTCGCCATACGTTCAGACGGACACGAAACAGTGATTCTTTATCGAGTTCTAGTTCGAAACGATGCTCTGACCCTCGTTTCGCTATACGTCGTTTTGCTATACGTCGTTTCGTTTAGTCAGCGTTCAGACGCAAAATTTCATCGTATAGCTATACCGTTCTAGTATAGCTATACCGTTTTGGTATAGATTTTTAGCGTCTGAACACCCTGTAGTAACGAGATATTCCATTAACTTGTTATTAATGAATGAACTACAATACTTGGAATCCAGTTTGCATACATTACTTGTTGTTATGTCTGACAAGCCTCTGGCAAGCTTTCAGGTTGTCAAGAACAACCTTTGTTTCAAAAGTATGCATAAAATTTGAATAACTTAGTAAACAGGTCTATTATACACATACACTTAAACGTAACATCCATACATTAGGATCCTCAAAAGGCAAAACAACCTTAATATCATCACGAATTAGAACAGGTGAATATGCATGTGACACCTGTTCTACATATTTTTTACATAATAGCAATGAAGGGATGTTCTTTTGTCTACCAGAGCAAATGTGGAAGGTACAATGGGCCATGTTCATAGTGCAAGCTCCTCTGTTATATCTTGTCAGATGGCCAATGGTGTGTTTACATAATCCTGACAATATTTATTGCCCACTTTTGAGAAAGCAATACATTTTTCACAGTTTTTCACAGTTTAATAACTTGACACCAAATTATTGACACCAAATTGCACCTCAAGATAGTTATAGTTCGTTACTGTGTAACTTTGAATTGAATTGAATTGAATTGAATTAAACACTTTTGAGTTATCATAGTCAGAAGGTAAGAAAATGGTTTTCCTTTACATACGAAGCATTGGGAGTGTTGTCAACTTTAGGGCACTTAGGGGTTTTCATTTCAGGGGGTCTGACACCCCCTTCCCGATGGACAATTTTGTCAGTGTTTATATTTTGGAATGTACATCCATAGCTCTCCCTTCTGACAAAATTTGGTCCCTGGGCTTTAAGGGGAAAAAATTTACCCCAATTTTTAGGGGCCGTCCCGACGGAAATTTTTGTCAGTATTTTTTTTTGTATGTAATGTCCTACTACTTCCTACTGACAAAGTTTGATGCATGGGGGAGATGGGGTGAAATCGACCCGACTTCGGGGTCGCTGGGGGGGGGGGGGGGGGGGGGCTCTGGGGGCTAAACATAGGGGCTAAACTCGACGGCTACGGTCAGGCTGACAACCTTTTTGTCAATGACTTAAATGGTCTTAAGTAAATTTATGGGGTTAAATCTTATGGATAAAATGTTATGACTATTTCGGGACAGGCTCCAGGCCTGTTATCTTCTCACAAAACATGAAAAAAGGTTAGAAAATCACAATCACCAAATTGGTATTTTGGCGCACTTTGGTTTGGCCGTGGCCCACTATACGCCGTCGCGTGTGTATTGTGTTTTACAACGCGCAGATTTGAACATAAACCGATATATTCAATACAGGGGTTTTCATACGTTGCTCTAGCTAACGGTGCCAATATTAATAGTAGGGGAAGCTTTAGCAGCTTTGTGTTGTTTTCTTTTTACTAAAGGCCAGCACGAATTTCATTTTCTGAAGAGCCTTCAATCTTCCTTCACATCTATATGTAACGTTGCAGTGGATCCTAATGAAGGCATGCTCGATAAATTCATGAGTAACGTGGCCACATTGGATTCAGATGATACTTCGTCAGTCGTCTCCCATTGGTTTCCTGGTCCTCTATCACGATTTTTCGATAAAAGTCCCTTGGCGGGGTCCAAGTACAACTTGGTCAGCGCTATACACTCGTTGTACCATGCTGGTGATTTTGAGACGACTTTCACTCGACTGGCATCCATGTTGAAGGACAATGGTATTCTGTTCGTACTTTACCATACTAGTAAGTACATTAAGTTCAAAACAAATTGATAGTAGAGTAAACACCATGATTAAGGTTTTCATATTCAGTATGAAAATATATCTTTAAATATCATTTAGAAGGGGTAACTGCTTGGAGTTATTTGGAGGTTGTAACGAGTTGGAATTTTATACGCATTAACTCGTTACTGTAGAATATAAGTTTAACTAAGTGACCATTAATTTTGACATTTTACCAAAACTAATGGGCAGGTTGAGTAATCACTGCATCAGGTGATGCAATATATACTACTATTCATCATACTTAATTTCTTCTCCCAATTTGTTCCTCCTCCTGGTTTTGTTTATAAAAGGTACCGTGGTCCAGGAAACTGTCCCGAAGCTAACATGGATTGCAACAAGTACCAAAGAAGGTGAAGAATTAACTTCAGAGGATGTACGGAGCTTCGCACAAAGGCAGGGATATGACGTCACAACTGTGGTTATTTCGACGCAATGGGACATTACCGAGGTATTTGATGAGCAATCAGAAATTGGGAACAAACTTTCGGATTTTTTCACACAAACAGCGTATTTTCGACAGACGGCACCGATTGCGTTGGTGGATGATATGACGTCATTTTGGCGTTCCATGTCGACCGAGGATGAAAATGGTCGCATTTTGGTACCCGCTCGTAATGAAATACTTCTCATCTCGAAATAGAGTGCTCGGTTATCTTCAGAACCTGAAACAGCACTTCTGTACAAGAAGAAGAAGAAGAAGAAAAAATATATAAAGAAATTTTTAACCTTAAGAGAAGATCCCCCGTAATTTTTTTTTGATGCCCCTCTAAAACTTAATTGCTATTCTTAAAAATGTGGTTAGCCGCCCTCTGCCGGTCTGCTGATGTTTTACCGTTGTCTTTGCGCCACCGGTGGTTCATGCTAACAAAGTCGTAGATAGTGAAAATCAAAATAACACAATCTTGAATGTCGGGAAGATAGTATGCCTACATATGCATGGACAAAATGTAAAAAAAGAGAAAAGGTTGATCTTCACTCTAAATGCAACAGAAAATATTTCAACGTTCCAGTATCATGAAATACACTTCATAACATATAAAAGGTTCTAGGAAATCCAATCAGTGGAAAGTGTAGAAAAATACCAAGATCAGTGATTATCGTGGTCTACATTCTATAAGCAACAACAACCAATTATACACATAAAATGGCCAACTTTGTTTCAAATGGACACACCCTGAGGCACATTATTTTTTTGGGTGCTTGCCCAACAAAGCAACTTGTGCCGTATTGTGTCCATTTTTAAGTTGGTCAATCTATGTTTATAGATATATGTATATGTGTATGTATTTATCAATTGAACTTCATTGACATATCCATCAATATTTTGTTCAAATATAACATCAGTGATAAGAACAACAACAACAATACTAATAATAATAATAAAAATAATACAAATAATAAGAGTAACAAGTCAATACAAAAACAGAACAATATATCGTGAGTACATGTATCAATTCTGAAAGAAAGAAATAGGAAAAGAGAGAAAAGGGAAGAGTCAGTAACATCAAGATAGAATACGTCAGTTTGTAGAACCAGGCTGCATAGTGACCAAGCAGACAACTTATTTTTGTTAATATGCCCTTTGATATGATTAAAGAGTATACATTTACCTTTTATTTGAAAGAAATTGTTTACGTATAATCAGAACAGTTGGGGCTAAGATATGAAAAGATGGGCTCTTTCTTTTATTGACCATGGATTATATAAATTGAAAAAAGAAGGGTATGTTACCTCTTGTTCAATCACGGGGCATTTTTCTAAGAAATAAATAAGCAGTGTTTTCCTGAGGCAGTGGAACACAAACATGAGATATTTATGGGTGTTTTCTTCATTTTCTTTTCATTTCCATTTATTTCATCCATTCATAAAAAAGTACATTTGCAAAAATTACATAACAACCAAAGTATAATAATGCAGAATGAGGAGACAGCTTACGAAGGCAAAATAGCCTTATTGGTGCTGCCACCAGCAGAAGATAAACAAAATCATTCATATTAATTTATACATTAAAGCAAAACTGAGAAACCATAACAGAATACATACACTGCATCTCATTCACTCTTCCCTATTTTCAACGTATACCCTTCAACACTCCACATTCTGAGTCCGAATATTTTTTTGTAATATATTTGTTAACAGTTCTGTTACCTTTTGCAACAAAATGTGGCAACGCCTTTAATTTGGAAAATATAGTTCAAAGTTCAAAGTTTATTTCCACATTTTCATAAAATCATAAAAGCAGATATTTGCAACAAAAAAAACACTTACATTTAGCAATCATTACAGAACAATGAGATCATTAATAAAAACAGACAATCAAATATTATAGAACAGTATACATATTCATAGGAGGAAAAATAATGATCTGCAAGCCTATTTGGTCATACATAGCTAAATCGTTTATACTTTTAATAGATTTATAACGGTTGTAGTAGGTATATTTTCAGCCTATAATTATCTAAATGTATTCAGTGTTTGGAAGTCTCTAACTTCTTTATTTTTATACCTATAATCGTACGCATTGTTCGTTTTTCAATAGCTTCACTTAAATTTAGTACAAAAGTCAGTAACAGCCGGAGGTGTTGAATGCTTTTCTCCAATCCAGTTTTGTCAAATAAAATAATAATTTGTTTTTAAAAGATTGGGGGCATGAATAGACAATTCTTAGTATCCTTGAGGAACACGTAAGTAAAGATATTGGTCTATGATATGAGAATACATCTTTTAAGACCACTTCCATGACCAGATATTACAGTATGGATAACTTACAGTGGGGTGGTAGTTCCCCTTTCAAAACAAAGATGAAAAATTCGGGCAAAGCTTCACATAATACATTAATCCCTCTCTTAATAAAGGAGTTATCAAAAGAATCATATCTTTTTAAAAGCTAAAACAGTGTCAATAATTTCCTTTTCTTTAATGGGGATTAAGAACATTGTGTTTAGTCTGATATAACCAGAATGGTTTTCAGTGAATTATTATTTGAATTGTAGCTAGCTATAACTGATATATATTCCAACGTTCACAAAGTATTTATCATATCTATCTGTTATTTCTATTTTTTATTTTTTGTTTTTCTATTTTTTAAGGGTACCTGAGGCCCGAAAAAATAATTTGTTTACAGTTAACTCACACAAAATCAACCCCAGAAAATTTGATATGACATTCAGTGGTAACAGCATAGAAGAGATATTGATGTTTGAAAATAAAATACTCCGAAAGTTAAAATAAGTAAGATTTTAGCAAAGGCTAGTCGATCAATCACGATTGCAATTAAGAATTATTTTGAAACTAGCAAATAATGCTGTTTTTTGGCTTGTTTATGAAAATAATTATTTTATCATGGAAAAGTGTGTTCATGTTATGTGATTGGGTGAAACATCATAAACTTATGTAAATAATCATATTTCTGTATTATGTATGGAAATATGTATTTCTGTATCTAATGTTGTATTATGTATGGAGAAAAATCTTATTTAATTATGTGAAACATTATAATAACCTTATGTAAAATATTATAATTCTGTATCATGTATGTAAACACGTATTTCAGCATTTATTTTTGTATTATGTATGGAAAATAACAAGGTAAGATAACATAAAAATATATATATTCACATGCCAGAATCATATATTCAAAGTTACATAATCGTTACATTCTTTTTGTATAATAATATGAAGTACTGATTAACAATAAGTCAAACATAATATTTTATAAGCCGATCATATGCATAGTGTTATCGAATTGAAGTATCTATTTGATTTCTTTTTTAAAGGAAGAAAGGGGGGGGGGGGAGAAAAATGGACTCTCCTACCCCTACCCCCAGAAAGCATTGTACATACATATCTATAAATATATGCAGCAATGGAAATACCAACATGAAATACGCACTTGAGGTCTGGCCAGCTCAAGTCGACAACGGAATGTTATAGTGAACAGGCAGTCATACATTACGGCTGATGATATTTTGCTCGTAAAAATTTTCTAAGTTCCGTTATCGACTTGAGGTCTGCCGGCTTGAGGTGGCCAGACCTCAAGTCGACTTTCATGTGGGTATTTCCATTACTGCTGTACGTATGTTAGCAGCAAATTCTATTCGTTCGTGATCAACTATATATTTGTTTATTCACGACTCATTCTAACTTAATCCCGCTCTTCTCCTTTTCTCATCTTGCCTCTCTCTCTCTCTCTCTCTCTCTTTCTCTTTCTTCCCGCCACACTCACCTGCCAGCCCAATGTCAAAGGTCAGGAACTTATTCACACTTGACCGCACAAATTTTACACACCACACACATACACTAGTCACCCTCAACGAAACTTCACTTTCGGTAAGCGGTATTTTACATTAAATTTCTGTACAATATTTCTAAACTATGTTTTTAGCTCACCTGAGCCTAAGGCTCGAGTGAGCTATTGCGATGGAAATTTGTCCGTCGTCCGTCGTCCGTCGTATTTTTACATTTTCATCTTCTTCTCCAAAACCCATGATCGGAATTCAACCAAACTTGGTAGGAATCATCCTTAGGGGTAGGGGACCCAAAGTTGCTAAAATGGTACATTTGGCCCCCAGGGGGGCCCAGGGGGAGGGCCCCCAATTGTAAAAGCTATGTAAATTTCAAACATCTTCTTCTCCAGAACCAGGCATAGCTCAGACTTGGTATTGTGTATGGAGATACCTCTATAGATGAACAATGAATGTTGTTCATGAAATTTCTCTGAGTGGCCCTATAGGGGCCCTGTGGGGGTAACATACTGGAGGGGGGGGGGGGGGGGGGCGCTGCCAGGCAAAATGTACATTCTGATCTTCTTCTCCAAAACACATGATTGGAATTCAACCAAACTTGGTAGGAATCATCCTTAGGGGTAGGGGACCCAAAGTCAAGTGTAAAAGCTATGTAAATTTCAAACATCTTCTTCTCCAGAACCAGGAATAGCTCAGACTTGGTATTGTGTATGGAGATACCTCTATAGACGAAAAATGAAAGTTGTTCATGAATTTTTTCTGGGTGGCCCTATAGGGGGTCTGTGGGGGTAACCTACTGGAGGGGGGGGGGGGGGGGGCAAGTTGTCTACCACGACTATCGCCATCCATAAACTTTTTACATTTTCAGCTTCTTCTCCAAAACCCATGATTGGAATTTAACCCAACTTGGTAGGAAGCTCAGACTTGGTATTGTGTATAGAGATACCTCTATAGATGAAGAATGAAAGTTGTTCATGAAATTTTTCTGGGTGGCTTTATAGGGGCCCCTGCACCAGATGTGAATTGATCCACCTCAGGTGAGCGTCGTGCCCCCTGGGGCTCTTGTTTTATTATTCATTCATTTAAGTTCTAAACTATGTTTTTTTTATTATTCATTCATTTAAGTTCTTAATAATAAACTGTAGCCATGAAGGTATATGCTAATATCAATATGCAAATGTTATCTTGTTATTAAATGAATATAAAAAACATTACATGTATCATCTTCAGAACCTGAAGAAAGGCCGTGAAGGCCGAAAGCTTGATCCAATAAAGTTGAAGTTCAGCTACGTCCTTTTGTCTCCTGTCTCATCAATCCTCACGATACCTAACGATATATCGATTCAAGAACAACTTCACTGCCAAGCTAAATATAAAACCTAATTTTTATTGCGTTGTAGACTTTTGCGCCAAATTGATTTCCAATACATAAAAGAAATGCACTATATACAATATTCATAACTTTTATTTTGTAACTGATCATGAAGCGCCGAATCTATTTTCTATTGAATAAATAAATTGCGTTGTAAATTAGACTCATGTGATGTATCGGTGGGCTTGTATGTGGCATTTATAGTAAAAGTCTTTTGCAATTTACAGGCCAAATCAAGCATTAAGATTATCCAGCATCTTCCATTGTATATTCATGTCATCTGATGTTTTTGTTTTGCGGTTTTAAATTTTCAGAAATTAACACCCTAAATCAATTTCCTTTTCGATAAAAAACATTTTCCTTTCATATATTTGATTTATTTGTTGTTTCATTTTGTTGTAGAATCTCGGTGAATTATACGCCAAATCCATTTTCTATTCGAGAAAAGTATTTTCATCGTAAATTTCATTCATTTGTGTTTCAGTTCGGTTGTATATTCTCGGTAATTTACGCTCCAAATCAATTTTCTTTTCAATAAAAAACATTTTGCGTTCATTTATTTCATTATTTTTGTTTTCTCTTTCTTGTAGAATTTCAGTCAGTTATACCCCAAGTCAATTTTAAAGTATCTTGCGTCGTATATTCCATTGTATTCCAGTATTACTTTTCCAAGTTCCATTAGCGTTTCCTTTCATTGCACTGATCTTTTTAGTGATCTTTTCTTTTCTTTGTCATTTTAACAGCATTTGTATATATATATATATATTTCCACGAGAGTTGCCAAAGCTGTTGTATATGTTATTTCCTTACAATATTGTTAATAATTATTCTAATATATACATGTATCTCAAAGCATTCGCTTGGATCCAGTTGAGGCACGCGGCTTGTCTTTGTTCAAAACTCACCTGCCCCCGACAAAGGAATTAATTAATTAATAAGGTTGAAGATTTGTCAATCTGTCGGTCAGTTGAATCTGGTGTCGCCGAAACCACTAACTAGTCTCCGTGGTCTAGTGGTTAAGGCATTGGCGTTCTAAGCCAACGACCCGGGTTCGATTCCCGGCGGAGACATTTTTTCAGCCTTTGCAAAAATTTCAAAAACTGGGGAACTTTTATTTAAGTTACGGCAACCATTATTCTCTCATTTCATTTCGCATTATATATATATGTCTTTCTTTCATTCCTTGTAAACTTCTTTAAGTTACGTGGCTAAAGCTGATCCGTCAATCTCTTGCGATATCACCCTTTTTTTTTTATCTCCATCCCTATTTCTCCATATCTCTCTCTCTCATTCCTTTTTATTTCCCCTCCCTATCGATCTTTTGCAATTTAAATCCATTTACCAAATATCAGACTATATATTTGTTTCTGTAGGTATTTGCTCTCAGGGGCTTACACTATATAAGATTGAACGCAATCATTTTTTTTTTCGAAATAATCTTCAGTTAATACCTTTCTCCAACTATATTACTTTGGGATATTTGTTAGTAAGCGCTCCGGGGTTGAAAGGATTTCTCTTCAGTTGTAAAATCGTGGTTGTACAAACAATAGTATATCCATGGTCGAATTCGATTACTTTTTTTTTCTTCAAATCAATATTACTCTACTTTAAGAAAAATACCTAATAGCTCAAACGTTGTTAGTGAGTGCCTCCAAAAGTCAGCTTGTGATGAGTAAATACTATCACTTGAACCATGATGACCACATATTCCCTGGCTTCTAATAGAACTTGAAAAGAGTGCTTGAGTTTATTAGATGGATGGCATTAACAAACAGAAAACACAAAACAGGGTACTTGTGCCACGATTCATCAGATTTTGAACACATATCCCTGTCTTCCGGGAAAGGATCTGCACATTCGTCGACGTCAGTGACGGTTACCGTCAGTTCCGTAGTGTCAAACATCTCACAATTGTCCTGTTGTACCGCCTACAAGAAAAGAAAGAAGATGTTATAATGATAAAGATGATTATGATGTTGATCATTGTTGATAATAATGATGACGATGGTGATAATGATGAGGATAATTATGATGGTAATGATGTTGATAATGATGATCATTGTGATGATGGTGGTGACGATGGTGATGCTGACCATGATGATGATGGTAACGATTGTGATGACTATGCTGTTTATCAGTGGCGGATCCAGGATTGAGTAACAGGGGCGCACACAAATGAAGGTTTGTCAACTTCTGGAAAAGGTAGACCCGTATTTTTTTGGGTCTCGCCAGCTTCTCGAAAATTCGCTCAGTGGAGGGGGGGGGGGGGGGGGGGTTATGGGGGTCCAGTTTCCCTCCATAATTCCCTGACAAGCAAAAAAAAAAAAAAAAATTGGCCGGGGGGGGGGGGCACGTGCCCCTGTGCCCCCCCCCCCTGGATCCGCCACTGTTTATGATCATGATGACGATGTTGATGATAATGATAATTATGACGATGATTATGATGATGATGACGAAAATTACGTCGTTGACGGTCATTGGTTCAAACCGCCGATCATATCACATTATTGCTTTGCTCTATCGCCTACAACTTGAAAGAGGAGAAGAGGAGTATCAGGGAGCTTACGAAACGTAGGACGGATCTCGGGCGAAATAACGTCCGGTCTTAAAAGTGGGGACGGGAAGCCGTATTGTTGTTGTATAACTGACGATTGATGGCGTGAACACTGTGCAGTGCGTCGCCGTCCACTTTTACGTAACTGGTTGAAAAACAAGACTCTCCCGCCCTGTTACTCTCCCGTCCCGTTTCGTAAGCTCCCTAATGACAAAATGATGAGGAGGACTATGATGGTGACGAGTGTGACGTCAGTAAGTCATTATGAAGTTTATTTTCATGAAAAGAAGGAGGATGAGGAGAAGAAGAAGAAAGAGGAGGAGGGAGTGGAGACGGGGGAAGGAGGAGAAGGAGGAGGAAAATAAGAAAATGAAAAAGATGAGATTTCGTTACCTTGACTGTAATGATGCAGGGGCTTTGAGATGTCTCGTAATCCAGTTCTTTAGTAAGGTTCACCTCAGCCGTGTCAGGATCGATTGTAAGATAGTCTAAGCATCTCCATTCCGAGATTTGTCCTGAAGAAAGATGGCCGAATAAAAGAGAAGTGTCAGATTTATCAACAACATTATCAACGATTAATCAACAATTCATGAACAAGGTATATTTCTAGAAATAATTGTTGATATGATTATAATTATATTTCTTCGATGGTAGATTATAGGCCTATGTCTGATAATAAAAGAATTATCTTTGAAATAACAGTCAGGAATGCAATAAAATATATCATCTGATGCTTTTTTTTTCCTTTTTTTTTTAATTGTGTATTTATTGAAAGTTCACAAACCTAAAAAACTTTCAAGCAGATACAAACATTGTTATATATAAAAATTAATGACAAATCAAGATATTTACAAATAATTAAGATGATAAAAAAATTTTTTTTAAAAAACCCCCAAAAACAGAAAAAATAAAATATAATAAAAATTAAAATAGCAGAGTACATGTATAGAGATATTAAAAGTTATAAGACTTTCATATATGTACATGAGCCAGAACCCCAAGATCGGATTGCATCAAAATCTGACAATTACGTTGGACCCAACGTAAAACTAAATACATGTATTGCCGTCCACAATACAAATGGAAGCTCAGGCCACCAAAAAAATTGGAAGGAGCAGAAACGAGAAATGAGACGATCTGCCGTACTCCCCCAACACACACACACGCAAACACACACACACCCACACAACCCCCACCCCACATACACACCCCCTACCCACAATTCCATACCCTCACCCTAACACTCAATCACACAACCACCCCTCCCCACCTCCCTTCGCAAACTACGCAATCAATCTCCACAACACATGACAGACAGATCGCCCCACAGCATCCCGATCCCGCCCATTCCAGCCATCAGGCAGTCAAACAAAAACTGAGCGTGAGAAAATCAAATGGACAACACATTCCTGAAAGTAACGTAGGAAAACATGCATAAACCTATCTGATGCTAAGTTTTGACAATTACAATACTGGTTACGAGCTGAATTCATTACTGATTGAACCTAACTTTACATGTTTATTCAAATATGTACAAAATTTTAGAAGAAGCGAAATGAGAAATCTTGGTAAGAAAAGGGCCTACTAGAAAGGTGGATGAAATGTGTTTAATAGATAGCGTTTTGTACTTGGTTTAGTTCAAGTGTTTCTAGAGGCAAACGCCTTTCCTTACAAACGTTCAAACATCCGTGGATAATGAGTGTTTTGTTGAAAGAATTTTGATGATGTTGATAATAATAATAATAATATAGGTTTTCCCGTTCAATTTCACAATTTGTTCAATCTATTTCACATTTCGAGCATTCGAATTCACAAACGATATGATCGCCATGGTACATGTAATTAAATTTCGTTTTTGCTCCTTCAAATTCGTGATCTGTGCAACGAATTTTTCAAATGGTTTTAAAGCAGATAACCGGAGAAATGTCCCATAAAATAAGAAGTAGGACAAATTATACATTTTTGGAAAGCTAATCCCCCAAAGAATACGATGAAATTAAATTTTAGAGATGTAAGCTTGTTCAAAAAGATTATCAGGACTTCTTTTCAAGACCCCTGACAGGGTCTCAGATGAGCCACGAAAGCGAGAATTCTTGCACTAGAAAAATGACGTCATTCTCGGGACAGCTAGCTTACGGTATACGACTTGACTGTATTGTAGCTGTATGAATCGTATATGACATTGTGTGTGTGGCTGCTGCAGTGATCACCCAGTGATTGATGGAATGACGGTGTGATTCCAGGTTCTAACATCTGAATCAGGGCCAAAATCAGACATTTTGTCGACAAGATTTTCAAAGATTGGAAGAAATCAGTAGCTTACCTCGAAGCGTGAACGTTATGTGCGCGCGCTGTATTGACGTGATCGTGAGCTAGCTAGAAGCAAGCAAGCGTGTCCCGAGTATTACGTCACATTTCCAAGGTTGAAAAAGAAACTGCTCGCGGGGCGAAAATATGCGAATATTTTGGCACACATTTGAAACAGAAAAAACCTATGGATTTCGAATGTTGATGGAATGTTTTAGGGCATCTTCCCCTTTCCGTTGATACCCATTTTGATTTGTCTGTACATCTCCGAGTAACACCTTTAAGGAAAGAGCAATCAATTTCACTTTGATTCGTCCAAATTCACTATTCGTGCAACATATTCTTCAAATGGTTCATTCTCATCTGAAGAAAGAGCAAACGATTTAACCAGTAAGCATCCAAATTCATTTATACACGTGCAAATTAACTTTTTGTGCAACAGATTCTTAAAATTCTTCATTCAAATTTGACTTACAAGCAAAAGTTTGAAATCGAAGCATCCAATTTCACCTGCAACCGGCTTCTGTTACTCTTCGGTCATTCAATTTCATCAAAAGGCTGGCAAGTTTTAAATAAGTGCATTCGATTTAATGTGTATTGTAAGTTTTTGGAAAACCTTATAAATTGTGAGCTATAGGAAGCCTCGGTCATTAACTGGGCGTTGTGGCGTGCGCCTGTAATCCAGCTACCAGTGGAAGTTATAAACTGATTCAGCGGACCCAGGTTCGAGACTGAGTCACGTCTTTCGGATGGTGACGTTAAAGGTGGGTCCCAGACGTAAATAATCATATCTGATTGATACACGTCTGTAAAAACCCAATTACACACACACACACACACACACACGCCTCAGTCATTCTGCATGTTGCGCTTATGAGTACCACGTTTACCTACTATCCGCGTCACATTGAAAAAATGGCAGACTATCACCCAGTTCGCTACATTTCTTAAATAGAGGCAAAAAGGCAAATGTATACAACGACAAAGAGGCACACGCATGCACATCATTAAAAACCAAGCAGGCCCCTCTGGGGTACTTTCTTAATTTGAATGCATGAACATTGAAATCTAATGCACGAAATTTGAAACCGTATAGTACTAAAACGATATCGTAAGAACGATCGCTGATAGACCTGTTTACTAAGTGATTCAAATTTTATGCATACTTTTGGAATAAAGGTTGTTCTTGACAACCTGAAAGCTTGCCAGAAGCTTGTTAGACATAGCAACAAGTATTGTAGTTCATCTATTATTAACATGTTAATGGAATACCTCGTTACTAGGTCCCCAGGAAAGAAACATCCATAAACTTGAATCACTTAGTAAACAGATCTATTTGAACGCCCTGAAAATAAATCGAATGCGGATAAAGAAAAATGGAATGATATTAACTGAAATAATCTTGTCCATAAATGAATTTCAGTGTTCATAAATTAATCCGCTTGTCTCGAAAAGAATTTCAATGACTCCATTCAAAATTTGAAAGACCGATATCGATCGTTAGACGATAGTGTCTGAATTTGAATGCATTGAAATTAATTTGACAGACAGAAATATGAAATCGAGCGGGAAAACCTAAAGTAATAATGAAATCCGATTTATGTTAAACTCAAAATATAAATGTGATTTTTTTGTACAAAAAATTAGACTGGACTCGCGGTCTAAGTTAATTTTGATTAAACTCTGGTTTGACGTAGACTGGAGTTAAACTGGAGTTCAGAATACGGGCCAATGGCTTTTGCATCCTACCAGGTATCCATTTAACACATGGGTGTTGAGGAGCAATGTAGATAAATACCTTTCTCAAGGGCATAAGTGCCATGCCGGGGATAGAGCCAACGGCCTTCGTATCTCTAGTCACCTCTATTATGTTTGACTTTTTTGGTAGCTCGCGAAATACTCACCGGTAAAGCTGTATTGAAGAGGGGTGTCTAATGTGTCTTGATCTGAGGCCGAAAGACCCGTGTAAACGAAAGTCTGGTTTCTCTCGGGGATAGTGACGTCATAGTTATCTTGATCGAATGCTGGTGGCTGGTCGTCGGCATCACTGACCTGTACGATGACGGTAACACTGCCTTCAAGTGGGAAGAAACCGCTATAACAGCCGTCCTGGGGAAACAGATCAACAGAATTCACAGTTCAATAACAGACACTTGAAAGATGTAAATGAATGGCGTACGAGGCGTTGGAACCCGCTCTTAACGATTTTGAAACTTCCAATATTCAGCAAGCATTATATCATATTCGGTAAATGAGGGTGACTCTTTGTAATGAGGCCCAATATAGTTTTCAAAACTACTCATTGGGGAAAATGATGTTAAATAGGTCGAAACTAAAACATAAGTAAAATGCTGGATAAGTGTTAACATGAGCACCATGGATAGCTGCACGTCAGCGTAAGAAATGAAAGTGTAATAAAATCTCTCTTCCAAGTTAATTGGGAGGAAATCAGAGATTCGAGTCGGTAAATACGAAAGAAAGGTATGTTTATTCGAATGTTGGGATCGCTATAGGAGCGCATGAAACCTCCAGGTGGCAAATTGGTCTTTCGACTGTGACGTGATTGGGGAAAACTCTCCTATTTATTGTACACTACAATGTCTTGGACTTCCAGCTCTCGACTATACTGAGTCAAACTTTTTGGGAAGCTTGCCTGTTGGAACAAATGGGAGAGTTGTCATAGTCATGTTATCGACATGCTAATTTGGGAACAAATTATTATCAAAACAAGTGAAACACTTGACTGGAGATACGAAGGTCGTGGGTTCAATCCCCGGCACGGCACTTTTGTCCTTGAACAAGGCATTTTGATTACATTGATCCTCACCACCCAGGTGTTAAATGGGTACCCGGTAGGATGCAAAAGTCATTGTAGTTTGCTTAGCAATGCGAGCGTCTGTAAAAAGGCGTCTGTAAAAGGGCACCTGGCTGGAATGCTCCTCATGGAGTTGGAGAAGCGAGCCTGCATCCGATGATCAGAGTAATAATATATCTGTAAATCGCTTAGACATGATAGAGACATCGTAGATGTATTAGGCGCTATATAAATCCAGATTATTATTATGTTGATAATGTATTTATCAGGAAAGGGACGGTGTGGAAACTTGAAAGCTGATATTCAGGCAAGAGATTTCCACCCCATGTAGTAAAATCGTGCTCATGCGCCCAACATGCCAAAGTAGGGGTGTCAAGACCGTCCATTAATGATAAAAATTTCCATTAGATTCGAATCGTCTCCGGATTAACCGTATAGGCTTTACTGCCCGAATGACATGGGTAAGCCCATCAGAGTAAAACCAGACAATTAAAAAAAAATAATAATATCATGTTTTGTGCAAAGATTATCTCCGTTCCACCTAACAGGGTGTACATTATATATATATATTTTTTTATAACGATATAAAAAATCGGACAATGTGGAGGTTCAGTCATTATAGCATTAACGTATGTTATGTAAAAGTACTTGCCCAAATTCAATCTAATTTGATCTAATTCGATCTAGCTGTCTTGTCAAATTATCTTATTTAAATATGTTTAAAACGTTACATGTCATTTTCGAATGTTCGTTACTCCGAAAGTTCATAATTCCGAAAATAAAATATGGTTCATAATTGCTAAAATGGAATAGGGTTCGTAATTCCGAAAATGAAAGTGGGTTCATAATTCCGAAGGTTCGCAATTCCGAAAATGTAATAGAACCCTACATTATTTTTAGGAATTAAGGACTCTATTTCTGGAATTATGAACCTTCGGACTAATGCAACGGGAAACGGGAATTTTGTGTTTCGGAATTGTGAATCTTCATCTTCAAGTACAAATATGGAATAGGGTTCGTAATTCCGAGAATGGAATAGCGTTCGTAATTCCAAAAATGAAAGAGAGTTCATAATTCCAAAGTTTCATAATTCTAATAGAACCCTACATTATTTTAGAAATAACAAACCTTCGGGATAATGAACCCTATTTCATTTTTTGGGATATGAACCCTTTATTATTTTCGGAAATGCGAACCCTTTTTCATTTTCATAAATGCGAACCCCATTTCATTACGGAATTACGAACGCTATTTCAATTCTAGAATTATGAACTTTCGGATTAATGCAACGAATGATCAGAATTATGAACCCTATTTCATTTTCGGAATTTATAAAACCCCTGGTACGGGAATTTTGTGTTTCGGACCCAATGAACTTTCGGAATTAGGAACCTTCGGAAAAACGAGTACCCCCCCCCCCCCCACCCGTTTAATCTTACCTCTGCTACGATTGTGATAGTGTAGGACTCCCGGTATTCGAAGTCAACGGTGCCATTTAAATAGAGAAACACTTCATTTTCTTGACATCCTTCAGTTATTTTGAAGGGAGCATCCTGAAAACACATTAACATGTACAGGTTATAGTTATAATTCAGTATCAAAATGTTTTGTCTACCTAATGATTATTCTTATCATTTGATTGTTGCTTCATTCTCTATGTTCCTTACATCTTACACAGGTCTGCAATAATATCGGCAATATTGCTTAAGCACTGACTGGCTTTTTCAATATAATTTCTACTTTGCCTTTATTCCTTTGTTCCTTCTTCATAAAATCAATATATAGTCCCATTGATAATATTTTTTCGGGATACAAAAATATATGAATAATTAAAGGAACTATCAATACGTAAATGAATAAACAAGTAAATGAATATTAGGCATGTAAGTTATAAAATGAGAAAGCACATTTGTGTGTGTAAGAGACAGTGGGGAGGGGGGAGGGTGGAAGAGAGATGGTGTGTGAGAGAGAGAGAGAGAGGGAGGGGATAGAGAGGGGGAGAGAGAGCGATAGGGAATGTAAGCTATAAAGTGAACAAGCAGATTTGTGTGTGTAAGAAACAGTGGGGAGGGAGGAAGAGAGAGGGTGAGAGAGAGAAGGAGAGAGAGAGAGAGGGGGGAGGGGGAGAGAGAGCGATAGGGAAGGGAAGAGAAAACACGATATAATCAAACTCTAAAATTTACAAAAGAATAACGTGAGAAACAAAATAATTATGGCATACAAACATACATGCACAAAGCACAGACAGACAATAAATATTTCAGAGGGACTTCGATAGATATTTTATTGATGATAACTGGAAAGGTAAGAATTCGTAACTTTTAATTTTGTACAGTTGAAGAGTGAAAACTTTATCTGTACTTTTCTTTAAAGCAATGTTGTTGTTTTTTATTAATGCTTTGAACTTTTCGAATGAACAAAAGTTCAGCTCGATAACGGTTGTAACATTTTACAAAAAATGTTGGGTAAAAATTGCCCAACACAAGATAGAGATCCTATATAAAATCACAGGGCAGCGTTTCATCAAACCGTGAAAAGTACAAGTTCGCCGACATCCCACTGAAACGTGTATATGAAAATTAACAAGGGTTTCAGTGGGATGTCGGTGAACTTGTACTTTATGACAATGTGATGAAACGATGCCCAGGATCATGATATACGCGCCTTCTGTGATTTTAGCTCATTAAGTTGTAAAATATGATCGTGGTTGGGTAAAGCATTACCCAGATTAGACATAACTTTGCCCAAAAGCTGGTTGGACACTTAATCCTCATGTTACGATGTTTTTTTCTTTCTGTGTATCGACCAAGCGTGTTTTTGGACCCTTGGCAAGTATGCATTATACATTTGATACTGAGAAGTCATCAGAGAACAAAACAGGGATAGCGAAAGAGATAATATACTGGTAGGTAGGCAGAGGGAGTGAGTGAGATAGAGAGGAGGTGGAGGAAGAGACAGAGAGAACGACAGCCATAAAGGGAAAAAAGAGAGCAAGATTAAAGGAAGATGGTTATCACTGGTAACTGCAAAAGAAAAGAAAAGGGAACGGTATATATGTATATATATATATATGTATTTCAACCCAAAAAATTTCAAAAAGGGAGGACAGCTCAGGGGAAGTTACGCAACCATTATTCTCTCATTTCCTCTCATATATATAAATATATATCTATATATGAATGAAAATCTATACATTTGCATAAAGATAATGTTTTTTTTTTCTTTTGTATCCCACTCCCGGCCGAGAGAGGGATACAAAGAATATCGCACACGCTGATGAACATATTTTACGAGTCGGCACAACGAGTGAAATATTTTCAAAGTGGGTGCAATATACCTTGTGTCCCACGAAAGAAAAGCCATTCCATATTACTATAGGATTTTTTAAACACTTTTTCATTCAATTTTATATTTTTCTCAATCATATTCTTGCACATCGCATGGTCAATTTCGTCTTTGGTCATTTATTTTCGAAATTTGTCGAATCAATTTCATCATGTTGCATCCAATTTCGTCGAATTCAAATATATTTCGTCATCCCCGGCTGCCAACGCACGATTGCATGAATCAATTTCGTCATTTTGCAATCGGTTTCGTCAAAGCGTCTTTCAAATTCGTGACTCATGCTTATGCTATCTAGATGATTTTTATTCAATTTCTTGTCTTGACATGTGACAAAACATCCATTAAAATAGAAATGTCCTTATACATATGCAAATAAAAAGTTGTATTTATTTTGTTGAAATATCTTATTCAATAAATGAGGAAGCATATATGGATTATGAAAAAAGGGTGTCTGTTTTGTCCCTTGGATGGTTTTAGTTCAATGTCTTGTCTATCCGACAAATTTGAATGAAACCCTTTTGAACTTGATCGCACAAAGACGAATTAGATCATTAGATTCTGTAGAGGATCGTCAGGTAAGACGAACGAATGAAATCTGACGAAAGCGAGTGGACAATGTTGAAATTTATTGACCATTGACCAACTGGAATTAAATTAACTTTAACATTTGCATATTCCAGGGTTCTCAGGACGAAATTGAAGTGAACAATAATGAAATTGAATGAAAAAAAGTGTTGACATGGACGGGAAAACGTATGCCTCACTACTTCAGTCTTTCCCTAATGTATCATGGACCCTATGTTTTATGTTCAGTCTCACTAAACCCCTTTGATTAGGCAACCATAATATGCGAGCAGCCCTTGCACAAAGCTTGGCTTATGTAAAAATAGTTTTATGTATGTGTTTAATGTGCATGGCAATACAAAAACAAGCGGATGTAATAATGAAAATTGAGGAAATAGATTTCAAACCGGAAATAATTATGATATAGAATGGCTATTCTTGTTAGGACACTTGATTCGAAATATTTCACTCGTACGTTATACTCAAGTCACACGATCAGTGCCATTCTATTATGTATAGGGTTTTGACCCGACAAAGAAAATGGGTGTAGTCTGCGAAAAAGTATCCGGATTTTATTCCAATATCTTCTGGTTTGGGAACGCATAAAAAAGTAAATCCGCAAAGGCGAAGACAATGGATGACTGTTTAGTTTTCATACAGTTTTATATTGCATGGCCTTTCTTTCGTGGGGAAACAAGAGTACATCGCTCCCATATATTTCACTCGTGCCAACTCGGGAAACATGATTATAATCTCGTGCGATATATTGGTTTGTGTGCCACTCAAGCCTATTCAATATTTACATAAATACCTCTGGGATGGAGTATTCAAATCCATAGTCTTGAGGATCTCCATCTGAAGCTTTGATTGGGACATCTGTGATCAATTTGGTACCGATGTCAGCGTTCTGTAAAGAATGAAAGACAATGGGAAAAGGGATAAAATTCGGAATAAAGGTTTAGTCCCTTCTATCATTAAACTAAAATCAAGACTAAAGCGAGACTGTTTATGAGAAAAATAAAAAACTGGATGAATTATCCGCCGTATATCTATTTTAAAGTATTTTAAAAATGTGTTGGGAAGATTCAGCCCATTTTGCTTGATGTATTTTTTTGTATGCAATATATATATATATACGCGTAACACAATTTTCCTAAAAAGATTTTCCCCCTTTTCTGAGAGAAAGATAACTTGATCACTATTAATTCAATATTACGCGTAAACAAGTTCAGCGTAACAATCACTATAAAAGTAAAAAAAAAATGTCCAAAGGTTGTCGGACACATAATTACCCGAAGCCTGACTTTCACCCAAGATTTTTAGAGTGAATCGGTTTCCAAAATGCCAAAATGTTTGATCTTTCATTGGCCGTAACTAAGCTTTTGTGGGTTTTTTTAATAAGGACGAATGACTTCAAAAGATATTGCTTCAAAAATACAATTTGCAATTTAACAATTTTAGGGATATTTTTTCTTTATTTTTTCAGTAGCCTGGGTAATAATGTTTCAGTCACAGTAATCAATATGAATTGGGATATAAGGTGCGTGGGGCGTACACTTAAGGTGTGTGGATATGGGCGGGCGTGTGTGTGTGTGGGGGGGGGGGGGGTGTGCACGAGTGTGTGTGCCATTTGCTTGTGATTATGTTTGCATAATTCTATACTTGCCTCTTGAATGCTAGCATAAATGATGTCAACGTTGAAGTCTGGTGGAAATTCATTCATGTCTTTCACTGTCAATCTATGCCTTAGCGACTTGGTGATAGGAAAAAAAGAAGAAAAAAGTATTATAATGCTAAATTCCCAAGTTGTTTTTTTTCTTCAACATCATCTTTATTAATAAAAAGACAATGAAAATACAAAGTAAGTCTAGGTTACATTTGCATAAGAGAGGAAGGGGAAAGAGGGATAAAGCGAAATAAAGTTGAAGAGAGAGAGAGAGAGAGAAAGGCAAAAAAGGAATAGAAAAGGAGAAATGATAAGAGAAAGGGAATGCGAAGAGGAAAGAAGAGCCTTTACACAAATCATTCATCCATGCAGGAGCGTCATTATCGGTCCACTAGTTTGCAGGTACAAACCCTGGTCTGCGCTGTAAGTCTACCATAGGCCATGTACTATAACTGTTCCTGACCTGATACGACCAGCCGGAACTGGACGTTGTGGCGTGCGCCTGTAATCAAGCTACCAGTGGAAGTTATAAACTGATTCAGCGGACCCAGGTTCGAGACTGAGTCACGTCTTTCGGATGGTGACGTTAAAGGTCGGTCCCAGACGTAAATAATCATAATCTGATTGATACACGTCTGTAAAAACCCAATTACACACACACACACACACACACACACGACCAGTCGGTAGCTAGTTAGGCTTCTCTCGCGACGCAATGATTTTTCTGATCAAGTGTCAAATTAGGGTCTGTGCTTGAAGACTTTTGGTCCACTGTGGTTCTGCCCAAGCGTTAAAAATGACGTAAGATCTTACAAGAGCTACCCTGATGGCAGAAAGTGTTAAAAATGACGTGATATTTACGTCGTGGTTTTCGTCTTTTTTACGTCCTGTAATTACGTCAATAAGACGACAACTTGCACCAACGCAAGACGTCAAGAGGACGTCTTATTTTGACGTCATCTGTACACTGTAAAAACTGAAGTGCTGTATATAGCACTTTTTGAGGGCATGCATTGGGACTGCACTCAGAGTGCTATTGAATGCACACAGCGTGCTATTGAATGCACACAGCGTGCTATTTCATCAGCACTTTCACGGGAGCTGGACCGGCTCCTTAAACTGCTAACCATTCATTAAAAAAATGATTTTGGCGAGCCTCGAACCAGGGTCCGTTGATCGAGAATTGCTGGCATTACCGCTAGACTAACTCACATCGTACGATTTAGAGCAGATCATATTGTTACATAGTGAATTTACGACACCACATAGTTCATGTTATCTACTTGACTCCCATGACTAAACTGGGTTGCAAGAAGCATTCGTTAGTCCATCGGTAACGTCAGCGCCTCTCAATCAGCGGAGCCTGGTTCGAGGCTCGCCACGGTCACATTATTTTTTTGCTGGTAAATTAGCACACTACAAGTGCTATGAACAGCATTTCAGGTGCAGTCACTATACATGCCCCTAAAAGTAGCACTTTAGGTTTTACAGTTTTTACAGTGTACAAGACGTAGAGATGACGTCAAAATAAGACGTCCTCATGACGTCTTGCGTTGGTGCAAGTGACGTAATTACAGGACGTAAAAAATATGTAAACGACGACGTAAATATCACGTCATTTTTTCCTCTTTCTGCTATCAGGGTAATATATTGGTCGTGAGAATTATGTCCATGCAAACTCCAGTATTTACATGAAGGTGGATTTTCTGGATCTGTTTCTTTTTTTCTTTGTAAGAACACTTCTGCTTCCTACTTCGAAAATTACAAGATGTGATTCACAATTACTTGACCTAATATCTTCGTTCAATATTATAGTGCATAACGTTTTTTCTCTCCCTAGCTTTCGGGATATTGGGTCCGAAAAGAGCATTAGGTTCTATCAAAATCACTTTCGGTATATTCCCTTCCTTGGCATGTAATGTTATGTCCGGGTTCTTTTAGTAATAGGCATGATACTAGGTATTAGGAGGGATGGTTCCTCCGCTCAATCTATGGCCGGGGAGATCTGCAAAGATTTTTAAGGGAATTTCATTTTATTTCTGCGTTCCTTTTCAACTCATTTACGATCAACAATATAGTAAATATGAATTAGCTTTTGAATTAATACTCATTGATATTGTTAAATGAGCCAATACGAATGACCATGAGCAATAACAGATTTATACCTTTTTCCAAAATGTGAAAATCTTGCATTTAGCAAAGTACTGACCTTTTGACATAATGCCGTATTAAAAAAGGGTACAATTTTCAGCTTTAAGAAAAAAATTAACACACTCTAAATATATTAAAAAGAGAAATATTGCCCAGAAGTGTTCGTTAGGGTGTTATCTTCCAACAGGACATGAAAAGAGTTAGAAAATTCACAATCATCAAACTCCTATTTTGGCGCACTTTGGCTTGATTCTGGCCCCGACTTAGACAAGTTTATGGTCGTTTCAATCTTTCACCTTATTTCGAATGCATGCATGCATGCGCTCTGATCCGTGTATTACGGAAGCTTAAAAGTACCATCGAGATGACGAGATAATTCCTCGTCTTCTCGACCTTTTTTGGTCCGAGAAGGCGGGAAACGAATTCCTTCATCTCGTCTTCTCGACCTTTTTTGGTCCAAGAAGGCGAGGAGGTGAGATCTGGACCAAAAAAGGTCGAGAGAACGAGATGACGGATCTCGCCATCTCGCCTTCTCGGACCAAAAAGGTGGAGGAATTATCTCGTCATCTCGGTGGCACTTTTGTGTATTTATAGCTGATATGTGTGAGCGGCGTTCACGTACGTACGATACACACGGCGAGGCATACCAGGGATAGAGAACAGTCCAGGCAGTGGAATAGCCCAGACTGTGCGACGGTTCGTAACTGCGAAGGTTCAAAATTCCGAAATGCATTTTCGGAATTACGAACCTTCGGAATTATGAACCCTTTTTTTATTTTCAAAATTATGAACCCTTTTTCGTTTTCGGAATTACAAACCCTATTTCATTTTCGGAATTACGAACCTTCGGACTAACGCATGAGTTGTTGGGAACTATGAACCCTATTTCATTTTCGGAATTATAAACCCCCTGCTATGGGAAATATGCGTTTCGGAATTATGAATCTTCGGAAAAACGAACCTTGGGAAAAACAAGTACCCCCCCCCCCCCCCTTAAGTGTAACATTGTAAGTATATAACTATTTCACGTCAGTACGGTTTCTTTGAATAAAATTGTTTTTACTTCAAGGCCCTGCAGGTTATGTGAAGATTGATCCAGATTGATCGCAAGTCATCCAGTCAACGGCAAACTGGCAAACTACACAACTTGCCATCAATCCCAACTCCTCTCTCTTGGATACAGTGTTGCGATTGATCAAGCTGCCGTTAATTTGAATCAATCACAACTGTTTATAAGTCTCGATAAAAATGACCAAATTCGTGAATGGGAGTTGATGTTACCCATGGTAGCAACCAATCTAATTTTTTACACACATATCGGGGGATATTGATGAGAAATGTCAGCGAATTTATACATAATCGTTTCCCTGAATTTCTTTCAATGCAATCTTTAATCTTCATACATGTTTTTCTCCAAGGATCATAAAAGGAAGGTAATTATTTTTCAAAGACGAACAAACAAATCTTACTAACTTACCGTAGACATATCAGAATCAGAACTCCACGTGTCACCGTCAAGACAGTCAATGGTGAATTCGTATTCCGTGACTCTCTAATAATTTTTTTACAAATAATTAAATTATGGTTGGTTTTTTATCACAGTCGGTACGACAAAATGAAAGTTACACTTTGCGTTTCCTAATGCAATGCAGGGTATATATTGTGTATTCTTTTCACTTCTTTTGTTCATGTACAGGCGAATAACTTGCGCTTCATATTCATTAAACTGCTTTGAAAAATGGTGATTTTAGTGCAGTTTCATGAATATGAATTGCAATTATGTACAGAATTGAAGCGAGTATACACATGTAAACCCTGCATTGCATCATGAAACGAAAGGTGCAAATCTTTTTTTGCACCGAGTGCAATAAAATCCGTTATTTGATAATGAAAGCACAGTTAATTATTAACAAATAACCAATGAAAATGTGGGTACAAAAATCCTGCATACTTTGCTTTTTAAATGAACAAATTTTTATAAAATATTATTTGAGTTATATTGAAAAGTGTCAGAGGGAACTTACTATTTTGGTTGTGTATATTAATGTACAGTCCGGTACCAGTGCAACCCCAGCTCCTCAATCACCCACTAATATAAGGTTTATTCACTTCAATTCTGTTCATTTCATATTATTTTTCAAGTTTCAAGTTTATTTATTTGTCTTTTTTTAAAGTAACACTTTCTTCCAACAATAATATCAATAAAAACACTAACAGTAACACTTATACGTATAACACGTATAACACATATAATTATATGAATACATACACATGATTGTGTAATACAAAACCCAACAATATTTTGAAGAAAGACAAACGAGGAAACCTTAGCGAAGCATAGCTTGCGAAACTTCATAGCTTCATTTTTATCAAATCTTAGCAAGCCAACAAGTTACATCAGGTTTCGATATACATAATAAAATCGATTAAATTTTTGGTTGCAAGCTGAATAATTTTTTATGATAATCTAGAGATAATTTTCAAACCGACGGGCATAACAAAAAGAAGCTGCGCTCAGGAAAAAAAATACCGCCTTTTAAGTAGAAATATACCCCACCCCAGTAGCTGAATCCAGCTCCAATGTCGTCAATGCACTCTGTTTGGCCACAAAGAAAAATACTGCCCTTATTAAAGGTTAGGCCAAGAAGAGAGTGCCAACGCTAAACACTCGCGTGTGCACCTCATTAAATCACGGGTTGACAATGAAATTTTACTTTCAAAGTTAATAATAATGATTGTAATGATGTTAATAAACTGAAATGCATATATTTAAATGCTAGAAGTGTTGTAAATAAGATTGATGAAATAATAACTATTGTACAATGTGAAAAACCACACATATTTTTAATTACAGGTCTAGCTAATGATAACACAACACAGCATTCAGAATTTAGTTGATTTTGTGAGACACTGATTTATTCGAGCTGAGCAGATCATAAGCATGCAGAACAATATATCAACAAACTATTGGTTTGACAATCTGTAAACATTACTTTAACATGAATATGCTTTTAGTCATGGTGCAAGAACTGCCCTGGCCTCAAAACTCTAGAAGGACCCGGGTGTTTTTATCCGTCTAATTCCCTTTCTTTCTCATACATGCATCTATCTGCACCGAGCATGGCCATCCATGCTAACCACCGGATGCTCTCTGCATAAGGGCCACCTACAGACAAGCACCCCCTCAAATCCCCCCTTGCCTGCTAGAGGTGTTTAGGATGACTCCACTGCTAATTAGCAGACGAGACCCCATCCACACCCCCCAAGCTAAGGTCCAGGGATCCCAAAAAGCCACCTGCATCCCAAACAGTGCCTCGCACCGCGACAGGCTGGACAGCGTACGTGACCCTTCCCGCTAAGAATGAAATGGTGCAAGATGCAAAAGTGGCTATTACGCCATTCATTTTATTACATCAAGTTCCAAAAGTTCAAACCTTCTCCATGAGTTCGGCCAAAGCAGTTAATGATTAAATCACTTTCTAACAATACACAGGGATTGGGAAGTGAAGGGTGGGTAAATTCCGTTGAAAAGAAGACAAAATCTATCTGCACTCTCAACTCGTCGAAATCAGAAATCGTAATGCTGCCTTTTCATTCTCTGAGAAATCTCAGCAGCGAGACCGTGGGAACCGGCAAAATAAGATCGGCCTCGTTCTTTGAAATCTACTAGACGCCGACCCGCAGCTGCGCGTGTTACATGACACTTGCCAAACCTTTCATGATGCCGCCTGTAATACATTTTTAACAACAGCTTTGCACTGCTGTTAAATGAATTACAGGTCTAGCTAATGATAACACAACACAGCATTCAGAATTTAGTTGATTTTGTGAGACACTGATTTATTCGAGCTGAGCAGATCATAAGCATGCAGAACAATATATCAACAAACTATTGGTTTGACAATCTGTAAACATTACTTTAACATGAATATGCTTTTAGTCATGGTGCAAGAACTGCCCTGGCCTCAAAACTCTAGAAGGACCCGGGTGTTTTTATCCGTCTAATTCCCTTTCTTTCTCATACATGCATCTATCTGCACCGAGCATGGCCATCCATGCTAACCACCGGATGCTCTCTGCATAAGGGCCACCTACAGACAAGCACCCCCTCAAATCCCCCCTTGCCTGCTAGAGGTGTTTAGGATGACTCCACTGCTAATTAGCAGACGAGACCCCATCCACACCCCCCAAGCTAAGGTCCAGGGATCCCAAAAAGCCACCTGCATCCCAAACAGTGCCTCGCACCGCGACAGGCTGGACAGCGTACGTGACCCTTCCCGCTAAGAATGAAATGGTGCAAGATGCAAAAGTGGCTATTACGCCATTCATTTTATTACATCAAGTTCCAAAAGTTCAAACCTTCTCCATGAGTTCGGCCAAAGCAGTTAATGATTAAATCACTTGCCAACACCGTAGTTTGCACAGTGGCTACAATTTCGAATTGGCGCCATACGGGCACCGCCCGCCGCCACTGGACAGACTCGGTTGGTGTAACCCTTGTCATCATGACCCGCCTTCGGGTAATTCGGCGTTATTGTGAACGCTTTGTGACTATAATACAACACGAAAACTTCTTAAAAACATACACAACGTACGTGTCACTGTAAAACTGCAATGCTCTCAAATAAGTTGCATTGAATATGCATTTACCCAACACCAACATGCACCACTTGTGTGACCTGTAACACAGCAATGCCTTCAAATAACTTGCACCGAATATGAATTTACCCAAAACAACCTTGTCATAAGCAGACATAACGTATTTGCCACTGTAAGACTGCAATGCCTTCAATACCGTCAAATAACTTGCACCCACTAGGGATTTACCGTAAACAAACATCTCATAAACATACACAATTTATGTGTCACTGTAAATGAATGAATGTACTAAAAACAAAAATCTCCTAAGCATGCACAACTGCACCGCCTTCAATTAACTTGCACCAAATATGAATTTACCCAAAACAAACTTCTTATAAGCATACGTAACTTATGTGCCACTGTAAGACGGCAATACCTTCAAATAACTCGCACCTACTAGGGATTTACCGTAAACAAACATCTCATAAACATACACAATTTATGTGTCACTGTGAATGAATGAATGTACTAAAAACAAACATCTCCTAAGCATGCACAACGTATGTGTCACTGGAAAACTGCAATGCCTTCAATTAACTTGCACCAAATATGAATTTACCCAACAAACATCTTACAATCATTGACAATTTATGTGTCACTGTAAAACTGCAATACCTTACATAATTTGTACCGACTATGAAGTTACACGCCAAACAGACATCAGACAACTAATAAAGTTTTAACACTGAGGTTTTCACTTCCCAGCTTCTTGCACTCGTGTGTGAATTACATAAAATCGCTTTAATAATTGCCGGGTTATTGCATTATTACGTAAAACGCATGTAAATTACATGCCGTCATGTGGTTCATTAGACCACCTATACTACGTGAGGCACCTAGGGACACAACGACCGCGTTAGCGGAAGTTACGGAGGCCACGAAAAACCCACCTTTTTAGGAGAGGGAAACGTGGTTGCGACCAAGGCCACTAGATGAGGGCGCACCCCCTGTCTCCTCACGCAGTGAAGCTGATAATGTAACTATTAATTTGGTAGCTGATAATCTGTAGTTTGGTAAGTGGTAACAGGTATATATAGTTTTCCGGAATGTCCTTAAACAAAATTTAGTTAGGGCTAAACAATGTGTACCCTAGACAACATGCATGTAATGGAAAAACAAAAGCTCACAAACTCTACTAACAACTATTCATACACTCTGAGTTTGAGGCAAGGCACAATAAAAAGAAAAGAGGTAGCACAATTCGGGGGAAATTGAGAGCAGGAGTGGGGGGCCTTCCTGCAAGTCACAATAGCTGCATCAATGCGTGACGAATGTCCCCGAGCAATAAGCTACATCCTGCCACCGACAAGTGGACCCGTCGCCCCCGTACAAGCTCCCGTCATCATGCCGAATACTTGGATGTGCCCCTGACACACCCCCACACGGCGGCATGTCGCACGTGCCCGCTTGCTCATCGCCAGCCGTACTTCTCTATCCCAGGCTGGTCCTCCTCGCTGAAGCCCCGATAATCTCTGACCAGATATTCCGCGTGTGAGTCAGATATTCATGGATCCGCTGTATTGCTCCCGCCACTATAAGACGCATTGTACGACGTCCAATACCGTTCGTTCCAGCATGGATTACAATGTTTGACGGGCGAAAGTTGCTGTCTCCCTGCATGAGCGACCAGACTACATCGGGGAGTTGGCGCAGCTGGAGCCCCCTGCGATCTTCTCACTTCACCAATGCTGCCAGACCCAAGCTTGGCTCTCCTTCCCGCCGTGCCAGCTGGCCAGCCCAATATACGATCGAGTCACCAACAATGCACACGGACGCCCGACCTGAAGCAAGTAATAAAACAAATCCTCTGGCAGTACAGGAGTCCACATTTATTTTTATTTTTATTTATTTTTTTTCGTTACACACTTACTAAGACACTTCCATATTTTAGCTATTCTTATTCGCTTTATCGTGAACATCATCCTCAACATCTCCCCTGTAACTTGTTTATATAACCATGCAATGAGTCATCCTAAAAGTATAAAATCCCTATGTTTCAAGGGCGTGTAAACCTCATCTGGGAGTGGGAAAAATGAATATACCTGAAGCTACATCAACTCGTGTAATCTACCCAGAAAGGCACTTCTTAGGTGGTCCTCCTAATTCCGTCAGAATTTTCTTTCTTTATTCTTTCTTTATTAGTTTACCACCCCTTTCTTGTGACAGTGATTTCTCAAAATCCTCTCATTCAATTTTCATCAATTTTCTGTAAGTCATCAGGCCTATCATGGTCAAGTGCCACGAAATTTTTCAAGGTCATCAGGTCATCGTGACGTCATCCAGGCGACATTTTGTGAAATCACAGTATCAATCATATCTTCATAACGAGTCATCAAAATTGAACCATATTTGATACACATTAACAGGTCAAGGGTCAACATAAAATGTCATCAAAATCCATGCGCGCGTAATGACGCGCACGTCAAAATTTAGAAATGCTCCAAATCACTTTTTAATCAAATTAGAGTACGGTTCAGGACATTTTAAGCATTTCAAAGTATTCAAACTTGCCTATTCGTGCGCGTATGCGCTCGCCAAGCGCGTACAGAACGTTAAAACGCCGTTTTTTCGCATAGTCTGTCTTCCTGACACTATTCTTGACAATTTCGAACCATAAACAGCCATTCTCGACCTTCCATACTGCCCCACGCGCACGTCAAACTTTCAAAATTCGTGAGCGCGTCAATGGGCATTCTCATGTAAAAAGTGTAAAAACATGAAAAAATGACGTCGTCATTTTTGTATTCATTTGATAATTTCAGTAATAAGTGGTCGATTTTCTTCCAAATTTCGATATGTTATAGCTAAGACAGTTTTCTACAAGATCAATCCAACATTTTCCATTTTGATGACGTCATCATCGCGAAATTTTCAATCAAAGATGCCATGTCAGAATTTGCCCTATTTGCGTGTTATGTCTATGGAAGATATTTTTTTTTTTTTTTTTTTATTTAGGGCTGCAAATAGTGCAATATCAAATAGTCTTGTTTGATATCACAATTTTTCAAAATTGGCTTAGTCAATTGTCATAAAATTTTCGTTAGTCATCAGTCCTAATAAGGTCAAGTTGCCGCATCTTTTTTCAAGGTCATCAGATTATTGTGCCGCCATCTAGGCGCCATTTTCTACCAATCAACTTATGGTCGTATCTTGACTTCATAACGCAATGTCATTTCTGTTACCTATTTGGCATGGTTAAGGTCAATGTAATTTCAGTAATGGTCATCACCATTATCACCATCATCTTCCTCATCATCATCACTGTCATCACCATTATCATAATCATTCATTGCCTTTTGTTTTTTATTTCGTAATTATTTTCATGAATCTATCATCTCCTAATTTAACAGTATGCATTATTTCTCCCATCTTATCGAATATAACATGGTTTACCATGCATCTTATAATATAATACACTAAGGATTTTTTTTTTGTTCAAATAGGCTCCTCCCCTGGGCCTTTCGGTCCCCGCCTTTTGGTACCCACGGGTGGGTGAATTTCCGCAGGGAGTAGGCCTAATCATTCCACCAACCCATGAAGCGGGTTTGTAGCTTCAGGCCCAGCCAACCCATATACCTTTCCCTGTGAAGGGGAGCTATGCCGAAGAACAGCATGGCCATATATCCGCATGGCTTTGAACAGTGTACAGTACAGTATTATACACACGTGTTAGATCGTTCGCACGTAGGTGTACAGGTCATCATACAGGTATAGAGTTACATCATTTGAAGCTTCATGGTCACACACACAGTTTAGTGTGTATGTCTCACGACGTTCGCTACCGGTAATTTGACACTTTATCAGAAAATCTGATAAGAAAATTCCTTCGAAAATATTTCCATAATGATTATCAATACGTATAATGATATTAATCCCTTCCCCCCTCGCCCTGGGGGTGATGGGATGACAATGGAATGGGGGGAGCTGGAGGGGGGGGGGGGGGGGGGTAGTAGGGGGAAGTCAATCCGTCCGTCCTCCCAAGACCCATATAAGGGGGGCATAATACCCCTGAAAATAAAATGACAAATTCATTTTTTCTCATTATTGCATCCTTTACAGGGGACGTACCGCTAATTATGGATGTTACTCTGAGTATTAATAAACCACAGAAACATGGCAAGATCAAATCGCTCCTTCTAGGTCTATGCATGGATATTCTACTCGAACATTATTATATCCATATCATCAATTTTGATCAAGATTAAAAGGAATTTTCTTCAGAACTCATGCAAGCTTCGGATAAATAAGACATATTCACATGATCAGGGGCGGATCCAGCATTTAGTATAAGGCGGGGAAAACAGACCTCCAAAATTCGCTCAGGAGTGTGTGGTTATGATGGGGGTCCCTGCATAATTCTTTGACAAGCAAGAAAGGTTTGCATTCTAAAAGGGGGGGGGCACAATCGACAAAAGGGCGGATCGTACATCGTCAATATGCATACTTTCCTTCCAAAGGGGGGGGGGGGGGTAGGCAGGGCACGGGCCGGAAGTACCCCCACCCTTATCCGCCAATGCACATGTTGTAAATACTTTTTGATAAAAAATAACTTTACCCGACTTTTTTTTTTTTTTTTTTTTTTTACTTATTCACTTGATTATTGTGATAATTTTACGGTACGGTGATTAATCATAAACACAGCTAGCGCCCGTGGATGTCCACGGGCTGCTTCTGCTAGTATCTTTATATTTCACCTGTCAACTTCCTAACAAAATAGAATTTAGATACGGACGACATTGCATGCACATCGTTCTGATACGATCGATTGCAGTTCTAAATGTTGTCATGATCATCACTATCGTCATTGTTATATGAGCATCTTATCATTGTCAACATTATCCTGATTGTTATCCTGCACAAACATCACATCTTACAATGACCGTTTCACACATTTTTGTACAGTCCTGTCCTCAAGAAGCATCTCCGTTCATGGCATTCTTAATTGACCGTCTTCAGTTTAGCATTTCCCCATTATTATGATCCTCCTGATTACAATCATGATCATACAAATTGAGGACAGCCCACCGAATTCGTCCTGGCATAGCTGGTCAACTTATGTGTCACGTTGGCAATACTGGGGGAGAACCAAACCCCCTGTTCACCCCATTTCGCCGCACCACTTCGTTACACTCTGCATTAGCACCCTGAATCACCCACTACAAACTACCGGCCATTGGGCCGGCCTGACACATCCCACTATCAAACTCACCGCTCCGCGAAGCAGCTGCTGTCGCTGTGCTAAGCCCCAGCTGATTCAGCAACCGTCTGACGAGGGTCGGCTTGCGACCGCATACGCATCCCTGATCCAGCCCCTGCGGTATCCGCTCCATGATCATCCGCCCCCGACGTCGACGGCGTAGCTCTAGTCGATGCCCTAGTTGCTCTGCCCGACGCGGCCTGCGACCCCGAGCCTGCTCGGAGGAGACGCCTGTCGTCTTGGGGCGATCTCGCTTCGCCTTGCTCTTCGGCATCTTAGTTCACTCGCACGCCTCGTCGTCCAAAAATGTTCACCTGCACGATTACTAATCACGTCCAATTCCGAGGATATCACTAGAAACGTTCCAAATGAAATCTTTGTCTGCCCCGGTAGAAAATTCCAAGAAATTGTGAAGTATAGCCGTGTACTAAACGACGTAATCCAGTAATACAGTATAATTTATATCAAACCAAATAAATCGAGAAACAAGTATCCAACTTCAGAACTAGTCCAATTGAAAAGAGGTTAAATTATATCAGAAGTTAAATTCCGTTGAAAAGAAGACAAAATCTATCTGCACTCTCAACTCGTCGAAATCAGAAATCGTAATGCTGCCTTTTCATTCTCTGAGAAATCTCAGCAGCGAGACCGTGGGAACCGGCAAAATAAGATCGGCCTCGTTCTTTGAAATCTACTAGACGCCGACCCGCAGCTGCGCGTGTTACATGACACTTGCCAAACCTTTCATGATGCCGCCTGTAATACATTTTTAACAACAGCTTTGCACTGCTGTTAAATGAATTACTGAAACACACTTATGTCATGAAATTTTATCTACAGAGATATTTCCTGAAGATTTCAAAGTAATAAGGAGGGACAGTAATAGACATGGGGTGCTACATTACTAGATGAAAACAATACATATGATGTAGAACACCACTGGCAATCGTGGAAACATGTTGTGATGAAGATTTGCGATGCAAATATCCCACATGGCAATGTGACAAAAGGATCTAATGTTCAATGGATAAATAAGGATGCTAAAAAATGATTAAAAAACGAAATAGAATGTTTAACATAGCTAAAAGTCACGTAAAGAATCTCACTGGGAAAGGTATCGACAATTAAAGGAGAGAAGTAAAGAAGAAAATTAAATCTAACTATGTGTCTTATTTAAAGAATGATTTGTGTAAAGCTTAAAACATAATCCGAAATTGTTTTGGAGTTTTATCAAGTCTAGAAAATATGATCATAGTACGGTTGAAAGCTTAAAGGTCAATGGTACGCTTATAACAGAAGATCAACAAAAGGCTGATGCTTTCAATGTACAATTTAATCAAGCTTTTAAAGATCACGTAAACCTCTCAATACCTGAATATAGCAGTAAAGCACATATTATGAAGGATATTCAATGTAGGTCTACAAAGACTGAGGTTTTAAAATTGCTGAAAAGTATAGACGTCCCAAAAACACAGGGACCTGATGAAATATCTCCACGTTTGTTAAAGGAAGGTGCAGACCAATTAACGCCTTCTCTTTGTAAACTTTTTAACATGTCTTTGTCATCCGGCATTTTACCAGAAGACTGGCTCAGAGCAAATGTTTGTCCTATATATAAAAAGGCAACAAAGAAGACGTTAGTAATTACCGGCCAATATCGTTAACGTCAGTTACATGTAAGATTTTATAAAGAATTGTCTGTAAACGCCTATTTCAACATTTCAACAATAATAACATTTTATGTGATAACCAACATGGTTTTCGTGTAAAAAGATCATGCGAAACTCAATTAGAAGTTATCGATGATTGGTCATATATTTTGGAAACGGGTTCAAGTGTTCATATTGTTTTTCTTGATTTTGCTAGGGCATTCGACAGTGTGTCCCATGAATTTTTAAGAACAAAACTACAAGTATACGGTGTGAAATAAACTAATTTAAATTGGATAATGAATTTTTTACAAAAAAGATCACAAAGAGTTATTAATGGTGAATTTTCTTCATGGATTGATATTAAATCTGGTGTTGCTCAAGATATAATTTTGGGTCCGGCGTTATTTCTATGTTTTATTAATGATATATCTAATAACATCGCCTCTACCATTAGATTATATGCTGATGATTGTATTTTATATCGTCGTATTTCTACTTTAGATGATTGTAAAATTTTACAAAATGATCTGGAAGTTTTAAATCAGTGGTCTAAGACATGGATGCTCGATTTTAATATATCTAAATGCAAGATCATGACGATGGCTCGGAAGCTTCACGATATAGCTTACACATACACTATTGGTGGTCAGGAGCTACAAAATACAATGTCAGAGAAATATTTAGGTCTTATGATCAACAATACTTTAAATTGGAATGATAATTGTTCTGAATTACATGTGAAGTGGAATAGACTTGTTGGTGTTATACGGAGGAATTTTGTTGACTGTCCAAAATCTGTTTTAACAAATCTTTATGAATCTTTAGTACGCTCGCGTTTGGATTATTGTTGTATAGCGTGGGATCCATATAGAAATTCACAAAAACAACTGGTTGAACGAATTCAAAACGCTATTTAAGAATGATGTGCAAAGACTGGAGCACTAGTTATGATACTCTATTACAAAAGTTAAGTATGAATACATTAGAGAATAGACGAAAGTACCTTCGACTGGTGTTTTATTATAAGCTTGTTAATGATTTAATAGATATAGGACATAAAGACAGGTGCCCACCTGCGAACAGAATTGGAAGAAACGATCATAACTTAAAGATGCATGTACCCTTCGCAAGAACAGATTATTATATGAATTCATTTTATCCTAAAACCATGAATGACTGGAACAAACTTCCGAAGTATGTAGTCAATATGAAAACTCTTAGCATGTTTTAAAAAGCGTTAAATAACCATCTGAACCCACATAGTTAATTTCACAGATGCTATACCTCAGCTAAGTAATTTTGTACTCTGCAATACTACAGTGATTTTTCTTGCAATCATCATTGTTGTCTATCATTTACATCTTTTAAATAATACTTTGTGCAATATGTTTATGATGTTGAATGTACTTGTTGTTTATATCGGGAAACAGACTTGTATGGGTTGGTCAAACCTTTTTTGTTTTCCCGAGACATGTTTTTATAATGTCTGAATATATTCAAATCAAATCAAATCAATTATCCTACACATTTGAAATATCACCGTATGTGTTTGCTGCCTTAATAAAAGAAGGCCCTTGTGAAGAAGTTTATGATCCTGGCCAAACGGGTAAGGCCGTCTAAAGTTTCGTTCACATATGTCACATTAAAGCGGCATATGTGAACGAGCCTTTATAGGCCCCTATGCATTATATTTCCTAAAGCAGAGAAACCTTTTGAAAGCTACATTTTAACATCTTTGCAATTGGCCTGTTTTGATTTTCGTAATTCGCTTTTCATAGCAAGTGAGTCTCATGCCATGGGTGCTTATACAGAAACCTAAGCATACCTCATAGTCCAACGTGTCATTAAGGAAAACTTCAACATCGTCAACGCCTAACAAGTCATCAGCGTCCTCAGTTATCATTCTTATTCTTATTTCGCTATCCGTGGGGTCCACGCTCACATTGAAAAGACCCGTTCCTTAAGATTTAAAAAAAAATCAAAATCAGGGTTAAAATTAAGCGAAATGAAAATGAACACGCTTTCTGTTTTTTGTAAACATTAAGGAAAAATCCAAGAATATGAGATTATATAAAGAAAGGTGCGTTTAATTTATTACATACCAAACATTGTCTGTGTTAAATTTCCTTGCCTATCTTTGAAAAAATTAATTCAAAAGTTGGCATATATGACCTATATCTTGTAGGTAGCTAGTCAATCCGGGCTTTTATCATTCAAAACATCTTAGCATCATAGTCGTATGTGCTTACCGACAGGAGTCGTTTCAGGTACATCTTCTTCAACAACACATAGTGTACCTCCAATACAAGCACAATAGCTTACGGAACATTGTACATGGCAGTCTCCTATAGAAAAGAGAACAACAGTATAGCTTCAATGCGAAATGAAAGTTAAAACTGGATAGAACGTTTACACTCTTGCATTTTATTAAAATTGAATATAAAATATAACCACAGAAAGTTGTAATAGCATATACTATGACATGAAAGTATATAGGGAGACACTTAACCCTCTTACTTTGATATGAATTGACATTATGCATTAATAACAAAGCCTTACAATTTTCAAAAGATGGGGGATTGGAAAATTACAGTGCAAGGGAATTTTTCTGCTTTGTGTTGCCGAACAAAATTTAAAAAAATGCTTTATCTGACAATTCTCAAAAACAAACGCATCGTGGCGAATCATCGAAAAAAAAATTCATTAAATAAGAACACTAAATAACACTAAAGATGAACAGATTTCTTAACATTAAAATCTACGAGTATTGAATAATAATTGCGAATGACATTAATCCGGTTAATATATTCATTCATTCATATTATTCACTCGTTATGCTGAATAATTCATTTTTTCAGCCGAATAGGGCGGTTTACGTAGTGATTCAAATTTTATGCATACTTTTGAAACAAAGGTTGTTCTTGACAACCTGAAAACTTGCCCGAGGCTTGCCCGACATAGCAACAAGTAATGTATGCAAACTGGATTCCAAGTATTGTAGTTCATTCATTAATAACAGGTTAATGGAATACCTCGTTACTAGGTCCCCAGGAAAGAAACATCCATAAATTTGAATCACTACGTAAACCGCCCTATTGACAGATGGCCAACGAGACCGTCATATCCAGTCGCGCGGCTAGAAAAGGGCAATTAAACGCAAAAAAAAGTGAAAGACAGGGGGGTGGTGGGGAAATGAACGTAAAAAGAAGATGATAAGGACCCCTTAGACCCCCCCCCAAAAAAAAACAACAACAACAACAACAAACAAACAAAAAAGAAACAACAAACAAACAACAAATGTTCGTGTAAATTATTTTCCGTGTATAATCGCATTAGTTCAGCAGGAATTTGGTAATTTGATGAGAGAATATGAGACTGAAATAACCAGGCAACGGGGTAAAAATTACCAGATTTATGTTGGCTACCGGTCAACTCGGAACTCTGGTACTGTTTAAGACTTCATGGCCCGAATTCACAAAGGAGGTTTAAACCGTGAGTAAGGTTTAAACCTCCCGTAAGCGTACTGAAATAAGTGCAAATAAGCGCACATTGCCCATGCGCGCGCTCAAAGAAAATATACGATTGGATCAGATTCCGTGCGCACGTACGCTTAAAAAACCCAGGAGGGGGTTTAAACCATGGTTTTATCCAAACCTGAATTCGGACCCATGTGTTAAAATTTTACAAGGAGTTTTTTTCAGTGTGCAGGGTATATCGGTCTGGCAGGTTTTTTGACAACTTACTGTTTCTCATGGTAAGCTCGTGGGATGTCGGTCCCTGTATAATTGATTTATTGTCTACAAAATAATTCACAGCCATTGTCATTATTTACAGAATTATCATGATAGGAGCATTACCATGGACACCAGGCTCCTGCTCGCATAGGATGACTACTGTTATCCAGAAGATGAGAGCGGATGGGACCAAAGATGCTTTCCTTCCCATCCGAGGGACCGTCTGCCTCTTCCGAGTCATCATCATTTCGAGTTAGTTTGTCTCTTTATATCGCTCTGTGAAGAAATCTCGATGTTATTTTTTAAACTAAAAATAGAATAAATATAAAAGGCACAGATCAGAAAGCGGTTCCCGAGAATGTTTAATCCTCCCTACTTCCTCTTTTCAGTAATTCTCTTCTATTCTGCCCTTCTCCCTCTTACCATTCGTACTGCTTTCCCTGCATTTTGTTGAACTTCTTCTTGTTCTTCTTCTTCATAATTATTCTTCTTATTTTACCTCATCGTCTTTTCTGTTATTTTCTACCTTCTATTTCATCATGGGTTGTGGGAGTGCTATACTGTAGTCACTAAATTCAACAGTCAGTGTTACTGGTATTGATTGAGATGTTATTTTTCTTGGCCCGGTCTTATGAACAGTTGCCATTGATGTCAGTGGCAACTCTGTACTAAAGAGATAGCAGTTTGTAAGGTTGTGATTGATAGGAGAATCTGCGATTAATCCCGATCAATCGCAAACGTTTATAAGTCATTGCCAGAGATTCGGATTAATGCGTATCTGAATGGGCAACTAAACTTGGACAACTGCCTTCGATAATTACCCTTTGGACAACAGGGATTGTCAGGTCCAAGCTGTAAAACATTTTGTATCGTAATCGTCGTAGTCGCGTGGTGAAAAACACCTGAATGGAAATGCGAAGATCGTGGGTTCGATCCCCTGTTACGGCACTTATGCCCTTTGGCAAGGTATTTAATCTACATTGCTCTTTTATCGTACATTAAATAAATGGGGATTGGCATATCAATACGATAAAGATTAAAATGACAAAAATGGAGATGTAAAATAATTTACATCCTCTGTCACTGAATAGAAACCACTAAACGAACGATAGGCATAAGCCCACATGGTAATAAACCATTCATATAACCTCATCGTGGTGTGCAACTGATTAAACAAATTATATCATTGCTCGATGAGGTTCGGTTAAGCAGCTTGTTTGCTTTGTAGGCGTTTTTTTTAATGGTTTTCCCCCAAACTTACATAAAATTTTATAATATAACCGAACTACTATCCATGAAAAATACGTGACTCAAAATGATTTGTTCTGCTAATGTGAATATTTTAGTTTAGTTTCTCCACAATTTTTTGTTTACTTTTTTTTACAGAAAATTTTTGATTGTGGTTCGTGATAACGAATTATCATATGATTATATATATATATATATATATATATATATCTCTCTTTATATATTTCCGATCATAGGGGGAATCCTAACAATGCGGTTTATTCCTTCACAATAAAAATTGGGCGTTAAGGGGAATTTCGACGGGCGTTACGGGGAATGATAACAATGTAGAGGTGTTGTGGATCAGTGGATAAGTCCCCGGACTGTGAACCACGAGGTCCGGGGTTCGAATCCCACCGCAGCACTAGCGTCCTTTGGCAAGACGTTAATCTACATTTGCCACTCTCCACCCAGGTGTTAAATGGGTACCCGGTAGGATGGCGAAAGGTAATGTCCTTTGCTTAGCATGTGTGCGCTTTACAGTGACTGGCTGGAATGCTCCCCAGGGAGTGGAGAATGTGCACACACTGTGTGCGGGCGTGCCAGAATCCAATGACCGGGGGTAATAATATATACCTATCTATACAGCGCCATGAGCGTCGAAAGGCGGACCTGCGCGCTATACAAGTAGCCACTATTATTATTATTATTATTATTATTATTAATAGGCTGAGATAAAAGGATTCCCCCAATGGCTGCTAATAGAGTAATGTATATATATAATTTAGAGAGAGAGAGAGGACAGAGAAATAAAAAAAGAAAAAAAGAGACAAAGGAGAGAGCGAGGGAGAGAGGGGGAGAGAGAGAAAGAGAGGGGAGGAGGGGGGGGGGGGGGGGGTAGTTAAAGAAGGGAAATGCAAACATGATATGATATGACCCCTACAAAACCCTCGCACTTCATCTACCTAAAGCAAGAACAACTCTACCCCCCCCCCCCCCCCCCCCCGTGACCATTACCAGCTCTACTCCATCGCCTACATCATGGGCGGAATCTGTTTACTTTACATGAGAACTCCGCTTAAGTTGTCTAAAAGGACAAAACATTTCGAAAAGGGATTTCTATCAAATTGAAATTTTATCTATCTATTTAAAGATTAAATACTGTTATGGGATATTGTATAATTATTACCTTTTGTAAAAATTCGACTTTGATACGCAAATATAGCAACCTACAAGCAAGCACGATTTATAACAGGATGTTATTTTCAAGTATGTATTTGTCCATGGTTTTATTCGCTGAACTTTATGAAGGGTGTTTTCGTTGTATAGGTCTAATGTTCACCCATTATAACACACGTACGCTTTTAGCGAACGAAGCACATCCATTTCTTTATTAAAATTAGGGGGATAAATATTGCAAGATTTTACTGAAGAGGAAAAAAAAAACATAGGGAAAAGAACTAATCTCTTTAGCAAAGCCGAATAAATTATGAATATCTTTCCATCAACTTCCAAAAGCCTGCCATGTACTAAAAATGCTTCAAACATTACAATGTTTAAGAAAAGACAGACATATTTAATATACAAAATTAGCATAACATCATAAGTGTCTCAATCATGCATGAATCCTAACTTCTCCACATCCCCCCCCCCCCCCTCAAAAAGCAAGTGGTTATCGGACTGCGTAAAGTGACATTATTGATAACTTTCAGAGTCACAAATATGATAGACATTTATTTGTTTATCTGACATGAAATCATTTACAAATTTAAGAGAACTTTTTTTAAGGGGGGGGGGGCGTCTGGGTTATTCTGCATTTATAAAACTTTTTGATTTTCGTCATATAGTGATAATACATGTACTGCTACATGCATAAAAGAAAAGTAATGAGCAATACTTCTGGCAATAGCTAATACCCAATACGAATAATCTATATATAAATCGATGAAGTGATAATCAATGTAAAGTTTGATATAATTAAAATCATTACCTGTTAGGTTGTTTGTGGTTCTGCTTGCGTGTGCGATGGATCACGTGACCAGATCCACCGCAAAAGCCAGTTAACTGATGCGTGTCATTGTGGCGCCACTTTTCTTTTATGCATGTAGTATGTATTATCATTTTGTTCCATTTTCGTTTCGTTTTTCGTTGTATAGCTCCTGAAGAAGGCGTAAGCCGAAAGCTTGACACCAATAAATCCGTGGTATTCAGCTACGTCCTGAGTCTTATTCATATATATATATATATATATATATATATATAAGTGTAAGAAATTTTTAACATATACAACAGCTTTGGCAAATCTCGTGGAAATAAATACAAATGTGAAAGAAATTGCGAGAATAACGTTGCGTAGCTCAATCAAAGTTCCCCAGAGCTGTCCTCCCTTTTTGAAATTTTTGCAAAGGCTGAAAAAATGTCTCCGCCAGGAATCGAACCCGGGTCGTTGGCTTAGAACACCAATGCCTTAACCACTAGACCACGGAGACGGGTTAGTGGTTTCGGCGACACCAGATTCAGTTGACCGACAGATTGACAAATCCTCAACCTTATTAATTAATTCCTTTGTCGGGGGCAGGTGAGTTTTGAACAAAGACAAGCCGCGTGCCTCAGCTGGATCCAAGCGAATGCTTTGAATACATGTATACATTAGAATAATTATTAACAAGTGTAAGAAATTTTTAACATATACAACAGCTTTGGCAAATCTCGTGGAAATAAATACAAATGTGAAAGAAATTGCGAGAATAACGTTGCGTAGCTCAATCAAAGTTCCCCAGAGCTGTCCTCCCTTTTTGAAATTTTTGCAAAGGCTGAAAAAATGTCTCCGCCAGGAATCGAACCCGGGTCGTTGGTTGAGGATTGAGGATTGAGGATTGAGGTTGAGGATTTGTCAATCTGTCGGTCAACTGAATCTGGTGTCGCCGAAACCACTAACCCGTCTCCGTGGTCTAGTGGTTAAGGCATTGGTGTTCTAAGCCAACGACCCGGGTTCGATTCCTGGCGGAGACATTTTTTCAGCCTTTGCAAAAATTTCAAAAAGGGAGGACAGCTCTGGGGAACTTTGATTGAGCTACGCAACGTTATTCTCGCAATTTCTTTCCCATTTGTATTTATTTCCACGAGATTTGCCAAAGCTGTTGTATATGTTAAAAATTTCTTACACTTGTTAATAATTATTCTAATGTATACATGTATTCAAAGCATTCGCTTGGATCCAGCTGAGGCACGCGGCTTGTCTTTGTTCAAAACTCACCTGCCCCCGACAAAGGAATTAATTAATAAGGTTGAGGATTTGTCAATCTGTCGGTCAACTGAATCTGGTGTCGCCGAAACCACTAACCCGTCTCCGTGGTCTAGTGGTTAAGGCATTGGTGTTCTAAGCCAACGACCCGGGTTCGATTCCTGGCGGAGACATTTTTTCAGCCTTTGCAAAAATTTCAAAAAGGGAGGACAGCTCTGGGGAACTTTGATTGAGCTACGCAACGTTATTCTCGCAATTTCTTTCACATTTATATATATATATATATATATATATATATATATATATATATATATATATACACAATTATATATACAAAAAATAAAAAGATGAAAGCTTTGTCAACATATTTACATAGTAACGTAACGTTGTATAAACATTACATAAAATGATGTTATAAAACGTTTCGACATTCTTATATATTAGGCCTAAATAATTATAGTTTTGCCGTTCAAGAAGCCGAGCAGTTATGCAGTCAGATGAATTCATCTGATTTACCAGATTATAATAAGTCGAAGAACTCACCCCGATTAAATCTCATCAGTCTCCACAAAGCTCAACTGGCATATAGATTCCTTTAATTACGGCTGAACACTGGGGAATGTGAGTCTGTAGTTAACAAATTGATGTCTTCGTCGAACTACAGCATGACACGAATAATAAAAAAATATATATATTCGATAATGACACTTCTTGTCGACCAATCAGCACTCGTCATTTATTGCTTCTCTCCTTATTATATACTTTCAATGAACTAAGCGAAAATTCCGAACTTTGGTTTATATATTTACCATAAGGGAAGGTCAGTGTGTTTTTATCATGCTTAGCTTTATGACATGAACATCCATATCTAAAAAGAAAATATCATAAATCAATTTCATATCCTCCGTGACTTGTACCGACTTGAACGGTGAATTTCTCTGTAAACTTCCTTCAAAAAAATTATTCGCCAAAAGGCATGGCTATCATGAACATCATTATTATTATTACAGAATTATGATTTATAGCAAATGACGTGATACATACTTTAAGCTGCAATGTACGACCGTTAAAGTAGTCACCCGAAGAAAATTCACGACAACTGAAAATTAGTGACAAATTATATATGGATGGAAAGATTACAACTTGAAACACACAACTGATGTGCTGAAAAAGCCATATAAATATCCTGGAAAGGCTTAAAATGTGATTTTTAAAGACCCTTTTCAGACCTCCAAACCAAGCCAAACAACGGTCATAGCGATGTCTGAATTGTGGGGTCCGCTCGGGACTGCTGTTCATAAAAGAAAACTATTCATAAGGACCGCTATTAATAATAATACATAAGGGTCGCTATTCATAAGGGTACTTATTCATAAGGACCTCCTTTCGTAATAAGACATAAGGATCGCTATTCATAATAAGGAAAGAGGGTCGCTATTTATAATACCAAATCAGGGTCGTTAATCATAAGGGTCCCTATTCATAATACGAAAGGAGGGTCGGTATTCATTAAGGTCGATATTCATAAGGGTCGCTATTCTTAAAAGTCAATATTCATAAGGGTCGCTATTCATAATCGAAGAAGAGGGTCGCTATTCATAATCGGAGAAAAGGGTCGCTATTCATAATCAAAGAAGAGGGTCGCTATTCATAATCGAAAAGAGGATCGCTATTCATAATCGGAGAAGAGGGTCGCTATTCATAATCGGAGAAAAGGGTCGCTATTCATAATCAAGGAAGAGGGTCGTCATTTAAATCAAATAAGAAAGGGAAATGGATGAAGGACAACCCAACGGTACTGTATTTAAGAAAGCCTTAGAATGCATTTCCGGCTTTTGTCAAATATATCTCTTTTTTACGTGAACTTTATTTATCAATGCTCCCCACACTTTGAAAGGCGCTTTGCCAATGCCTTAATAATTAAAAAACGATGTCTATATCCATACATCTACGTGGGAGGAGATGACCCCTCCCCCTCCACACACCCACACACACAGATCCAGATCCTCCCGTTCTCAACTCCTCTGGAGACCCTAATCCCATTTCTCAAGTAGGGTCGTCGTAGGGGGTAGTTGTCGGGATACGGGATTACAAATGGCCGCGAGAAATTTGTTTTTGTTTTTAGTTTGGGGTGGGATAACAAGCCCTCGTAGCAATATTTTCATAATACGTGATTTTAGTAACGTACAATATATTGACATCTACCGTTCTTACAGTGTTCCCCTGTTTATGGCCATGGACGTGGGAATCACCTTTAAAATCACCTTTCAGAGCATTTGAGTGCATGTGGTTTCATGGTAATTACCAGCCTGCTTAATTTCACTATTTTCTTTCAAATCTTTATTTCGGTCTTCCTAATCATAAGCTTAACAAAACTCATGACAAAAAATATGACCATGTTGATCGATCGTGATCCTATGAATAATAATCATCATGGTCCTCCTCCTCCCCCTCCTGATCATATTATTTGATCATGTCATTTATTGAACGTGAATTATTGCGGAGGATGATACAGGCCAATCATACAAGCCACCCCCTGAATTATTTGGGGGATATCACACATCCCCCCTCCCCCTCCTGGGATATTGATACCCATGCTTCCAAAGCATTTAAAATACAAATTCTACCACTAGAAACGTCGTTTATGAATTCCCCCTTAAAAAGAATAGTGCAGGGTTCACATGTATATATCGTATCCGGACAACTACCCCCAGACAACTACCCCCTTAGGTAAACTACCCCCAGGACATCTCTTCCTTATGTTCGTTCATATTTTCATCCTTTTATCTTTTCTTCGATCTGTCCTAAACGTAATATTGCTTTATCTTTCTGCATTTGTTTTCCCTAACTTTTCTTATGTTAAAGGGATACTCAACCGCAGATTGTGGACGTTTTTATGCCGCGAGAGGGCATCGTTATCGTTACCTGATTCATGCCGTTGCCCCGCGGGGCGCAAACTTCGGACAGACTGGTCGCCGCGCAATATGCACGCTCCACCTGAGCTCGAGCTCTCGTGCGAGATTCGGGCGGCTTCGTGCAGTCCGAGATATAATCCCAGCAGTCTGACGGACGCGTTCGACGCACAAACTATGTGTACGAGTGAATGGGGCTTACGCAATCCTGACTTTCCCCACGGCCGCCCGGTGGCGTATCCCTTTAATTTCTTTGTTTTAGTATTATTTTATCTTTATCTTTCCTTTATTTCCCCCCTTCTTCTTTACGTGTCTATCTTTCCATTCGTCTCTATTTATTTTCTGCTTCTTTTCCTATGTAATTCTTTGTTTTGATCCTTCTTATTCTTCTCGTGTTGTCTTCTCTCATGCTCTTTTCTTTGTTTTGATCTTTATTTCTGCATTTTGATCTTTCTTGATCTTCTCTTTTTATATATGTTTAATAAAATATCATAATTGATAGGATTGAAGTAAATTGAATATATCATAAATATCATAAAGAAAGTAAATGTGAGAAAATTGCAATGCCCCGACCGGGATTCGAACCCTGGACCCTGAATTACATGACCAGTGCTCTACCAACTGAGCTATCCGGGCTCCCGTCGAAGCAAAGTAACAATCTCACATTATAGCCCCTCTCTTTCCATCGAGCGTAGGGGGTACATCCATACCAATTCCATGCGTACGCTATATAATGGCCTACCAGGTCTTCCCTCTAAAGTCGGGCAAATCCATGCCAACGAATTTCTATATAGAGCACTGGTCATGTAATCCAGGGTCCCGGGTTCGAATCCCGGTCGGGGCATTGTAATTTTCTCACTTTTCTTTATTTATGATATATTCAATATTTCTTTAACGAAATAAAACCCTGAGCCGGAGCGCTTTTTACAGATTAGAATGAGAACAAATGGCTTTATACGCCTTTCCACCAATAGAGGATGCTCTTCTATTTAGCTTTTTTATATTTTGTTTGCAGGATTTGAGCATCATGCTTTGGGTATTATGTACGTATTCATGGTTGTCTGAGCCTCTGAGGTAATTTTCTTCGTATCATTTCCCCGTGCATTTCTTTCGAAAGTGCTGGCAGTGCCATAGTGGCATAGATACAGAGGCACAGGGGCACGTGCCCCATGAAATGGGATTGGGGGGGGGGGGGGGGGGAGAGAAAGAGACACAGGGGGAAGGAGAGGATGGCGCCTTCTTGATTTGCATTCCAACCATCGAGCAAGACCGGCGACCCACTCCCCCTCCCTCCCTCCCTCCCCCATAATGCAGGCGCCCTTCTATATCTTGACCACGCTACACAATAAGGTGTGCTGCTGGTCTAATGCGACTAAATGAATTTATACCTTCTCAATCTATCTGAATATGGAAATATAATAACAGACAATACCCTTTTGATATTAAATGGGGGATAGGCCTACATTGAGAAAGTAATAAAGAAAGAAAGGCTGAAAGAAAGAACCGAAGACAGGAGATATGAAGACCCCCCCCCCCTTTGAAGTGGAATATCCGCCATACTTTCAATATAATTTCCCATGTATTTTGAACCTGTTGATATAGCTATATGTAAAAGAAAGAAACAAGCATACAAACAGTTGAAGAAAAGAGAAAGACATGAAGATGGAAGAACAACATGATGATGATGGCCGGTTAAAATATTAACGAAAATAGAATCGTCATGTAAAATTATAAAACAAAAGTTGTAATATGGGTATTTATCATATGTTTTTGCTCATTTATATTTCAAGTCATAATTGATTATACACACAGTCGTGCCCAATATGTCAAAGGATATCATGAAAATAACTGAAGTAGCAATTCAAGTGCTGTACGTGGTACGAGGACGAACTTCAGAACAAAATGGGTGTGTGCTTAAAATCAAATAAATCATGGGACAAAGTAGTTCGTTTTTTATTTGCTCTTTGTTACTGCCATCAATCTAATAAACTCAAGTACTCAGTACTACTAGAAGGGTCACAAGAGGCTCCACATGTAGTCATTATTACCAAATTGATGCATTTTACGACTGATCTTTAAAATTCGGGCAACAAGGTTGTCTTCAACAATTTTTAAAAGTCTTATTTTGTACATTTTTTTAATGACAAAAAGGTGGTTATTGCATTGTCGCTACTTCAGAAATATTACTGCCAATATTGTGTATCGCGTCAAACTAAAAAATGTATGAGACCGGCATCAGAACAAATAAACAATTACATTCATTATGAACATAACGGACAAAGAGAGTGGACAAAATAAACAACTCCTCATTGTACCCTCCACAATTGCTCTGGTAGACAAAAGCACATCCCTTCATTGCTGTTATGTAAAATAAGTAGAACAGCTGAATATGCACGTGACACCTGTTCTACATATTTTTGCATAATATAGCAATGAAGGGATGTTCATTTTTCTACCAGAGCAATTGTGGAAGGTACAGTGAGGAGCTGTATATTTTGTCCGCTTCTTTGTTCGCCATGTTCATAGTGATTGCCCTGAATGGACAAGAACTGGTCGGTTTATAATCGGTTTGGCGGCATGACTGAGATATTAGAAAACAGTAATACCCATCCGATGTTTCGTATATGGAGTCAACTGCATGAGTGCAAAGGGAGAGAGAGGAAGAAACATACAATCATACATGATGTATAGCGAGTGAGAGGCAGAGATTGATAGAAGAAGAAGACGAAGAAGAAAGAAAGAAAGAAGAAGAAGAAGAAGAAGAAGAGAGAGAGAGAGACAGACAATCATACAGGATGTATTGCGAGTGAGAGGCAGAGATTGATAGAAGAAGACGAAGAAGAAAGAAAGAAAGGAGAAGAAGAAGAAGAGAGAGAGACAGACAGACAGACAGACAAACTGGATGTAGAGCGAGTGAGAGGCAGATAGAAGAATAAGAAGAAGAGAGAGGGGGGGGGGGAGAGATGAAGGATAAAAAAGAGGGAATGTTCAAAGCCAGCTGACGGCTGTCTACATCAAATTAGAAAACGATGACAAGTAATTAGTGCATGATGAGTCGTCGATTTGAGTATTACAATCGTTGTTAATATCTGTGTATTAACTCATCCAGCATACGTCCTATTTCTAAGCAAACATCGATTTGTTTAATAACTAAAGTTCACACGTTGCAAACAGCCATTGCTGTTGTAATTTTGCATGTATAGCCTATCTAATATGAATCTGAATCTGAATTTGGAAAATATCGAATCGCTCATGAATAGGCCCTACTTTTCTCAAAATCTAATCATCAAATTAGTTTGTTGGTTCTTTTCTTATGATCAAAATTTTCTTTACTATAAAAATGAATTTTACCATGAAAAATACAGGGAGATGTCACAAACTGGGGAAATGATGACAATAATAATTTGGTTATGATGGTGACGACAACGATGATGATGATGGTAGTGATGATTATTATGATGATTATCATTATAATGATGCTGCTTTATAGTGATAAGATATAATCACAATGAAGATTATGATTCTTTTTTTTTAAACAATCATTAAGACAGAGCGACGAACAACAAAACAAAACGGAAGAAATATCTCTATACATGTAGTATAAAAGCTTTATCACCAAACCCTTGGTTGTATTTACAGTTGATAGGTGGGTATTGTCTGAATATACTGCAACATTATAGCCACAGTAATCAAAAGGCATCGACCTTTGTATTGTTCCTCCCTACTGGCAACTACCTTCCTTCTCGTTCCTGATCACTCCACATGTAATTCAATCGTGCGAAAATAATTCCAGTCATCTATTTAAACAGGGGCGTCGACAAAGCTAGGTGGCAGGGGTGAGAGACCCCCCCCCCCCCCCCTCGGCTCCGCCCTTCAAAATCGCTGTCTAGAAAATCAGAGGAAATCTGAATAATTATTGTTAATCTTTTTAGAGAGAGGCTTTATTTTCGGCAACCTTGTCAGTTAACCCTTTCAGGACAGAAATTATCTAAGGGCTAAATTGATCACACTTTGTTCTTCAAATTGGCAAGAATTATATTTTTTTTTAATGCTACATGGTTCTAGTAATATGTAATGTACTTCCTGGCAGCAAACGCAATATGGTCATGCAACAAAAATGGACATAATGTGTGCAGAAATCTTTTGCTGTTTCTACT